>CM021765.1:101173211-101198211 GCA_011076525.1 Nettapus auritus
AATCACAAAGCACAAAACTCCTCTTGTAAGATATTCCTTAATCAGACTTTTTTTCTTGTAAACAGTGTAGATTAAAAAAAGACAAAAAGCTTCCAGTTACTTCTGCTGAATCTAAGCCCTCATAGCACATGATACAAGCAAAGGGTGCTGCTTTCTTCGCAGGTTTTTCAGCACTGTTGTGGATGATATATTCTATCTCTGTTCTGACTGCTGCCAGCTTCATGACTAAGAAGAAGAAGAATGGCAGGCCAAATTTTCACAGAAGTCTTAAACAAACTTTTCCTGGCATGCAAAATCTGATCACCTAGAAAGTGGTACTTTCCCCAGGTGTTCCCATGGCAAAGCAACACACCTCCCCAGCACCACATTATTAATGTCTCATTTTCCTGATGTTCTGTGTTGGCAGCCATGACAGAAAGCTTTGAACTTGTTTATTCACACTTGCTTGATCCTGTTTCCAACCAGCACATCACAGCCTGTGGGGCTAGGAAGATGGATGAGGAGAACCAGGGCCACGAGAGGGTCAGGGTCATGGTGTCACTGGATCTCATTAACTACATCACTCACTGCAGCAGTCACTTCAGAGGTCATTCTCAACTGAGGAGTTTGGCATGGGTGGTGGAAGAACAGCAGAAGTGTGTATGTTCCCTGCAGTTGATGCATATGGAAACAAGTACAGTTGCTTACCTATACTGTCCCTTGACTTTCTAGGGCTTTTTGTCTCCTTGGTTAAAAACAACAGCAACAAAAAAGCATTTAACAAATATCATGTATTTGTTTTCATAGCAGAAGCACGAATGCTGCAGAAAGGACCACTAAAAATCATTTAAAAGTATTAATTTAGCATTTCTTCTATAAGTATATTTGCATATTTACTAGACTACTGGAAAGGGTGCAAAAAGAGTATACAATGTCATAGACTGCCTCTGGTATACAGTGAGAGCGAACAAATGCATACATCTTATACTCAGTTGTATTACACAGATTGTGTTCCTAACAAAGAAGCTTCTTTCAAGTACGGACAGCGACAGATGACACTGGAACCCCTGCACTGTCCAGTAGACAAACAACAATATGCATCAATGAGAGTTTATATATTTTGCACACATGCAATTACATTTCTATATAAATATTAAATTACATTATATTTTAACTCTATCATATATATTTAATACAACTGTATGCTGTACAGATCCCAAACAATATTGCTAAATTCATTACAATTCGCTAAAGCCACAGGAATATGAACCCTCAAATAAATAAATACTTTGCGCACTATGTTCTGTATGTCACTGTTAGGACTATAATGACATGCAGATACAAAACTGTTCCTTTCTCAGAGCCGTTAAATTCCATTCTTTATATCTCTATTCCTTGTAACGAACTATTCTGCAAAAGCCAAATTATTTCCAAGAGAGGTGAAAACAAGTATTATTAAACTATTCCTAAGCACATCTGCAGCACTGGAATAAAATGACAGAAACTAAATCCTCATTTGTTCAATATGCAGGTGTATAATGAGAAAAGTGACATATAAGCCTAGGTCTGCATATATGCAGAGTGTATTTATGATCACTAGTCAAAATATTTTGATGAATGGCAAAATTGGGAAGTGAATTAAAAACAGAAGAGTCAGACATGCTTTTATTCTAGCAAGTAAAAGCCAACCCTTACAATCTGACCAAGATATCTGCTAAGAAAATCCAGTAAAAAACACACACAAAAACAGGTGCATGCGAGGCCTCTGCCTCACATTCCCCCCTTCTAGTTTCCCCCCAGAAAATGCAAAAGCATGGGCTCCAGTGGAGATATCATTCACACTAATTACAGTGGTATGGGAAAAAGTAGCTCTACAATTTTCTAATTAAGCTGTACCTACTTTCCCCACTCTGCCCATTTGTTTGTTTAAGATGTCAATTTCTTGGAGACAAAGGAAGCTTTTTAGTTTGGATTTCTGAGATTTCTTTTCCTATGACCCACTTCTCAAAAAGGTTGTGTTTTTTTTGTCCTTTTATATATATATAAACACTTACTATATATATATATATTATATGTATATATATAAAGTGTTTCTCAAGGGAGGAAAAAAAATCCACATCTTTCGATAACTTTGACAGAATCAGAGTTCATATAACACACATAAAAGAACATTAAAAAGTCAAAAATGTAAAGAAATTAATACATTCATAATCAGATACTGCACAGATGGGAACACACTGAACATCAAAAAGCATGAAAAAAAAAATCACTTTTTTTTGGTAGAAGGCAGAGGGAGATGAACTAAATCCTTCATATTCTTAAGATATCATACTAAAAATCAGAAGATTTGCCTTCCGCTTGTAGTTCTGCGATCAACATGATACATGACCTTGACCAGATGTCTCTGAACCTCAAAAAAGGCTGATGTTCAGAATTGTCACCACTGACTTTTAGGCACACATCTCTAGGAATGGAATTTACAAATTGGAATCAGGTACTTACATTCCTCTTACAGTGGAAGAGCAGGACAAAAATTGTATAGATGCTGACTGAATGAGTAGGGGCTCCAACTTTAGCACATAGTGTCTCACATCACGTTTTCCAGATAAATGTCTAGACTGGAGGCTACTTATCTCCTCCTCCAACAATCCAAACAGTGAATATAATCTAATAAATCCAGAACTGGACTACTTCAAGGAAGATATGATTTCTGGTTCCTGATCCTAAACTTGACATATAGAAGAAATACATAAAAATGAGATGACGGAGGTAGAAACAACATAAATGAAACAGAAAAGCAAATACTTTTTGAAAAAAAAAATAAATATTCAAGTTTATTTTTTTTCATCTTTTCCTCTTTAGTAACCAAGATACTTTGATAGGAAAGAAACCCATCCTGGCATGCCTTCAAAAGGTTCTTTCAACTTTCAATTAAAGCTACCTTAGTAATTTCTAGCATATACCCAAATTGCTCCCTCTCATATTGGCTTTATTACCAACTTAATTAAAAATAAATAAATTAATAAAACCATCAAAAACACAACAACAATGAAAATCAAACCACACATACGTATTCCATACTTCAAGAGAAAAGTAAATGTAGACAAAGAAAGGGAACTTATAATTCTGTGTTCACACTGCTTTCACATGGACAATCTTGAAGTAAAGATAAAAAAATATCTCAATTACTAAGACGACTCAGTGTTTCACCCCTAACAGATGCTCTCAACTATTACAAGTTTCCTACTACCTGGGCATTTTTCTGATGCTAACCAAGAAAAGAAATGAGTGCTAAAATACTGAAAGGGCCTTTCCTTGCACGAACATATTTTCTTCTCCTAAAGGAACTAGCTACATATAGAAATTAAACAAACAAAAACCCTCCCAACAGTTTTGTAAATGAGGCAAGAAAAGACAGCCTGAAAAGATGTTAGGATTAAGAGCCATTTCTAAAGTACTATTGAGCTGGGTGGGAAGAGAACAACCCTTTACAGCATTTCCAGTTGGGGAAATCTGTACGTAAACTTACTGGCCAGCATTTCTCACGGTCTCTAAAGATGTTAAGCAAAGCTTTTGGGCTGATGAAGAGGAATTATCACAGTAATTTTATGAAGTAGATAGAGCATCTGCCTGTCCACTAAACATTCGTGGACTCAGGAGAGATGCTAGCTTGCTACAGTTACTAAAATCAGCAAAAAGCTACCAAATCAAACAAGCAGTCTATTTGTTTCTTCTTATTTACAACTGCCTCTCTTCCAGTTAGGAGGCAATGTCCAATTTTCTTCATCTAATGTTTGCATTCCCTCAGAATTCATGAGGTGAATGAACCACTTAAAGTGTTTAAACTCACATTTTTTCCCTAAACAGAATTTTGCTTGACACTAAGACAGACATTGGACTGGATGGACCAACTGGTGTGACCCAGTAGAGCATTATACCATTGCATTCAATAAAAAAGTTTTTTGTTTGTTTGTTTGTTTGTTTGTTTAAAAAAAGTTCTGTTCTTAAAGAAAAATTAGGATTCTCAAAACTTATGCATGGCCATATTGCAACCAAAGTGTCTGTTCATACTGACAGCTGATAGTCTGCATAGTCTAAAGGCTATATGTGCATGTAAAACCCATGAAGAATTTGCATTTAACATGCAAATTAATTAAATGCTGTCTTTAGAATGTCACTAATTTACTTTTTTTTTTTTTTTCCTGGACTAAAAATAGGCACTCTAACCACATCCTAGCCACACTTAAAATTGCACTTAATATCTGTCTTTGCTAAAAATATAAGATGATCATTGTATTATCTGTCAGCTTTAGGGTTTTATAAAACTGTCAGTCATTAAGAGCACAATGTATAGAACCAAATAATTAATTCCCAAAGTTGCAGTTAGAGGGTTGCAATGATTTCTTTTGTTCTTTTTCCATGACTAGGTTATTCTAAAATATGCTTGTGTGCACGCATGTGTATAGCAGAGGGGGAACTTTCTGTATATATTAGGGCTTAAAAGGTAATTCAAAAGATTAACCAACATAAATTATTTTGCAAGATCACTATCCACCTTATCTGCTTGAGCTGGAGATATTTTCCTCTAAGATTCTTATGTACAGATTGGTGTTTTGAAATGCAACAAAAGCAGAGTGAGTCAGTGAAACAATTTCCTTCCCTCAAGTGATGTTCCCATGTTTCAAGCTTTCTGGGAGGCTGGATTGGTATTCTGTTCATAGGCTGGCAGAAACACATCTATTTCCCATTTATTTCATTTAACTATTTTGTATAATGAATGGGCAAGACAGAGGTTCAAGTCCAATTAGTAGAATTGAAGTCCTCTCCTGCACAGTGCAGGTGGATTATGAGATTTCCAATTTTGAATGCCAAAGCCACCTTGTACTTTGACGTACAACATTAGGCAACAAGCCCAGCAGGACTCAGCAAGAGGATCATATTAAACAGGAAAAACTGGATGATACTGAAGACTAGCATAGGAGATGCTAGATAAACTGGAATAATGGAAAGAGCAATGTCATATGCTTTAGAACTGATCACAGGGAAATTTGCTTTAAAAGTAGAAGGTCATCCATTGCAAATTATAGGGGAAGAGAAAGATCTGCATCAGGTTACTACAGAATTACTAACGAGCTACCAAATGCTTAAAAAAAAAGTCAAACATGATCATAGGACATATAGATAAGGGAACAGAGAAGGTAGTTATTAAAAGCTGTTTCATAATGCATGGCACGCCAGTCTTTAAATATTACATGCAGTCTAAACCACCCACGTCTCAGAAAATAAATGAACACCAGAACAGGTGAAGAAAGGACTGCTAGGACCAAGAAAACATTTTCCAAAAGAAGACAAGCTTTTCTTGTTAAACTTAGCAACAGGATGGATGAGAAGCTACACCACTGTGGTCTATAAATACAAAGGAGAAAAAAATAACTGAATTAAAGAAAAATCTTATCACAAGAACAAGCATAAATAAAGCATGTTTATTTTTACATTGGAAACTTCAGAACTATTTTTCTCACCATTGGAAGACTTAAGTTCTAAGGCAGGCTTCCAACAGAAATAGGGATTGGAGTGAGCTCCAGGGATGAAGGAGAAACCAATCAAATTGGTTTTCAAAAGGGTAGCTTGAAATGGTTCTGCATGGAATTATAACATACAGCTGAGCAGAATACAGGTTTCTCAGTGACCTGGGGCTCCTAGTTCTTCACATCTCTGCATCCCTTTGTACAACAGCAGCCACATCTGAGACAGCAGAAAGTAAGTGTGCACCTCCCTCCTCTAACATGTTGAGGCATTTTGCAAAGCATCTATACAAATTCACATCACTGCCACCTGAAAAATTCAAGCAAGGGGAGTGGAACAAAAAATCCACCACTTCATTTCCCACGTCAGTTCAAAGTATGAGAAACTTATTCAAGGTACAAAAAATGTGAGAGCTTCTGAAGTGGAAGTATCACTGAAGGCATTATTAAATTTTAGTCCTCCAAGGATGGAAGAAGGGGGAAGATAACCAGGATCTCGGCCTGCCTTATTTTTTTTTCCCTGTCTTTGTTCAGAGATGATTTTCTCAAACAAATACAGTGATTATCAGAATACAAAGCTATATACATACATCCATATATGTGTGTATATACATATATATAAAATATCCACCCGTCTCACCCTAATAATTGCTGTTAATTAGCATAGTAATGAACTTCATTTGTATTGAGATCATGCAACATTTGCAAATGAATGGTCTGGAGTACTGCTTCAAATTAGTATTTTTTAAGCCTATTCGACATCAGAGATTAGTACAACATGTCTGAAGCACAAACCAACAATAGCTAATATTCCAATTAATATTCAAACAGTGCTTATAGGTTCCTAAGCAAAGGGAACAGAGGTGTAAATATGCAGTGTTATCTTGTTCTCCTTCATTTCCCAAATGAACTAAAAATCAGAGAAATGTCAACTAAAAAAAGAGTACGAGACATGCACACTAACTGAAGATCAGCCAATAGCTGATCTCTTTCAAGGTTTCTGTAAAGTCATCAACAGTTCCTTTGCTTTCAACATTTTATCAGGTAGAACATTCAAAGATATATAAACAGCAGGAATTGATAAAAAAAAATAATCAAAGGGAAAGGGAAGGAAGTAAGATGATAAAAATCAAATGAGGAAATGTGCAAGAAATTATTAGAAGCAGATTCAGATCAAGAGCGCTGCAAATAGCTTCTAAAATGTAATGTTGAAAGTTCATTTTCAGGTAGGAAAAAGTATAGACCCTGGACAGAAAAATTCAAGGAATAAATCAGAGATCCTACAGAAAGCTTTTTTAACCATTTCTGGATGAGAGAAATTGGAAAGCTCTGGATGTAAGCTTTTACTACAGTAAAGCTGGGGATAGTACTAAAGTGCGTATGTCTACATGGAGCAACGGGGTACATTGCAAAGACAGTCTGACTAGTTCTGAAGGAATTCATTCACACACTGGAAGCAATTTCCTGTTGTTAAGGAAACTTTTCACTGGGCTTCTTCTCAGCATACATGACCAGCTAAGGTAAAGCGCTCACAATGAACACTCCTCAGGTACCAAAGCCTGCTTATTTTGTGGAAGCCCGAACATCTCTCTTTCAAACTCAATGTGTTGTGAACACCCACCCACCCACAAAAAAAAAAAATAAATAAATTATTATAGAATGACTACAGTACAAAAAAGAGATAGAAGAAGAAAATGGAGAAATCAGAAGCGTTCTACAGCAACTGAAATCATGTAAATACCTTTGGATCAACCATCACTGTGATAGCTCTTAGATCTGATAAGCCATTAGCATTTTTGGCCTTGAATTAAACATTTAGATATGCGTGTCAAATGGTAAGAAGTGAAGATTTAGTGATGCAGTCCTGTGCTTAAATCCTACTGGACAAGGACAGAAAATACTGCTTTCATCACATTGAGGGTATTAAGGCTGAAGTGTAATCTTAAACAGTTTGTGAGAAGTGTGTTAAAATCAGCAGATACAATTTAGCTTATCTCAATGAAGAGCACCTCTATCAAAATTCTAATTTGCTCTTGCAACTGGGGCAAAAATCACACCCTTACAAGCATTCATACGTCTAATCCCAGATGAATTCAGAAGCAGCAGAAATGCACACTCAGTTAAAAGCCAAACTAATATATTAAATAATCAGAACTTTTTGATCAGAAAGGGACTTTGGGATGAGACATTAGTCAAGGCTTGATTTATCTGATATGCCTTCATTCGTTGGTATTTATTAACCTCTCATTTCAAATAATGACTGTCAGAATTAAATTATGCCTACACAAAAATGTGTTATTTAATGGTTTCTAACAATAGTGTTCCCAATAGTTTCAACCTAATAATAAAAAAATAAAAATAAAAAAAATCTTACTGTAAGCTTCAGAAGTACACAGGTTAAAAATGTTCACCCCATCTTACAAAACCTGCATTGTCCCTGGTTATCTAACCAGATACAATTTTATGTATTTTCTTCTTCGGGTGGAATGTTGTTTTCATTAAGTGTGCTGCAATAATAGTCATGGTTTATCACGTTTCTTCTAGAAAAATGAAAAGCAAGAAAAAGCACAATGATTTTCAGTGTCCTACTATGGCTCATCTACCGCACTCTGTAAGAAGCGGTCTCCAGCATTTCGATTTCTACACTAATTACTTCTGTCTTAATGTGAACAAAAGATTGCAGGTTCAGATAGGAAGCTTTTCACACATTGTTGAGAAGGATGAGGATGAAAGGGATGCAAGTAAATCAACTTATACACATTAAATGTCATCACACGAAAGTAACCCTGACCAAAGCAAACCAGACTTTGAAATTACGAGTAACAGAATTCATAACAATTTAATATTTAGATTGTATGTTTAACAGAAGCTAGATGAAAAATCATCCACCCCTTTTACAGTTGTGCATTTTGCTGTTTTTAATGCTATTTTACAGGTGATCTTTATCCTATCAATCTCAAATGAATTACATTATTATGAACATATTGTAGCCTTTTGCAGATGCTCCAGCAAATGGTCATTAGCATTATGGTACAGAGATGATCGCGTAGCATGCATTTTATACCTCTCAGCCTTTATTCACTTAGTCTTGCAACATATCTGCTCTATTTGTAAAATTACTGCATCCCATGTTTAAGATGTGGCTTACGCTTGCTTTGGAATACACCTGTGACTCTTCACACTAAATTCAGTGTACTACTATAACTGCTGGTTTTACAGATAAAGCATAATTCAGTTTTGGATTTAACATAAACAGGATCATTATGTTTGGAGAGTGTTCCAAAGCCTGCTATTCAAGCAATTTGTGACATAAATAATGCAAGACCTCTTCTTTCTCCAAATGACTTCAGTTCAAGCACAGACTCAGAGATGGAAGCCCAAATTTGTACTGCCGTCACAAAATTCAATCTATTTCTGGTTCTCCAATTGAATTATGAATCCGAGTCTTCCACTGTTTTCTATTAGCACCAACCCACGCACTCCTACCCTTTGCCAAGCCACGCAGAAAAGAATCTTATTTGTAAATATTCCTGAGTTTATTCTTATATTAAAATTGAAGTAAATCCCAGCTAATCTGAAAAGCCTTGTTTTCTTTTAAAAGAAAGTAAAGTAGAAAATTGGTCTTTTTTCCATCCCTTGACCCACGACCTTTGAACCGCAACCTCCTTGCCACTAAAGCGTTCAACACCTCATTTAATCTCTCCTTGCTGCACTGGCACTGCACTGAAAAAGGAAAAGGGGGAAAAAAAATAATCTGGGGACTTCATCAATTTTTCATGAATTTTCATTTAGGCCAAAGCCCGCTCTTAGAGCGGTCGATAGATCAAGCTGCTGTCACATATTTAACACCTGGGGCTACAGCTGCTCTCTCTGGGGGCTGCTGCTGACTCAGGCTGGATCAGAGGCTGCCTGAGTCAGTGCAAGGACCCCTCATGCTCTTTCTGTTGCCTACATGTGGCACCCCAGTGCTTGCAACTGAAATCCTATCTAAGGTAGCTATTGCAAATGCATCTCCTGATATTCCCAATGGAAAACTCAACCACAGTTTCAATTGTGTCAATTCTTACACCGTGAAAATCTGCTTTTATTTTAAAACTAAAAGTCTAAAAGAATGGCTTTCAAAAATTAAAGCAGTTTTATACAATGTATAATTTTATAAGATTAATTCAAACCTACCTCCTTTTCTAAAACCCCCTCAAGACAGTTTCATCATTAAGGTATTTTTAATAATGTCAATCCCTGTTCAGTTTCACTTAAGAAACTGCAACATTTTAATACACTAAAATCAGAAGAAGAGTTTTCTTTTGAATACAATTTTTAAAAGAGTTTTATGACTAGAACATTTATTTTTAAAAGATTTACCTATAAAACATACAAATACATCAGAATTTGACACACACGATGGACAAATGGTTTTGTTATTGGCATTATTCTTTTCCCCCTTTGAGGAAGCTTCTACAATAAAAAAGTGACCAACACAAAGCACATCATGGATTAATGCATTACAAGAAGAATGAAATGGAATATATCATATTGATCCTAAACCGTGCCTTCAAATACAAATACCTATTCCTTCCTAGATATCCCTCTGGAATGGATACTTCTAAAATTAGAAGACAAGGTTCTTAAAGCATGTTCTATGTGTTAAGGATGTTGTTTAAGTAACTTCTCAAAAGTTCCTCAAGGTTCCACTGACTTTGAGACTTTCTGTTTTCTGAGAATCATATTCTGTGACTCCTTGGTTTTGTTTTTCTGAGTATATCAGCACGACCAAATATTTGCTCTTGATTGCATGTACATGCTCTGAATAGGCATGGATCTAAAAGCAGATTTAATTGCTTTGGGTGGACTGGCATCTAAACTCATCTTGCTTGGGAAGGTTGTTAATTGCTCCTAGATCAGAAAGAGCTTAGGGACTTCAGCAACTTGCAAAAAACACTCCAAAAACAAGGGGCAAAGTGATTGTATTGAAGATGGGCCACATTCTGCGCTCTGAATCAATACATGCACCAACTGAATTTCACTGAACTGAAAAATAAGTTTTTTTCTTCTGTCTTTATGCTAACAAAAAATAATACGGATACATCAGAAGATCTTCAAACTCAGTGCCAGGTGCCCATGGAGGGGAAAAAAGGAAAGAGAAAAGAATGAACCACAATTAACGTCTCTGTATCATCTGAATGCACAAACATGACCACACTTAACAGCAGATACAATATATTTATATACATATATATTATATATATATATATAATTTCTTCATAAATCATTCAAAAGTTCCAAGTGCGCATTGTTGGGGACTGGCAATTTAATAAGCAAAGTAAAACAATTACTGATTCTTTCAGGAAAACAACAGACTCGAGCATTTTAGACCCACAAAAAGCAGCGGTTTGTCTCTAATGGCACAATTTGAGGCCACCTACAGTCAGCTAATAATCCAAAACCCTGTTGTCAGCACAGGATAACCCCCCTTTTTCTGGTGATGAAAACAGAGTAGCTCGGTGTGGAAAGAGCAGTTTTCAACACCATTAGAAACAGAACAAGGAAGCCCTGATAGCGTGGGGCTGTCTTGGTTCCCTCGGGCAGGGCTGTGGTACCCAAGCAGCTAAAACTCCTTCAGCGACAGCACGGCACAGGTGGAGGAGGACACCCTGCCGACAGCGGGCTGTCAGCAATGACTCATTTCCCTAGCATGCAACTGGACTGTTGCAGGGCCTGCCTACCTTCTTCAGTCCAGAAACATTGACATTAGAAAAAGAGTTAAGAGCCTTGAAATAGCTGATCCCTGAAAGTCAGCTGAAAACTTGATTTATAGCCAAAAGTCAAACAAAAAAATTCTCAAGCCCAAAGAAAACTGGGCAGTTTTGCTATCATCCTCCACAGGATTCTTTTGATACATGACTAGCATTGTCATGTGCTTTCACAACCAGTGAGGATAAAACAGCAGAATCTCTAAAATTAAACAAGTAATGGACACGTTGATTAGTTTTTTTTTTTTTTTTTCTCCTTCTTCTTCTTCGAAAATACCTTCCTATAAGCACAGCCATGATATGGTTCAAGGAAAGACAAAGCACTGTTTAATTTAAGTGGAAATGCCAGCTTTAGACTGCTAAAGCGTTTAATTGGAAAAATTCAGTCAGTTAAATTTCAAAGCTATGAAAACAGTAAAATAATCTGGTGTCAGGTGCATATTGCTATTGCAGAAACTTTGGCTGTGGTTTCAGATCTCAGGTTGCACGTTCTATGACCCTTCCCTAAAATGCTTCTGACAATGAAATCTGATTTTGTTATTTTGAAGTCTTCTACTGTCTCACATGCAGTTTATGCATGACCTGCCAGCAGCTACAGTGGTTAAAAAAGTAACTCCAAAGACTGGCGATATTGTAACAAGAGTCACACAGAGGCCACTGAAGAAAGGAGCAGTAAAAATTGACAGAATATAGAGTACCTCTGAATTTTAAAATAACCAGTCACTTTAATTTGATGACTCAAAGCATACCTTGAACAACCTTCTGAACTTCAACATGAGAAGTCTGAATCTCCACAGGATTGCCATAACGATTTTGAAATGTTTGTCTTTTTCCCATAGGATTTATTTTCTGACAGTTTAAACCACACATACAAACACAGAAATTATTCAGTTCAAGTTTATATATAGTCATACTCACCCAGCTTTCAACCATCCACAAATTGGTCATCTTCTCAAGCCCTAAATACCTACCAACTCTGAGTAACACTGCGAAGCTTTTATCAGCAGATGTGCATTTCTAAGTGACTTGAATGAACAACAAATCTGTTTTCATTTTTCTTTTGAAACAATTCTGATTCCCAGTTACAACAGGTGAAAGACAGTGAACAAGTCTGTTCTACGTGGTCTATGCCAATATCTAAATAATTCAAGAATAGCATTTTCTGTGATTAATGAAAATATTGAAACCTCAAGACTACACAGCAATAGCTACGAGAGTCTGCAGACTGCATCACAAATATTTTTTTTTCTGCCTTTTCATTATTTAAGTTACTATGACTTCTTGTGAATACTTAAATCCATTCTTTACCAACTAAATGATGCAAGTTTGTGCTGAAGCCCTACTTCAGTCAAACACATTTTGCTGAAACTACTGTCGAATAAAGAACTGTGGAGGGAAAACTGAATTCCAGCAAGAGAGCAACATTTATAATTCTACTAAAACACACATTTCTGCGAAGAAACAGAGCTACCCTTAGCTGATACCCTGAATTAAAAAAAAAAAAAAAAAAGTATTTTTTTTTCCCAACATGAACAAGCAGCAAAAATCAACATACAAAACACTGTATTTCATGTGTGAAATATAGCTTGTATGTTTCATGTATGAAATATATAGCTTGTCTGCTATAGGAATATAATGACTGTCTCTGGTAACTCTACTGCAAGCATATCATGCATACTGGGTGGTCTCTGTAAGAGCTGTGATGACTTCTCTTTCAAGATAAAGAGAATAGAGAGTAAGACTGCTCTGGATGATATGAGAAATGGCCAACAATTTCACTTGCCATTCACATAATGAATGAGGCCTGTATCAAGTTTATGATAGAGGAGCATGCATTGAGGTTTCCAGCAGTACAGAACATGAGTTGCCAAGAAGCTGTCTGTTTCTGTTGAGGTAACAGATGACTAAGTAAAGAGAAACAGACAGTGCACCTTATATTAAATGATAGGTATTTTTCCACATTAGCTTCAGTATAACCAACTTTAGTCATAATTTAAAAATTAGATTATTCTTTAGAGGAAGATTATCCTTTGTCCATGCTTGTGCCAGTCATCATTATACAATGGTCAGAACCCTACTTCAGTATAAATCACATTCTGTATGGTCACTGCTACTGAATGCTACATAGAAATGCCTTGAATAAGAGCTATAGCTCACAACAAAATGCCACACTTAGCTGAATTCATCTCCCAAACTGCTGAACATATGTGAGTGCTGGATAACAGCAATGCAACTTTAAAGACTTACACAGTGCTAATCATACAAAACTTTACTCACATGCCACTTCCAGAGATGCGTTGCGACTCACAGCTTCTCCAAGATAGTTCCTTGCTACACAAACATAACTTCCTTCATCAGGTTTACTCCTGCGTCCATGCACAATACGTAAGAAAAATAAAGATCCGCTAGGCAGCAGCATACGGTGGGAGCGAGGATCATCTTTGTCAGTTTCCACTCGCTCTCCATCTTTGTACCACTCAATAGTAGGAGTTGGACGTCCTTCAGCTTTACAGTTCAGGGTCGTTGGTTCTCCTTTAGAGACTATCACATCTGAAGGATGCTCAACAATCCGAGGCGGAAAGTCCTCCTGGCGGAGACGAGATCCTAGAAAAAGAAAAGGGTGGGGGAGGAGTAATTTATTTGTACATTTGGCTTCACAGAAAGTTCTCAAAAGTTCTTCTTTCAATGCCATCAAATTTTTCACAGAAAAGACAACCTGTACACAGATGACATCATCTGATATTGTTTTTATCTGATATCAAAGACTGTATCACAGACTTTCACAGCTAAAAACCTGACTTTGTACTAGAAATACACACCTCTGACCAAGGCATTAACAAATTCATACCACTTGTAGACTGGACTTGTATGTAAGAGAATCTCTTACATATACCAGTATGATGTCTTTTCCTTGTCATATAAATCTATTTACATTAGCTTATAAATCCCTGTGCCCTTTCAAACTCCACTCATGGCCACTGCTCTCAGATGAAAGGATTTTCATTTGCCAGACTTAGCATATGGACATTTCCAAAAGTCCAAAAGTCCTGTGTCTTATCACCCATTGGTTAACTTCCCCCCAGTTTTAATGGCATGCTTTGTACTCCTTCCCCACAAGCGGCCCATGTATGGAAACCAAAAAAAAAAAAAAAAAAAAACAAAAAACAAACCAAGACAAAAAACACAATGAACAATTAAGTACTGACGAGTATTCCTTCTTTCATTAATTTCTAGTGCAATAGTTGGCAATTTTAGCTGTTCAAAGTATCTGAAGTCACTCATAATCTCTATTTTTATTTGGAAATCTCTAATGTCAACTACACTTCAGAAATTTTCAGTGAATTGCATGCATGTACACACACACACACACACACAAATACAATACAGGCATACATGCACCTGAAAGTGCATTGCAAATACCAATGTCTGAGAAATCGTTATAGGTCCACTTCCCTTTCCATTCTCTCTGCATTTATTGTTTCCTCCACTCTGCTTTCTGGTGTTCCTTTCTCAGCAAGTGCACTAACACATTTGCAGTCCTCCTAGATTACTAACATTGCATCACACGTCCTGTTCAGCTCTAATCGTGGAAAGTAACCATAAAAGCTCCAACATCTATACATGGCGAAGTCACATGGGGTCTGGGAACCCTGCATCTGCACTGAATGTGCTCCATTGTCTCGGCCTGAGTGCAGTATACCTTGGAAAGAATGTGTTTTATATACTTTTTTTTTCCATCTATTTTTTTTCAGTACTAAATAGTAAGTAAATAAATGAACCTGTACTAACAAATATACTGTTATACTTTACAACTATCAGGACTACAAGGTATAGATAATAAAGACGTTTCTACAACAGTAATTTAGTGGCCTCTACAGTAATAGCTCTGTGCCTTGTTCTGTACTTTTCTGTGCAGACACTTCAACACACCATTCTCCTATAGTTCCTTTACACTCAGTTGCCTTCCTACAGCCCCAGGCAGCAAAGCTGGATCATTGTCCTCCATCCCTTACCAACATACCCTTACTCCTGTCACTAACATCCTGGATTAGGAAAGAGAGGTGCTAAAGGAGGAGAAATCCCATAAAAGTAGGGGATGAGAAAGCAATGAGCACTGGGTTAATCACCTGGAGACAATCCAGTGCCAACCTTCCATCACAGACTTGACCTCATACTAGAGTTTCACAAAATCAGAGCATCCCAAACCTTCACTGAACTCTTGTAAAAAATCAACAGTATCACAACAGTATCCAAATCTTGCAATACCCTTTTTCCCCAGAGAAAGTTTATCATTTTTTCAAAATGGTTATGCTCCTCATTACAGCTACTTGCAAACAAATTGCAGTGATGAATATATGCAAGAACAGCATCACCCAACAGAAACACAAGGTCCAGCACCCCTAACTTTAGCTTCAACTATTCAGATATAGTTCATTACTGCATATTTAATTAGAATATATTAGCTTAGCAAACAGCTTCTCTGCAACAAACTAATCACAGTGGTTCACACCTCTAAATTGCTTCTCATAAAAACTACCCTCCTAATTGCTAGCGCATCTTTTCCAGCATGGGTCATAAAAATCCTTTGAGTGGTGCTGCCATTCCAGCACAATTGGGCCGCACTTCTTAAATACAAGGTCTATATTGGCTTCTGCAGTTCAGTGAAACATTTGTCTCAATCTTCCGACAGGCAGTTTTGCTGAGTAGTAGAAAAGAGATTTAACAACAGTATCTTAACTATATTCTAGGCATTATACATTTAAAAACATTGTCAACGCCTCACTGATTCCAAAAGTTATGAGGAAAGGATAAGGACCCACACTACATACTGAATCCATCTTTGGACTTCGTTTTACTAACATTCTGGTCATTAAACTAAGGCTTAGCAATACGGTGCTATGCCACTGCTGCATGAATGGACTCTCTCAGCAGCTACCAGATTTTGCTACCAGTATAGTCAAGGTATCTGATCTATACTGCTAGCATACACACAACAATTTATATCCAAACACACAGATATACTTAGAGCACACTTGGAAGAGTAAAAAGTGTTTCATTCATCCCTTCTACTGTTAAAAATACATTTACAGTCCAACAGGAGAATTTGCAGTTAGGTATCAATGTGCTATACCTGCATACATAACATTGAAAAAGACTGAAATCACCACTACAGATTATAAATTTCACAGTAAATGGGACAAAAAAGTAAACTGCAAACACTGAGACACATATAATGCTCTCTACACATATCTACCAGCTTACTTCATTTCTTACTCTGAAGACAAAACCACTCACCAGTTGTGTTAAGAAATTCCTAACATAACCAGTAAGAATTTGAGAATGACCGAAGTCAGAGAAGACTGGCAGATCTCACTACATTTTTAAACAGTTAGCAAAAAGTAACCAAATTTGTAACAACAGTGAAAAGTACAAATCCAAAATACAAAGTAGTTTTCTTATGCACATATATTTGGTGGCAATGCTCAGAAGTCCAAGCAGCACATTCTACAGACAATTACAGACCTTATCCAATCCCTTGAAAAGGGCTTTCTCCCACTACAAATGAAACCTTCTGCCTTCTACAGCCCAATTCAAAGCTTCACCTCAGGTCATAAAACGACTAATGCTTCCTCTTCAGTACTGATGTATATCACCAAACTAACGTTTACTAATGTCTGTGCTCAAGAAAGGGATGAGCTGAGGGCAGCAGAGATCGTGCCAATGAGCAAGGAGAGAGGATTGGGCTAGGTTTGGAGGAGGGGCACACGCCACACATTCCTGGGATGTCTGGGTGTACCTTCTGCTATTGACTGCTGCAAGTCATTCCCTTCGGTGTGCATTTAAGAGAAGGGAAGGAAAACACACAAGATACCAACCATGGAGTACTGTGGACTTCCTCCTTCAAATATGAACAGAGCACCAACATCCGTTCCAAAAAGGTATCCCAATTTTAAAAGCATAAACCAAACCA
Source organism: Nettapus auritus (assembly GCA_011076525.1). Lineage (NCBI taxonomy): Eukaryota > Metazoa > Chordata > Aves > Anseriformes > Anatidae > Nettapus > Nettapus auritus. The sequence goes on from CM021765.1 coordinate 101,190,437, forward strand.
AACAACTGACCCCATCACCTCTTTTCTGGCTGTCTACATGCGTGAAAGTGACCATATCATATGGTGTTTTCCTTGTTAGGTTTCAGTTCTTCTACTGTAGCTCCCCTGCCCCAGATACTGCTACCAATACAACCTAATTTAGAAGAAGTAGGAATATTGTCAGTCCCATGAGCTAACTGATCAGAAGATATATTCTTACCTTTCACTGGAGAGTGAGAAGGAACCACAGCCTATCCAAGACAGCAAGGTGCCTCACTGAAGCAGGCAGTCTGTGTTGCATCCTGGGCTATCCATGCAGCTTCCTTCTCAATTTTTCCCCTCAAGGATTTCCAATACACTTACACCTCAGGCATGCGTATGGCTTGTGAATAACCCCTGAATTTAAGAGTCCCTAAGTAGCCATTACCATGATGGACTGTAACGATTTCAAATTAGTTGTTACATGCTGTTGGACAAAAACACACCTTTGGAAATGTCCTGCAATATCCATGACTAATTCAAAGCTGCATCTATGAAAGGGAAACCACTAACACTTATCTGAACACACACTCATAGAATATTCTAATGCTTGTTGTGTGTTTGAGTTTGCATAGTTATTGCAGATGGATGACTGCTTATTGCACATTTCTAGAAGAGTAGCTTCATATAGACCTTATCAACTAATTCACAGAGAAAGTTTTAGGCTCAGGCTTTTGCTTATTACTACACAGAATAATTAAAGCCACCTTTAAAAACATAACAACAAGAAAAATGCCACATCAGAAAAAAGCTAAAGTGCAAGCCTATTACAGTGTCCTACCTTTGAAATTACTGTTTCATTTTTCATACTGCAGCAATAAACAAAAAGGTGTTAAAATCACTACAACAAATGAAAATACATAAGCTTGCCTCTCTATACACTTCTCTGGTGTATCCTGAAACCCTGATCTCATATTTTATAAATTCTCTCAGGCAGAACCAAAATAAATAAATAAATAAATAAAAATCAGTGATTCTACTGCATTTCTAGCATCTGCCACAAAATCAGATACTCTTATATTAATGCTACTACAAAATCAAGGACAAGAACAAGTGAAATTATAAAAGAATTAGGTGTAGTGACATTCTGTCTTGATGCTATCATGAAACAAAAATCACAGAAAGCACAGAAAATGCCCATAGCATTCACACAACCTCAGCATCACCTGAAACTCTGCTGGTCACACACCCCAGCAATGTGGGGGTGCTTGTGTTAATACCTTCACCACATATTGAAAACCATCCCAATCGATCTTCTTTGAGCTCAGATTCTCATATACAAAACTAACAATCTCAGTGTCTTTGGATTTAAATATTAGTTCAATATGGTAGCCTTGAAGGAAGAAGGAAAAAGAACCATTCTGCCTTAATACTGTTGGGGTTCCTGATAAAGTTTTGCTGAGACCTTGCTATAGCCAAAACCACCACACTATACCAGACAGCTCAATCTTCTCTCCCTCAAACAGCGTTTTTCTGTTTGATTTCTAAATGAGGATAAGACAAGGAAGGAATCAGCATCTGCAAAGTAGCTTCTCATACCTACTTAGAAACTTTTTAGTAGAAATAATTCAGTCTTTCAGAAAACATGACTTTGGAAAGGTTGGAAGTGATATATGCTGCCATAGTACGTCAGATGTTCCTGCTGCTAGAAAATGTTACATGGTCAAGGTTCTCATGCAGTATTTCCTCAGTAACTAAAAGGAATTTGATAGTCCTCTGTGAGCGAATGAGAACTACTACAGCAGCAGGAGACAACTTACGGAACAGTATTAACACATAGCTTTATCTCACGTGTATTTTTCACCTTTACAGATTAAAACATTTTCACTGCTTATTCTTTCCCCCAGGTAAACAGCAAAGTAAGAGTTTACCGTTAATTGTTTGCTATTGTTCACCCTCACCCTATTCACCACTGTTCAACTTTCAGCTACAAGCCAGCACTGAATTAAAAGAAACAGTTATAAAGCTAACTCTATTAAAAAAATAATAATAAAAAAAAATCTTCAAAGCCATTTAGCCGATAGAAACATTTATTTCAGTGAAAAGCTCTATACAAAGTTTTCAGTCATTGACAGGAGTAAGTAAAGAGTAAAATTTTGAATCATCTAAGTCTAGCTTTCATATTATTTCATTTTTGCCTTTACTGGTAGATGCCAATACTTACAGTTAAACGCAGACCTTTTCCATATTTCCTAAAGAATATATCTGAAATTCATAACATAGTAAAATATAAGTTATTGCACAGTTAACAAAGGAAAACTAAAATATGGCTCATGAAATCTTGAATTAAATTGTTCACTAAGCAGTAATGTCGTTCTTTGTTACGTTTACTTATTAATAAGTCATCTTCATTTAAAAGTGAACATCAAGATATCAGCTTGTATTGTCTACAAGACTTCAAGACAATGCTTTGTCACTAACAAGCACAGTTTCCATTTTCAGATACCAAAGCCTGTTGGCAACTTCTGACCTGTTAAATGTTGGCTAATGGGAAATGCTGTAGTTCTTGTAACAATAACTGCTGACTTTATAGATCTGTAATCAACTATCACTTCAGAGGTAATGAGCATGTTTGCATTCATATCTACCTTTATGTGAATCACTTCATCAGTCATTGTTAATGTCTACAAAGGTCAGGACACTGAATATATGAAACCCAGCTGGAGAGGAGTGGGAAGAAGCTGCTGGAGGAAACACCTCCACAAAAAGGCAAAAGGAAGCTCTAGTCACTAGATGTACAGATGCAGCACTGCCATTGAAATGTATTTGCTACCTGATCTCCCTTCCTGTCTTTGTATACTTACTTTGAACGCTTACTTCCTAATCCAACTAGTGAAAAGAAAGTAAAAAGTGAGCAAAGATGACAAAAGTAGAAAAATAATTCTGGAAAGCACATTATACTATAGGAGTCTGAAGACATTTTATCTCATTTCAGATGTGCTGGACAACATGGTGTTTATGACACCAAGCTGAGTGGTGCAGTCGATACAATAGAAGGAAGAGATGCCATCCAAAGGGACCTAGACAAGCTTGAGAAGCGGACCCATGTGAACCAAATGAGGTTCAACAAGTCCAGTTCCAGGTGCTGCACCTGTGTCAGGGCAACCCCAAACATGAGCACAGACTGGGAGAGGAACTCACTAAGAGCACCTACGCGGAGAAGGACTTGGGGGTTCTAGTGGACCAAAAGCTCGACATTAGCCAGCAGTGTGTGCTTGCAGCCAAGAAGGCCAACTGCATCCTGGGCTGCATCAACAGAGGTGCAACCAGCAGGTCAAGGGAGGTGATTGTCCCCCTCTGCTCTGCCCTTGTGAGGCTCAACTTGGAGTGCTGTGTCCAGGTCTGGGGCATCCAGCACAAGAAATATGTGGTGTTGTTAGCACAAGTCCAGAGGAGGGCCACAAAGATGATCAGAGGGCTGGAGCAACTCTTCTATGAAGAAAGGCTGAGAGAGCTGGAGATTTTCAGCCTGAATAAGAGAAGGCTCTGGGGAGACCTCATTGCAGCCTTTCAGTACTTAAAGGGGGCTTATAAAAAAGATGGAGAAGGACTCTCTACTTGGGTAGATAATGATAAGACAAGGGGGAATGGTCTTAAACTAAAAGAGGGGAAACTTGAATTAGATTTTAGGAGAACATTCTTCACTCAGAGGGTGGTGAGGAACTTGAACAGGCTGCCCAGAGAAACTGTGGAGACCCCATCCCTGGAGGTGTTCAAGGCCAGGCTGGATGGGGCTTTGAGCAATCCGGTCTAGTGGGAGGTGTCCCTGCCCATTTATTAGCTTCACATCAAGACCAAAAGCTGATTTCACCTACTAACCCTCCTCTCTATATAAGCAGCTAATAAGCAAGTGGTCTGCCATACAGGAAAAGCAACAGCACAGACCAAGTTCATAGTGATTTCATTCATTTCTAAAGTCAGAAAAATGTTCATGGCTACTGAGCTAATCAGGAGTAATAGAAAGGCACAAAATACATGTCAGAAAGGCTAGTGATTTTATAACTGATGAGCAATTACATATATGTATATAGTATCAGTTTAAACGTTAGTGCTGTGATATGGTATTTCACAATACACATCTCAAAATTGCCTTCAGGAGCCTCTTCAGTACTCTCTCTCTCTCCCCCTTTCTGATTTTATCTCCTCCTGTCACCACTTTCCACTAGCAATTCTGCCACTTCACATACCATCAATTTGCATCTCTCCACCTCTTTTCCAGCTTTCTACTACCTGAGTGCCTACATACAGAAAAGCCCTTTCTAAATTGATCTCTAAGGCTACTGCTCCTTTATATCCATTCTGAAGATTCACATTTTCATTTCTTTAAAATTCTGAAGACACAGCTCTAAAATATTTTGATACAAAAGGAAGATGGGACTAGATTTTCAATAGTAAGTAACAGCCACTTAACACTACTCATACCAGAAGACATCATCCTTACTATAGAGTACTTATCTAGTATTCTGTCCCCCTACTGTTTTTATTTTGCTGCTAACATACTTGGATATAACCCCAAAATACAGAGGTAACAATCTTCTATTGTACAAATACTGACAGGCACACAATATAAAAAAAATAATATGCTATGCAGAGTTTAAAATATGTATTGCATTGTGTACTACATTTAAAATATTTTCAGTTCAATATTTCTGAAAGGTCATTCTTAAAAGTGGTATTATATATCTAGTCCAAGAAGACTGATGTCTCAAAGACAACTGAACTTGAAACTTCATGATGTAGAGTTTGTTATAAAACAGTACTGGAATACAGAAACATCTACCAATAAAGTCATACTGCCATTTGAAAATTTATGCCAGCTACAAGAGAAAGCAAACCACTGCATCTGAGAGATTACTAGCTTGCTCTGTACCTTTGATAGTATTTTGAATACACTTTTAAGAGTTTTGCAAATGATGCACTCTTCTTCAGAGAGTGCAAATGGCATGGTTAGCAGGAAAAGAAACACCAAAACTAACAGAAAAAAATAACCTACAACAAATTAATAGACACAGGAAGGAAAGGGCCTGGATATATTTGATCTTACTGAGAAGACAGCTCCAAAAACGTATTTTAATATCAGCTAACCTTCTTTTATCCTACTGTCTTGGGTATTTCCCATGCAGCAAACAAGAAAAGCAAACAAACAAACAAACAAAAACAAGCCACACAATTGAAATTAAGTTATTAAAATCACAATTAAATGACTGATGTGTTTTATGGACATGATGGATAGCTACAATAGCATCTGCAGAACATTTTCTGCCTGTGCAGGATCTTTCACATGGCCAGGCTTGGGTTCCTTTTTCCTTATGGAAACTAACACTTTCATACGAGATAACATTAAGCTTGAAAAAAGACACTCCTGCAGCTACTTAGTTAAATCTATTGAAAGCCGGTCACAGTTACTGTTCATTTTCCTGCTTCTTCATATGCCTTATTCCACTTAGGAAGCGCTTATCAGACACATTTATTATACATATCTGTTAGATATAATGAATAAGTGTGTTGCTTTCACTGCCCTTTTAACCACAGAATTGACTGAAAGCAAGCAGAGATCTCAAATAGAGATCCAGTCAGTCACATCCTAGTTTGAACAAAAGATAATGTACAAAAAATTCAAGATAATGATAAAACTCAACGGGAGTACAGGCTGATGTACCAGCATCCGGCTGATTATCCCAGACGCATTCCTCCAGGCAAAGTGACAGGGTAAAGATTACATTTTGAAGATTTATACTTTACAGTCTCTCCCTCTCCCCTGAGATTTGGCAGATGGGAGCAGACTCCAATGATATGACGGCTTCCAAGGTAAGGTTTTTGTTCAAAGCCACACCAGCTATGACAAGGTCCTCTGAAAGCTTTTCCTAGAGCAAAATTAATCCATTAACCAACACACCCTAACTTCCTCAGGACATGTATCTGCAGATAAGCCACCTTTCCTATAGCACACATCTGCCAAGAAGGGAGAGCAGACACCACAGAAAAGACAGATCAGTAAAACTGTCATTAAAAATATTTGAGCAAGTCTTACTGCAAGGCAGATCCTATTAAGTTTCTGTTGCATAGAACTGTGACTTTGCTAAGAGAGGTGTAATTGATTTTAATCACAAGGAAACACTGCAAACAAAAAATTGACTCTCCGTTTTGTTTGTTTAAACCTGGACATTAATCCAATACACAACATAATCACCCTATTCGTTGTATGAAATTATCTTAAGGGAAACATTCCAAAATCACTATGCAGACTCAATGGAAATTCATTCCAGTTCACTTCTTCCCAAAATTTTTGTTACTCACACACCAAGTTTCACACTTCAACTGCAGGGAAAATTCAACTGCATTACAGGTGGAAAACCAGAATAGCCAGCACAGAGCAGAACAGTTCTGTGCAATTTTCAATTGTGCGAATTGGATCTTGATTAAGAGGTTTTCTAGTGGATCATCTTTATATAATTTGAAATAAGAAGAGCTACCTCCCTTCCTTTTCATATTGTCAACTCTAGTTCTTCTCTTATTTCTTTCATATAGTACAATTCAGCTCACCTGAGAGCACTTAACTTCATATACTGTCTAAAATTAAAATATTTTAAATCATTATTTTTGTATTGCTTCCCTCCCACTGATCCCAACATCCAATTTCACAAAAGCATTTCTTTCCTTGTGCCATTTACTTTCTTTTTGCTCTCTATGCAGGTTTCACACATTTTATTATATGCACTTAATTTGTGACCTTTCTACCTTGCAACTACTATACCTGTAGCCATTAAAATAGTATGTTTCCTTATCCAAGACTCAAACGAACTCTTCCAATCTATTTAAAAAGGAGAATCTTTTTTCTTTTCCTCCTCCTATCCAAAAGCCATCCAGTTATCTGTCCCATTATATCACAAATTATAAGTCTGCAACTTTCATAGCCAGAACTGAACTTAATGCTCTTAGACTGGGTGACAGAACAAAAATGCTCCCAGTAACTGTGCCAATTCTTGTTTTTTATTTATTTATTTATTTATTTTATTTTTATTTATTTATTTTTTTTTAAGTAGCCTTTACTGATTTTTCTCTTACCTCTGCTGTTTCTCTTATTTATATTCATCAGCCAGCACACAGCAGAAATGTCTCTCTTCAGACTGAAGGCACTAGTCCAATGGTTTTCTTAGACCAAATTCTGACTTGGCCATACACAAACAATCCTACTGTTGCTAATGGCAGTCCCAACTAGGGAACTGTTGGCTTTTAAGTGCGTTTCTCTAAGAAAAAAAAATAAAAAATAAAAATAAATTTTTTAAAAATAAACTATTTATGGAAAAATTGAAAGACAATTCCAAGTTTACACCACACAAAGAGGCTAGCAAGAAGACCTGCATTTGCCCAGGTTTGTCTGTACTGTAAGCAAGTAGCTTAATACAACCTTACTGCATCATACGTATGTGTACTTTGGGGAAGGAAGAGAGAAAAGTAAGTACTCTTCTTTTTTGTATTTTTACTAAACATACTTGAATTTAATTTATCCCACTTTCATTTACAGAAGACTGGGACTTAAGAAAAAAAAGTTAATACCTTCACAATCCTGGTATATTTAATATATATTCTACAGGTTTCTTTCCTCTTGTAATTCTCCTCCATGTATTGAAAAAATCATTCATACTGTCATGTCACTTTTCATAGTTTAATTATATATACCTTTGTACTGGGTCTGGCTGGGATGTTAACTTTCCCTGCAGCAGCCCATACAGTGCCACGCTCCGCACTTGGAGCTA
>CM021765.1:101200711-101305396 GCA_011076525.1 Nettapus auritus
AGAGGAGTAATGTCTCTATCTCACATAAGCAGGAAAAAGGGGAAAAAAGAAGACTTCCATAGGGAACTTACTCAGTGCCTTGCACCATGAGCTACATTCCCTGCTGGCCCACAAGCACTTATGTAAACGCAACCATTAAACAAGTCTATGGATACAGAGAGGGAGGCGTGAGTGCCCTTTTGCCATTAGAGCTTCTGTATAAGATATGTAGCTCCATATTTATCAGAAAAAAACGTAAATCAGACAACTAGGAAAGGTTCAGCTTCCAATCTTGATCTTAAAGAAAGACTTCTGTCACCCAGATTTCCAGTCACTGGCAGATAGGCTTACCAGGATGATTTGTCTGAAGTTTGCCTCTTTTTCCTTTTGTCCTCTCAATCTTTCATATCTCCCCGTGATTAAGAGGTTTGTTTTTTCAGCTAAGAGGTACCTAGTAAATTTCTCATGACCTGAGGACAGCAAACAAAGTAAATGCAATGGATTCAGGCCAGAGGATGCCAGAGAAGGAAAGGGAGGGTGTGCTTGGCTAAGGAGGGGGTGGAGTGGGCAGCCTTCCTTCCCCTCCCACAAGCTGTCAAGTCCTTCTGTGCATACCCCATCCCTCAGCCCTGCTAAAAACCTTCCTCTGTGTGCCTGCCATGACAGGTGGTCCAGATTTTCACTTAGAAAATCTGGCCACCCTATGTTTGCAACACCTCCCCGCTTAGTATCATCTGTGAATTTAATTAGCATGCAGTTTACCCACTCGTTCAGATTATTAACGAAGATGTTAAACAAGACACAATCCAAATAAAAAGATCCCTGTGGCAAACCAACTGATGCCTTTCTTTAAATCATTTTATTGCTATCTATTGTAACCCTTTATTTACAGCCTTTAGCCCATTGTTCATCTACGTGACAGCATGGATGCCCATGCAAATTCACTGTCTTCCCCCAGCTAAGAGACTGTAAAACATTGTATTCTGTAGAGTTATAGAACAGAATTATACTGACCTGTCCCCATATCCAGGAAGAGTCCTAGTTCTCACATACTGCATGTTTTATGACGCTAGATTATCTAACCTCCTGCTTCTGCTGTTTAACCTGCCTCTCCTTAGCAATACACACAGAATGAATGCCAAATAGTCAGGAGAAATGCATGTTGTCTGTAAGCATTTCCAGTGCTTTCCACAACCTAGAACCCGCCTGTAGAAATCTGGCAGAGGGTGACAGAATCATTAGAAAAAGAAAGATCGGGATAGATTTAATGCATTCTATGCAAGGAAGAGGTAGGAAAAATCCTATTTTTATCAATTAAAACTAATGCAAGTGCATTACTCTGAGTCACTAGCTTCAATAACGCCATTACAATTTAATTAATCAAATAAGCAAAAATACAATGCAACGATTGTGCATTGATATTTAGTTTTTGAAATTAAAATAAATTTAATGAGTTTCATCAGTAAACCATATCACATTTGGGGAAAAGACAAACATGAATGTCATGAGAGAACCTCCCACACAGAGCATGAGAAAACTTTACAGAGATATCACTGAACATACATACAGATAAATAGATATAAAAATACAGACACACCTTTATTAAAACAAATCAAATTTGTACTTAAAAACATTAAGCAGAATCATCTTTTCTTTGCAAAAATACCTTAATACATGAAACAAGTCAACATTTGAACATGTTCAAAGCCAAATGTAAGTTCTACTTTGGACCCCTCTGAAACAGGTGATCTCACACACACTATCTAAATAATAAAAACTTTGAGGTTTTCTATGTACTATTTACATGTCTTCTAGATCTTTCTTTAGAAACAAACAAACAAACAAACAAAAGTTATTAGGTGGTCTCAAAAATTCACCCCCAAACAGTTCCACTGAACATAACAACTGTAACTAACACTTTTGCAGCCTCATGGTGTCTTTTTAAGCTAACAAATAGGGCAGCCATGGAGCCTCCCTTCTGACTGCTCTGCAGTACACAGCCCAGAGCATGACATCCTCATCCTCTCAGGTAACACCACGATACTACTACAGGAAATCATAAAAGCTAAGCACAACAGATTTCTCTCCATAATCAAAGTTATGTTTAATCAATTCTGACAGAGAGTAAATAGCCTAAGCGGAGGTTAAAATAAACTTCACTCTACAAGTTCAGTCTATTTTGAAGCAAAATAGAAACCTAGCTTTTAACCAGAACTATACAACTCCTGCTTACTGACCGATGGCAATCTCTCCCACTTTTTAGCAGCTTCTGAACATAACTATCCATACCACACTGTCATACTTTTACAAACAAATGAACAGGAATATATCACAGAATACCCTGAGTTGGAATGTACCCGTAAGGATCATCGAGTCCAACTCCTGGCTCCACACAGGTCTACCCAAAAATTCAGACCATATGACCGCAAGCACAGTCCAAATGCTTCTTAAACCCTGACAGGGTTGGTGCTGTGACTGCATCCCTAGGGAGCCTGTTCGAGTGCACAACCTCTTTGAAGGTGAAGAACCTCTTCCTGATATCCTTCCTGAACCTCCAAGCTGTTGCAGTTTGAACATAATTTACTTGAAAGACATATGTCAACAATCCCATAAGGAATAGAAGCATGGGAGAGGGGAAGATCATATGAGAGAGAAGGGGAAGACCACTATGAGAATAATCAGAAAAATAATGGAACTGGTAAGTTTTATATTCCAATATAATTTTCAAGTCAGCTTTTTCTCAGATAGATATACTCTGAATACCGTTACTTATCACTAAAATTGTAAAACTTTCATAGCAATTTTTTTAACACAAAGTTCAGTTTCATAACAAGAGGCATCTGCAAACTCTCAGCTGCAAAAAAAACAAGTCTCTTTTTTCATTATCTATTTAGAAAGCACAGGATTGCATCCTTACACTCAAGACTTGTATAATCAGTGAATAGATGAGCACAAAATGTATTTAATTCTAACATGATCTAAGCATTTGCTAGAAATATATTAATTATTTTTCCCCTTTCTCTACAGCTCTTTCTTCTGAAATGATGCCTTAAACAGAGAACTCACTTTAGCTATCTAACTTACACATACAGGCTTGTTTGATATTCAGTGGAAAATGAATGTGGTTCCAAAGAGATTCATACCACGCTAACATAGTTTTTAAGGTCAGGAGGAGCAGGATGAACCACTAACACAAGTCTTTTCAATGACCACAGAAGGAACCTAATCAACATCCAAATAAGACACCTGATTTTACACAGCCTGTCTTGAGGAGATTGGTTCCCCTCTATCATCAGAGAGGAATAAGCAGAAGTTTTTGTTCTCCTTTAAGATTACAGAAACAATTCAAATCACTCCTTATTTTCAAATTTTAAGTGTCCACAATCTATTTGAAAGTTTTATCAAGCAGACAGGACCTTCACTCTGAGCAACAATTACATTTTTAAATAGTGTGTTTTAACATGCCATAAGAGACTTCCACTTTCCAGAAGTGACATTGCAACACTCTAAGTAACCGGGCTGAAACCCGAGATATTGCAGATATTCACAAAAGGGGAGGGGCAGTGTATCTAGTCATTAACAGTCAAAGAACCTATGTGGCATCGATGCCCCATCTGCTAGCCCCTCTACACCGAAGGAACAGTTGGCGTGATGCACAATTAAGAGCTGAGAGGAATGTAACAAAAGTATATGCAGGTGGCAGGGGTCACTGTGGGATACTATAAAGGAAAGAGAGGGTCAAGTTATTATCTGGAATGCATCCACAGGGCACAGTCATCTTTTAAATCAGTTTTTATAATAGCCATGCCTGTATTGATTTAATAATATCTTTATGTTACAGATTTACTCAGCACACTATGAAGAACTACATTGAAGATCAAGCTGTAGACCAGGTCTTGTTTCTTTTCCTCACACAAATACCATAAAAATGAAATTCAATTTTTTAATCACAGTGGTTAATATACCCATGTGTATGTGATAACTAGCATACCATGTCTTTTACCTTTAAGTCTGTATTAGTTTATATGTAATGCTGAAATGGAAAGGAGAGAGATCACCCATGAGAAAGCATGGCTGCATCACAGCGAGCACTACAGTATTTTAGAGTATTAGGCCTCTAAAGAAAATTAGTTATTGTAAACCATACAGCCATGACAAATGGCTCATACCTACAGCTCAGCAATTGCGGCCACTCTCATAAACATGCACAAAGAACAACCCTTTCTTGCCTCGCCTGAACCAGAATGCTGACTCATCACTAACTTCCCCGAAGCTACCACTTACTTAAAGGAAGGAGCAATCAGCACAACGCACCCCGTGGGCAACTGTTTCTGAGCCCAGCCTGCTTGCCACTTGCAAGTCAGAGCACAAAAGCTTCCTTTGGCATGACAAGGAGAAGTGAGAAGGATAGTTCAAAAGGGCAGGAACAACAAGGGCCATTTCAAGTGTTAAGGTCAGGCTGTGTGTGGGAGCCTGAAGTAAAGCAGCTACAAGTCAACAGTGACCCTGGAAAGGAAGTTACTTAATATTCATGTTGACAAGAAAGAAGAAAGGATTAATCATGTGGAATTAGCATTTTCATTGAGAAGCTTGTTTGAGTCTTGTGTTCTACTTTGAGGAGAAGACGGGTGCTTCACACCAGCACTTTACATCTCTCATTTATCGAAACATTGCAGCTTGCTCCTAACTGTCATTAACTGATGAATAATGAAAGACTTCTGTACTTTTACTTCAGATTAATCATGCAGCTCCCTTGGTCTTTTGATGCCTGAGTGTGTGTTCTGAACCTGTATTTTTTTTAAAATACACGAGGGATAAAAAAAAATCTGTTTAATTAGATTTCAGTTCTGTTGGGGAAAAAATGGTCTCTGCTGAAAGGGCATCACCTCATAGTTTGACCTCATCCTCACAGTGATGCAGTTCCACTGTGCACCATTATCTCTCAAATTGTATCATATTTATGTTAATTTCAAGTCATCCCTTATATTACAGAAAGCAATGGTTAAAAAAAAAAGTCAGTGCAGTTACCTATGTATTGGGTTTATGTGGCAAGGTTTCGGTAATGGGTGCTGCAGGGGTGGCCTCTGTGAGCAGAGCCCAGCAGCTGCCCCATGTCAGGTCAGAGCCAGCTCCAGCTGGCTCCAAAGCCACCCGCTGCTGGCCAGAGCTGAGCCAGGGAGTGACGCTGGTTGGGCCTCTGGGAGAGCAGATTGAAGGAACAGATAAAAACTGCTATGCCACAGAAGCTAGGAGAGAGGAGTGAGAAGCAGCCCTGCAGCCCCCAAGCTCAGTGCAGAAGGAGGGCAGGAGGTGCTCCAGACAGGCAGCACAAGTTCTCCTGCAGCCTGTGGAGAGGCCCGTGTTGGAGCAGGCTGTCCCCCTACAGCCATCAGTCCCACATGGAGCAGATCTCCACGCTGGAGCCCATGGAGGAGCCCCCGGTGGAGCAGGTGGATGTGGCCTGGAGGAGGCTGCAGCCCATGGAGAGCCCCCGCAGGAGCAGGCCCCGGGCCGGAACTGCAGCCTGTGGAGAGGAGCACACACGGGATCAGGGAGTCTGGGGGGGGAGCTGCCGCCTGTGGGGGACCCGTGCTGGCAGGTGCAGAAAGTGACCGTGAAGGAACAACAGAGACAAAGCATTAGGGACTGACCATAGCCCCCCTTCCCTGTTCCCCTGCACTGCTCAGGAGGAGGATATAGAAGAGAGTGAATGGAGAAGAAGGTGTTTTTTTTGTTGTTCACAGAATCACAGACTCACCTAGGTTGGAAGAGGCCTCCAAGATCACCCAGTCCAACCTCTGACCTAATGCTAACAAGTCCTCCACTAAACCATATCCCTAAGCTCTACATCTAAATGTCTTTTAAAGACCTCCAGGGATGGTGACGCGACCACTTCCCTGGGCAGCCCATTCCAATGCCTAACAACCCTTTCAGTAAAGAAGTTCTTCTAATACCCAACCTAAACCTCTCCTGATGCAACTTTAGCCCATTCCCCCCGCCCCACCCCCAAAAAAAAAAGAAAAAAAAAAGAAGCACTCACACAACCCCTGAGAATCAGCAAGGGCTGTTTTTTGCTGGGACATCTTGCAGGTAAGCCTGCGAGATGTCCATGGTGTTTGGTGACTCCAAGCTAATGCTTGCAATGGAGCCTGAGCAAAGAGTAGGGGGCTTGCCAGGCACTCTTGCGATGCTGTTGGTGCTCTTGGATGGCAGAGCACAAAGACATGCCGCAGTAGTCCCAGGTCTGTTCTGGCCGAGGTGGATCCATTTCCATCTGCTCCTCCACATCTGGTGGATCCAGCTCCATGAGCTCCATGGTGTTTGGCAGAAGGCTAAGCCAGTCCTTGCCTGGGACTGCGCAAATGAGATGCCTTCCATCCAGAATGTTCTCAAGCCACAGTGCTGAACCAGGGGGTCGTCCAGTTCCACAGCTTGTTCCCATGCCACTGTTGGGTTGATTTTCATGCATGGTCCAACGCTGCTGTCTGGTTTACAGCCATTACTGGGTCCTGCACTGTGCTCCGGACTATGGGCACGCCTCTGCTCCCTATGGCTCTCTGCCTGATGTTCCCAATTTCACCCCACATCACCATTGCTCCTATGGTAAGGCCCAGGCACCCTGTCGCTGGGTTTTTGAGGGGGCGGCCTGTTCCTCGCATCATTGTGGTGCCAGTGATACTGCCTGTATCTGTCTGTGGGCCAGGCACCAGAGGTCCCTTGGGCACTGGTGTCTCTTGTGCCACCGGCACTATCCCTCTGCCCACAACACATTTCCTGGTCAGGTGCATTCCTTCTTGGTGCTTCACCAGACTGCACTGCTGTCCTTGCACACCAAGGAGGCCTGTCGCTCGCCTTGCTAGACTCCTTCCTGCACACAAGCTGGCAGTCAGAGGGCCTAGATGCTCAGCGAATGGTAGGCCAGCTGCAGGGGTCCTGTTTTATAGGGCCCACAGCAAAGGCGGGGCAGTGGTGGCCACTGTGACCTCAGCAAGCCTCTGTGATGGAGTGGCCCATGCGTGGCCAAAGGCGGCTGTGTTGGGAGCAGCCTGGAAGATGCCCTCATGTGGACAAGGGGGAGGGTTGGAGGACTGAGGGCCCCTTTTCTGGTGCTGGCTCCCCCAGGCCAGTTGGCTTGCCGGAGAGAAAGGCACAGGGAAAGGCACCTCAGCCACAGGGACTGCCCTTCACCTCCCATCCTGTGCCCTGGGTTTATTTTTAACACTTTTTTTTTTTTTTTTTTTTTTTTTTTTTTGTAATTTCATTCTATTCTTTATGGAAAAGAACAGAAGAAAGGTGCATCTTCAGCCCTAATTCCCACGTGTGCTTTGTGCTCCAAGTGGAAAATTTCTTCCTCACGTCAGATCCAAGCTAAATCTCCCCTCCATTTGTTCAAAATCATTATTCCTGCTTCCCTGGCTACACTCCCTGATAGAGTCCCTCTCCAGCTGTCTTCTAGGCCACTTTTATGGGTAAGGTTAGGTGGCAAAAATGAAGGACCTAGCAAATTGCAGCCTTATCTACCTTGTTCCACACATTCCACGTGATGTTTTCCAGATCAGGCTCTAGCCTCTCATCAGTGTAACACAAAATCGTTAAGGTTGGAAAAGACCTTAAAGATCATCTGGTCCAACCATCACCCTGCTACCAATGTCACAAACTAAACCACGTCCCTATGCACCAGGTCCAACCTTTCCCTGAACACCCCCAGGGACAGTGATGCCACCACTTCCCTGTTCCAACACCTGACTGCTCTTTCTGAGAAGAAATGTCTCCTAATTGGTTTTAATTGTTGCAGAGCAGTGCTTCCACTGAGTCAAGGACTTTTCAGTTTCTCACACTGCCCTGCCTGTGACAAGTCTGGGGGTGCAGCAGGAGCTGGGTTGTTTGTTCGTATTGTTTCTCACTGCTTTAGCTTGTTAGTAATAGGTAATAAATTACATTAATCTCTGTTTGCTGAGTCTGTTTCACCTGTGACAATAATTGCTGAGTGATCTCCCTGTCCTTATCTCAACCCTTGAGCCCTTTCCATTGTATTTTCTCCCCCTTTCCATCTGAGGAGGGGCAGTGAGAGAGGGGTTGTGGTGGAGTTCAGCTACCCAGCTGGGCAAAACCACCACAACCTAGCACAGAGAAAAATGTTGTAAAAATTAACTGAAATGATCACAACATAATGCAGATATTTCTAATTATTGTCATAAAGTAGAAGTACAAATCATGTACCAGTAACATATTAATGTATCTTAATGTAGTTGCTTGACATTCACTTGCATTTTTTTTTTCAAGATTATGAAAATATTTTCCCCCAACTCTTCCCTTTCCACACCCATCTCCAAACTTCTTCCTCCATCACATATCTAGATTTGACCTCTTCAACCGCAAATATAAAACAAATTAGGTTGAAATGCTAGTTTTCTCCATAGCAAGTGGCACATTGACTAGTACTCTATATTGGGCTAGTTAATGGAGTCAGATCTCTTCAAAATTTTAGCCCTGTGAAAGCTGCCACACTACATGAGCTACTAAGTACATCATCCACTTTATGATGACGTGATGATGATGTTATGATCACTTTATCTATGATATTGTGACATCCCTGCCTATGGCAGGTGGGTTGGAACTAGATGATCTTTGAGGTCCTTTCCAACCAGAGCCATTCTGTGATTGTGCTCAAAGTGGGGAAAAAAAGCAAATTCACTGCAGCTGTACAGAGCTGCACATGGGCAGCTCCCAGACAGCTGCAGGTGATCAGGTTACTCCTTGAAGTACACACATTGATCAAACACTCCATATTTTATTTATGTAGCTACAGGTATTGTTCATAGTTGAAAAATCATTCAGCCCTGTTGGGGGAGTTAAGGAAAAGAAAAACAAAATACACTCACTCCCTTCCTTCCCTCTCAAAATAATCACAGCAAACTTGACTAATGCTTTAAAGCCTTTTTTGAATCAAGCCTTTTCATGATCATCTTCCTCAGTCTGTCAGCCTGACAATGATTGTAGCACAAAACAACATAGTTCTTAGCGTTAAATGCCTAAAACACTGTGCCTAAGATAATGTTTTAGGATATAGTAATTTTGCCCATGCATAACAGCCATCTGAGAACAATTACACAAATCAAGCATATCTTCTTTTACTATCTGTTAAGCATTTTCATCCATCAGCTACAAAGTTTTATCTAGCTTTGTTCAGTCCACTTTAAAATGACTTAAATGTCAGGTACTTTCCCTTATTTTACCCAAGAGTGTTCCGCACAAGACTAAAATTTCATGTGCATAATTCCAGCTCATTATACTCAGTTAAGCCACGTTCTATTACACTTCTGAAAGACTTGCAGATGGTTACAGCTCCTCATTTTAACATGTACCTGTGCAATTCAATGTCTTACAGTGTTTCAGTTTGATCAGACCCTTGCCAAACATGGGGCAGCTTCTAGATCCTTCCCATGGAAGCCACCCCTATGGCCCCCTGCTACCAAAACCTTGCCACGTAAACCCACTACACTGCTACCTAAAGGAAGCGATATTATCACAGCCTACAGGATGTGCTCTTTCAAAGCGAAACTGGTAACTCCAATGACTTTCAAAAACGATGCTAAAATGTTACAGAAAAAGTAAAATTGTACCCTAAAATTGCATGTGTTTCTTTCTCTAACAAACAAAAAAAATGTAATTACTAAAGAGAATAAAATGGATTTTCATTTTTCTTCTGTTATAGAAATATAAATTCCCCGATTCTTTATTTTGCGTTTGAATTCTCACCTGGAAGTATTTTCACACTTAAACTGGCATTAGATATTGCTTTAATCAATTGTTTTTGTTCAAGCTGGACATTTGTTCACAAAGTGTTGAAATAGAGTAATACCAAATTTTGAAGTTTGTTACATAGCACCATATGTACTATACACACAGATTTGCTATCAGATGGATCAAAGTTACAAGAAATCTTGTCACTTCCAAATGGGACATCATATATAAGGACAGCTAAACACAGTGGGAACTACAAAATGGCATTCTCTATTTCTGTCACCGCTTTGTTCTCCCTGTGGATGGCAAGACATTTGCTTGGATTCTGTGCTGATCGGATTCTTTTCAAACCAAATTCATTTTGTCAGGGTGCATATGCCACTCCGGCTCCCACGTACAGTCACACGTGTTCCTTAACACATGACATATGAGTTGAACTCCAGGCTCTGTCATCAGCCTGATACATGGCAGATACTTCACTCTCCTTTTACCTCATTTTTGCTACTTTTAAAATGCAGATATTGGCACAACTTGTTTGCAAAACATTTTGCAATCTACGGATTAAAACTGTATGTAATAAATAGCATTGTCATCTTACTGAGGTACCTTCCTGACCTATACTCTGCGTGCACAGATGGCTTACAATAACATGTGGCTGATACCATTCTTCCTACTACGCTGCTGCACAGTCACAGCCAAAATTTAGCTGTGAGTTCTTGATCTGCTGTGTTTGATCTTTATCCTCTGTCCTCTTGAACTGCCTGGAAGCATATCTGTGTTTCTAGAACCACTGAGAGGCAATTTCACTTTGCTAACATGTTTCTAATGTTACTTAATCAGAAAATGAAAAGAAGGCTTCATAACTTCAAATTAATTTTACATACATTCCATGGAAATTCCCCCACTACTAGATTTTACTACTACAGTAACGTAACTAACTCATACCTTCCAAAATGCAAAGAGTCCATACAATGACTATGTCTATTATCTTTATACATACCTCGAAATACACACACACACGCACACATTTCCTCACTGGATGAGAAAGATTTTCTATTTCCTACAAGGCCAAAATAATAATAATAAATAAAAAAAAAATAACATATATATTCTTAAAAATGATGATTATTGCACGACAAATCTGGAAGAATATTTATAACACTGATAGAGCAGATACGTAGGCTGATATCAAAAAAAAAAAACAGATAATTGACATTTCAGAGCAGAGTTTATAACCAAAATCCATCATTTGTGTTAGCATCCCATCAGGATCTACGTTACATATCCATTTCCCCCATTATCTACAGCAATAATGCAACAAATTTCCTGTCATAAAATCACCAAGACACTGACACCATCACCAGTAATTTTATTTACTGCTAAAATTACTCTGGAAAGACTTCCCCTCTTCTTGTACTTGAATTAATTTGTAAGTTTTAAAATTGTTTTCAATAGGACAAGATTAATACACGTTTGTTATTTCACTTTGCATTGTAGTTTGGTGTAAGACTAGCAGTCTAAGGTGCTTTCCACACTCTGTCAGAGAAGGCTTACCTACAGATCAGGGCTTTGCTGTGTGTTTAAACACAGTTGTAGAGACTCACATTGCAAAATCTTCTCAGGATGTTGGAAATACTAGAAAGAGTAGCAGCAGTATCCATAATGCAGTATTTATGGAAATTCGGCAATAAATATTTACTTATAGGGTACCACAATGTGTTCCTTTCATCCTTTTCTGAGAAAAACAAATGTTGCTTTATGGCCTGCATGCTATCTCTAAAATAAAAAAAATAGTCATCCAATTAAATCTGAAACAACCTTGACATTGAACAAGTTCATTTAAAAAAGACACACAGAACCTGCTTTCAGCAGAGATGACTCCTTAAACTAAAGTAATGCCCAGCAAATGCACTAGTAAAGCCCTGGTGAAGAGAGCTTGCCAAGCTGCAGAAGAGGGCTTTAAACTAAAGTTGCCAGGGGAGGGGAACCTCAGTCCACCCACCTCCTGCCAATTTGATGCCAGTGCCAGCAACAGATACCCAGAGCCTGGAGAAGGATCACAGGTCCGTGGAAGAGCACCTGAGGAACAGCACAAAGGAATTGCAGCTGCTCCAGCCAGCATGTCAGCTTCATCAAGGGCCCAACTTAAATGTCGCTATGCTAACACACATACCATGGGGAATAAACAAGAGGAGCTGAAGATGTACACATGCCTGCAGGGCTATGATTTCATTGGCATCATGGAGATGTGGTGGGATGGCTCCTATGATTGGTGTATTGACTGTAACAGGAAAGGAAGATGAGGAGCAGGTGTCACCCCCTACATCAATGAGCAGCTGGAGGGCATGGAGATCCACCTGGGGAGTGGTGAGGAGCTGACCAGTCTTTGCCTCAGTCTTCACTGGCAACAGCCCACTGGGGAGTGTTGGTTGATGAGAAACCCGACATGAGTTGGTGAAGCATGCTTGCAGCCCAGAAAGCCTACCATATGTTGGACTGCCTCAAAAGCAGCGGGGCTAGCAGGGCGAGGAAGGTGATTTGTTGAACCCCTTTTTAATAGTACAGTGAAGACAGACATTTGAGATAATGTTATAGCCAAAATAAAGTTTTTTTATTTTAAAAGTTTTATCTAGAATGCTGTTTTTCACTAAAACTGATGGTAAGATTTGCATCAAAATTAACTTTCACCAACTCTTGGGCTAACTCTTTACTAATGGAGGTCAAGAGGGAAGGTTTAGGCCCACAGCTCACGATCTGCATTTAACACATTACAAGACAGTCTCTCACAGAGGTCACTCTCTTCTTCCCTCAACAGCCCTGCAAGCCTTTTATATTCTTCAACAGCTACAGCTCCCACTTCACTCCCTCATATGAGCACCAAGCATTCCTTCTTTACAGCCTGCTTAACTGGCAAGATATTATCACAAAAAAGCCATGGGCTGATTTCTCTAACTTCCACACAAATTATGTACTCACTTCCTTAAAAGCTTTTGTGAATCTTGTTAATAGGTAGAACATGCATGTAGTCTCTACTGGAGCCTACACCATCAATATTAATTTATAATCACATAAAGGTGGCTTTTCAACCAGAATTTAATTTAAAAAGACAACAACAACAACAAAAAGAAAACATCTTCCATACCTTCCATTATATTTGAGCTAGTGGGACTATGTGTCTCTATACAAAAGTCATTCACAGGTTTCAGAATCATATCCAAAAAGACTTATCAATGAGAATTGATTTTCAAGAGAAAGTGAATCCAGGCTTTCATTTCTTACATTGGAAATGTAACTGAGAAATAGATCTAAGCAGGAAGAATAAACTACTTTTAAGAACCAACAAACAAGAACTAGGAAAAAAACACTACAGAAAAGAACTAGAAAAAAACCACAACAGACAAATAGGAGCAATTGGCTTGCAGTTCAGTGCATGTTTCAACCAGTTTCACTCACTGATTGCCTCAAGGAACTTAAGCTGCTGCTGCACCACCAAGATCAATGCTGCTAATTGTGAGGAAAATTATTCAGGACAACACAGAGCCTCCTATTAATGATGCCTGCCAGAAGAAAGTCAGTTTATCAGCTACCCTAAAGGTTAGCATCAAAATCAAATGCAACAAACTCAAATGATAACCTTTCAGGCAAAACCACTACAGTTGTGAAAAAATAGTAATAATTCAGAATTTCCTGAATTTTAAAATTTATTTTGGTGCTCTGTTCAACAGGTGCCAAGCCTGTTTTTAGTATTTTATATTATCTGATTTGACCACAGGGAAAAAATATATATATATATCTATCTATGGCAATGCCTTCAGGTCTGTTGGTAGTCTTTACTAACACTGGGTAAGAGAAACAATCTATGGATAAACATCAGCAAATACTACAGGAAATGGTTTGCTGGAATGGTTTAGTTCTACTCAGAAAGACTTCAAAAAGCAATGAGTAAATAATTGTTGGGTTAAAAAAAAATCTGGCTAAATTCACAGAAGAAATTAATCACAACGACAAAAAGCCACAAACACTTAGAAGCTGGGAATGACTCATTAAGTGCTTGTCCCACCTTTTATTTGTTTTATTTTAATTTCCAAAATGCATTGTTTATCCGCCATGAGACAAAAGACAATGGGATGGTTTGGTGTGATCCAGCATAACTTAAACTTTTTGAATCTAGTCATCTGCAATAACAGCTGAGAACTTTCATCATTTTGAAGTAATTTCAAAGCTACAAAAGAAGTGCCTATCTGTAGTATTCAATATACATTGTATATGAACAGCATTAATAATTTGTGAGATGAAAGCCACAGATAAATGCAGTATATGCTGGAAGGCTAGAATAAACTTCTGTTTGAATACATTCTAACTAGTTCTTAGTAGGATATACAGTTAGAAAAATCACACCCTGATTGGCAGAGCAATAGTTTTACCATTCCTTATTTGAAAACTACTTCATAATTGACTGTTCACTTTTATATTTGATTCAATTAAAACAATATGCTTTGTTACAAATAATAAATAACATCTTTATGTTCTCTAAGAGTAAAGTAGAACACCTACAGTGTAGCACTTCATTTAGTAATTACAATCGTCTGTGTGTATATAAACATATAATAAAACACTATGTTTTAGAGAGCACAAAAAGTTACCTCATGCTCTATTAGCCAAAACCTAGACTGTTGCAGCTAGAACGATAAATAGGTTAAAATCTGCATCAACTCTTTGCAGCAAAGATGTATTTGAAATGCAGAGCATGGTGGCCTGTCTCACCACAGAACCTGTAGCTGATATGACAAGAAAGCAGGGGAAGGAATCAGAGGCAACAGGCATGTTTTTTTAACTTTCTGGTACCTGCTTGATCTCTGTCTACAAAGCTGTTTTCTGACAAGACCAGTGCTTTCAGGTGAAAACAGCTCATTAATAAAGGAGGTTATCCAGTTCTGTGCACCTCCTCCTGCCCTTCCCAACTAATAATCACAGAAGCCAGCATTCAGAGACAGCGTGTCTATCAGAGTGAAGTGAGCTGTCACCAAACCTTCTTGACTTTCAGTGGGAAGTTTCTTTTTCCTATTTTGTTGTTGTTGTTGTTTATTTGTTTTTTGTTTTGTTTGTTTACTTGCTTGGGTTTTTTTTTCCTCCCATTTGTTTCATTTTTTAACCTTGTTGATGCTTGCCTGGCTATCAACTATGAAGCTAATTGGTAGTTTATAGAATAGAAATAAAGCAGAAGTATTCAATCAAAAAATATTTAAAATAATACTAACGCATACTGAAATATCAATCAAATATCAAAGTTCAAGCTAAAAAGCCTAACAAAAACAGATTTAAAAAAAATCTGAAAGAAGAATAGAATTCTCAGCATCATCACTTCAAAAAACAATTATTTACTGACTCAAGTAGCAGGATCTACCCTAAAGCATATAAAAATGAAGTAGCACAACAACCAATAAACAGGTTGTCATCAGAGCATACAGTTCTCCTGTCATGCCTGTCTGTTCATAGCCAGTATCTTACTCTAACTGTCAGTTAGTAAGAAAATGGCAAGCAACTATAAAGACATGAAGAAAAGCATGAGAATAGTATCCAGTTGGATTTATAAAGAAGGAGAGAGAGAGAAGGAAGGAGAGGGAGAAGGAGAGAGAAGAACAAGTAGCTAGAACGATTCCTTGATCAACAACTCCCTTCCCTTCTGTGTGCCTGGTTAAGGGTGATGTCTTCATTAATAAATCCTCTGTGTAAAGTTAATCCCTTTTAGCTACTTAAGGCTTAGGACAGATCACATCTCCCATTCCTGCCAATAAGTTCTACAGATGATACAGCAAAAAACTATACGAGGAGTATGTTTTATTAAAACTACTTATCTAAGAAAATGTATCACAGAACTCTGTCCACTTACTATCACTAGAAACTAGTAACTACCTAGCATGAATCACAACATAAGACAGTTAGTTCCATGTTTTTTTTTTTTGTTGTTTTTTTTTTGTTTGTTTTTTTGGGGGGAGAGTATGACAATTGAAGAGGGCTCTCTCACAGACATCTGTTATCAAAACAAAAGGCCCACATTTTCAAACACATAATTAAATTTGACCTAATAGACTCAAATATTTACTTACTGAGATTTAGGACATTGTATTAACTTTTATAAAATTCTCTATGGACATAAATGCAGCAGTTTTTTTCTGATTCCTTTATAACTGCGTGTCTGTGTTATAAAAATGAAACAAATGCTACTATATATTTTTCAAGTTCTCAGTTTAAAAGGACATCTGATAAAGTGAAGATATTTTACAAATAATTTTTCAATAGTTGTTTTTATAGCCAAAACAAGTAAGATTTATGATCTGCTTTCAAATAGGAACATAACCTATCAACAGGAAAAGATACTGTAATCTTCCCTGAATTTAAGAAAACTGTTCCCTGATTAGCTCAGAAATACAAATATATGCAATTTAACAAGATTTCCATTTTGAGATTTCTTCTCGGTACCAGAAGAGCACAAACAAGGGGCAAATATGTCCCTACTCCAAAACTTCAGTACAGCAGACAGAAGAGCAATAGCAGCAAAACAAAAACTCTTCAGCCAGCAGCAGTACAATGCAGATTGCTTTTCCCTTGGAAGAAAGATAGAAAAGAGAAGGAACCGTGACTCCTTGAGATCCTCCTGGGAAAGTGAGGGAGGATGGATATATTCATTCAAGTTCAGTCTAGCTGTTAGTAGATAATAATATATTCTACATTAATTTGTACTCCTTTCCACATCTTCTTTCAGAGCATTCAGAAGACTATCATTGAACTTTTAGGCTACCTGTCATTAGAACATGATGAATTAGGCTACTTTAATGTCTCTGAGCATTTGAGTTGCTACAAGACGTAAAAAAACAAGGTCTCTGTCTCACTCTCAGTTGCTCTCTTTATATCTTTATTCCTAAGTGTGTGGGGGTTTGCTTGTTTCTTTGTTTTAGTTAAGATAAACTGTAGCACTTAAACCATTCTTGACAAATCTTTCAGCAATAGCTTATTAACAGAGGCAGAAGCAGATTTTCTTCACAGGCCTGACAATGACATTTACCCTAACCTAGAAGGAACACCTTCCTAAGCAATAAGAAATAGTTCACTTTCAATGCCAATTCAGTCCTAAGAGAATGCCAATTATGCCAAGTTTGCAAAAACAGATGTACGGTGATTTTGTAATACAGACTACTTTACACCAGGGACAAAGCTAAAATCATTCATCTCAATTAACTTAGGATCCAACGCTTAAATTAAACTGTTGCCTTAGAGGTGAAAGGCCATCAACTTTATCCAACAACCCACCCATACCTTTTCTAATAAATATAAATCTCCCTCTTAATGTTTAATATACCTTTTAAGCTATATTTTTAGTATACCAAAGACTGTACACCTTCCATGTAAGGCATAGAAAAATTACTGCTGTTTTATCTGTGCCTAAGTTTCATGAGTTTTATCTGTAGTTTGAAAAGATGGTCAGTTGCCCTAAAATAACATAACCTAATCAATACAACCCACGATAATGATTTAAATTCCTCAAATTAGAAGATTATCTCTCATAAATAACGCTAATAACTGACAGACTTCAATATTACTTTAAAAGGTTGCCCAAGTGCTGCTTGAATTAAGATGCATTTTGCAACACACACTAGAATAAAACAATGAATGAAGGAACACTATGAAAACACGGTTTGTGCTGTCTCAACTGCATCAATGTGTCATTCAGTCTTCAGACATACAGTGTGCAAGAACACCCACAGTTGTCAGTTTGGTGCCTACAACATTACTCATGTTTTTCACCAATAGCTTTCCAATACATACACGGGGCCTACAAGAAAGATGGGGAGGGACTCTTTACCAGGTTGTGTCGTGATAGGACAAGAGATAACAGTTTTAAACTAAGCGAGGGTAGGCTTAGGTTAGATATTAGGAGCAAATTCTTCACTCAGAGGGTGGCAAGGCCCTGGAACAAGTTGCCCAGAGAAGCTGTAAATGCCCCGTGCTTGTTCAAGGCCAGGTTGGATGGGGCTTTGAGCAACCTGGTCTAGTGGGAGGTGTCCCTGCCCATGGCAGGGGGGTGGGTGCAACAGTATGATCTTTAAGGTCCCTTCCAACCCAAACCATTCTATGGTTCTATGAAGAAAAACAGAAAAGGGGCCAAAGTCAAATGTGTTCTGAGTCACAAAGCTCACAAAACTTAATTCAGCGCCCAAGTGGATAATCATCTTCCTCTTCGTTCTTCTCTCACAGCTTAAGAGTTGGTGTAATTCACTGTCTATCAATCTTTGCACAATGAAAATGAATGTGACATGTCCAGAGCAGCATTAGCCTACTAATTCCTAAGCTATGTCATCAACACAAGAACTATAAACCAACTTAAGTAGACATTTTACCATCACTGGGGACTCAAATGTTCATGAATATAAAATAATGTGATTTAGTGGTCACCTCTACTTTTATCCCCAGCAGCCTTTTTTGTGAATGCAGTGCAAGCTGAGTCTAAATCTATCTCCTCTCTAATCAATATTTTCAATGTTGATTTTGAAATACGCTTTTTTTTTTTTAAAGCATTTTTTGTTTTTATTATATATTCATCTCTAACAAGTGAACAGGCTACACTGAATCTAGTTTTGGTACAAATGTCAAGTCTTGAACCCTGTAGTTCTCAATGTGGAAGAAAAAAATCAAGGCAATTTTCATTCCTGTACTGTTCAAATGCCCAGTTTATCTGGGGCACTCTTTTTCTTGGCTCTCAGGCTTACAATTAACATTAACTATCTCTTAGAATTCCAATTATAATTTATTATACATAAACTCTATTCAATTTACTTTACATTTTTAACAAAATCCAAGTTCCATTATTTACAACCACAAAATACTTAGAAGACAATATTTTTATAGGGATCTTAAAATATATTGTCCATATGAGGAGATTTACTAGTTGGTTGTTTTTTGTTGTTGTTTTTTGTTTGTTCGTTTTTGTTCTTCTTGTGTTCCTGTTTGGATCTGCACATGTGAAGTTGAATCTTAAGCTCTCAAATTTGGTTGGAAATAAATAAATTCATTAATCCTTCCTTTCATCTAGATTGCTGGTGTTCTGCAGCTTCTATCACAAGGCTAGTCCAACTGCTCAGACCACTTTAAAGAGATTAAAAATAAGCATATATGTAGATTATAAGGTACTCTATGAATCTCTCCTCTTATGTGGCCAAGTGTTAAAAGCACAAGCTATAGCAACTGTTTTCTTTCCCTTCTTTGTTTTTACTCTTTGTTAATAACCTTCTATCACCTATTTGTATAATAAAGGAATCTCTCCAAGTCTCAGTGTTCTCAACTCTGTCAATACTGAATTTGTTGAGAAGCACTTCTCACTTACCTGCAAAGCATCTCACTGAAGTGAGCAAGAAATGGCAGATGGCAGGAATGTTATGTTTTAACAATATCTCCCTAAAAGTTCCAAATATTTGGTTTATAAAAATAACAGGCATGCTGCCAGACAGTTAACCATATCCATCATTGTTGTCTATCTCATTTTGTTAAGGGAAGTATTCTGAAGCCATAAGTATTGATCTTTCCCCCATGAGGGGAAAGGGGAAAAAGAACTAGTGATGTTTACATTACCTTACATACAAATTCCATGAACACTCAAACACTTCAGTGGACTAATCTCATACCTATTTTTTTCCACACTTACAGGCAGCTTGCAAAGACTCCAAAAATTCTTACATAGCAAAATCTCTTCCATTACTGAAAAAGAAAAACAAAACGAGCAAGACCTGCTTTTAAAGAAAATGTTACCGAAACCACACAGTATTTTTGCTGATTTGGACATATTTGGAAGGGAGAGAAAGAAAATAATAATATGTCTCTGTGATGGGTAATTTTTTTTCCTCCTTACTTCTCTAAGTTGTATTAGGCCAAACTATACTTACTGAAACTGCTGTTCCAAACCCCTGCCCCCAGCCCAGCTCTTTCCACAAAAAAGGTAAGTCCAAGGATAAGACACTATACTTATAGAACTGTTTATGAACCTTCTACAGAATTTCTTCTGTGAAGACACAAAAGAAACATCTTTAGTCATTTGTTTTGACAATTTATCTATTTGTTCCAGCATTTAGACATTACTAACATATTTTAAACAAAGACATTCATTCTTTTCCTCAAAATGATCTATGCTGTAACTATCTTCCAAATGATTTTAAGGTCTGTTAACAATAGCTTTATTTGCCATTTAAAGATTGCAGAAAATAAATGCAAGTAAAAGAAATATATGATACATACTTATAGCTCTCCAAGACAGTTATACCAGGAGTATAGCTGAAAGAATCATTGGCTGATTTATTTCCTTTGCTTACAACACTCAGTTAGGTGTTATTTATATATCTCAAACATATGTAACCAATTCATACCAAGTTTTAAAAAGCTTTAAGATACACAAGCAAAATATGACCTGAAAGGACTTCTAAACATTCAGCATAAAGATATTTCCTCTCCAGGTATTCACTGGGCAGTCTGAACAATTTTGCTCCTACAAACCCCTGTCTTTGTTACAATTTCTCCACAGAAGTCTTGCTCCAAAGAAACTTGTTCAAAACGCGCTATCTTGGCTAGTCTGACTTGTAATCTAGCATCTTTCTAAAGCAGATACAAGAATTATGATATGATCCTGTGAGGCCTGAAAGCGAAGGAAGCTAGACAAGAACTGTATTTGAACAAGAGACCACTAGCACTTATAACACTGTAGGATGTGGTATTAGTGATTCATTAGGTAGCATGCCTCCAGCCGAGTCCATATTAAAACTAACCGTCTCTATATTTTCTTTCCCTAGCTTAATGTATCGCACTTGTTAGATGTGAGAATGCAGCCTGTCTGTTCAAAATGCTAAACAAAAGTTTGGAGCACTAGGAAATTAATTTTCAAAGCTGTTTAGGAAAAAAGGAAGGGAGTAGGAAAGGGGGCATCTATCATTGCATGGATGTCTGTCTAGAGAAATTTCCACCTCTCAAGAATCCATCTGCCTCTAAAACTTACCTTAGAATTCTCCCCACCCTGAATACTGAATAGGTACAAAAGGTATTCTGGGCATACAAGAAAAACACTATGCTTTATTTTAGCCTTTGCTAATGCATTTCACATCTATAGTTTCTACAGGAGCAGAATTTCCACAGTGCAAGTAATACACAGAAAGCATGCTGAGACATGGCTCCAGCTCTCAGCACCTTTACGCTCCACCTTCTTCCCTCTATAGGTCTATCTGGGAATGACTGCAAACATATCAGGTATTCAAAAATCATTCCTTCATTCCAATTTGAAGACAGACTCTGTCTGTTTCTCAGGCAGCTTTCTTGGTGATTTCCCATCAGACAGAAACACCAGTACACTACAGTAACAGGACTAGCATAGGATTAACATGATGTATCCTTTAACAAAGTCTAGCCTAGACTGTGATGATAAAATGTATGGTAAAATACAGATTTGGTCCCTTAAAATATATGCTGAGACTATGTCAGAAGATGCCAAAAGTATCACTGCAGATTGCAGAAGAGACTAACTCTTGTGTACAGTTATTCTCCATCCCCCTCAAACCACCACTAACTCATGTATGATTCTTCTTCCAGAACTTATTTCAACCTTGTCACTGCTCTGGAAATACAAAACAGCATAACAAGAAACCTGTTCAGAAATGCTAAGAGGTACAGAGAAAATTTGTTCATCAAATAATGCATCTGCCTTTCTACTTCACAAATTTATCACAAATGGGTTTTAAGAGATTAGTGTGTTTCCAGATTAAACTCAAAGTTACAGTCCTCGTGGCAGATACAGCTGAAGGTGATCTTCATAAGTTAACAGCCAGCCTTCATTTGAGGATGAAATTATGTAGTTTGTGTGGTTTTACAGACTTCTTTCTCAAGCTGCTGACTACACTGTTAACTACTGGATGTGCGTTGTGCATCATTATTTTGGCTGACTGGAGATTGCCTAATGGACAGAGTGCAGGTGAAGCTTCTTGCAGTTGTAAACCTCCTGATCACAGTTCTATGGTTAGTTTTAAGTCAGTCTCTTATGCTCTGCATAATTTAAAAAACAATCAAACAAACAGAAAACCACTTCCTTCTCTTGCATTGGTTTCTCACATGCCAACCACCAAGCACTCCCCAAATCAAAACTGTGCTGAATCACCCTCTATGCCTGTTCTCTTTAATAACACAGTGTAGTAAGACTATCAAGTCCCAGGAAGAAAGATAACCATTTAAGGACAGATGTATGGTCTGTGATTCTACCATTTGTGTCCTCCTGTATCTCAAAAGTTGCCTGGCTTTCAGTGGAAGGTAAAGAGCTGCAGGTAGTACTATCAGCTTAAGTTACCCTTGTGCCCTAAGCCATGCTGGCACACTTCTTAGAGACCAGATCTCATTCTCCCTTCTGCTATGGACTTCTTCAATGATACTGGGCACATCATTTATATTAACGGCTAATTCATTCTTATGTATCTATTATTAAATTTATTTAACTTAATTATTTCTTATTAAATTTAAACAATATCCACATACAATGACAAAAACACGTCCGCTTTCCCACATACTTTCCAGCAGGAGGAAGGACAATGCTTTTGGACTAACCCTAAAGAATGACTAAGGCAAATATCTGCTGTAATTTATCAGGGAAATCTGGTCTCAGCAATTGCAACTTTCATGGAAGTAACTGAAAATTCAGTTATACTTTATATAGCATTTAAATCATTCCTAAATCCTGTGTGGATCAGGAAAAACAAAACAAACAAACCAAAAAAGCAACCCACACTACACGTACCCCACTGTCAGCAGACTGCAAGATAGAGTGAGCTTCCTGCAATTTAACTTACATCTCTTCCATCTTCATCTTTCCCCAGGGGCAAATTCAGCCCTGACCTAAACAGACACAGATCCCATTAAATTACACTGGGACTGAATCCAGTAATGCCAGGTCACCCAATAACCTCAGAAGTATGGGTGAAACCTATTTTGTTCAAATGTGAATAACAAATTGGTGCAAGTTGCTGCGTTATTTTTCCAATTACATCATCATTGAATTTCTCCATTATCTGCATGTCACTAAATTGAGTCAACAAGATATTCTAAATTGGTAATGAGATCCTTAGCCATTCAGCACTTATTCCTGTTAAGGAATGATACATAGAGGGGCCTTCTGTATTCAGAGTCATCTGTTTTTACAGCACAAATCACGGCACCCGGCAGTCATGGGTTTTATGTCCTCATCCACAGGACTTGTACATGTGATTTCAGCTGTTTTCTCAAGAAGCAATCATTGTTTTAAGACTTTTGTTTTAAACCTACCTTAAGGATTGGTTTTCATTCAGCATTTGAGGAAAGAATATTATCTATATGTTCATTCTGCAATCAATGTCAAATGAAATCTGCCAAAATTCTCATGATTTTGATATTCTTAATATTGACAATATTCTCTAATCACTTCTACTTGTTACAGTATCTAGCTAAGTAAAACCACTTTTCATTGCAAAGGTTTAGAAGTAGCCAATGACATCTAGTTAAGCACACCTTTAGCTCATTACTTGAGGTGATGGTCAAGTAATTCTTGCCACAGTACACAGTTAATTCAAATAGCATAATTTAGGGAATCAATAAAAGGCCTTCATAAACTAGAGTAGCATGATTATTAGCAATTTTATCTTTCTAATTTCAACAAACATATGCAACATTACCATCTGATTTCTCCATACATGCTTTGAGAACACTGCATACACTGAAGTTTGGGGATAGTTTGTAAACAATTTCAAAATCTAAGCATGAAAACAGGCAGGATTAAAAAAACAACCCAACAACCAAAACCTGAAGGTATCAATCATCCAGTTTTAACAGCAGCTGACTAAAGCTATTCATTGAATTGTGCATGGCTACTACTGTGTCTCCATGAATAATTCTTAAAGTCTCCCCCTCCTTTTTTTTTTTTTTTTTGTTTCTCTGAGTGGACTCTTAACAGCACTTTTTCCCCCCCATTCTGAATGGCTTAGAGGGATCAGCTGAAAAGAAACACCATTAGGAAAAACAAAAGTTTTC
The DNA here is from genome assembly GCA_011076525.1 of Nettapus auritus. NCBI lineage: Eukaryota > Metazoa > Chordata > Aves > Anseriformes > Anatidae > Nettapus > Nettapus auritus. Next base: position 101,224,514 of record CM021765.1, read on the forward strand.
AAAGAAAAAGTAGGAACAAAGTGGACATACCGGTGACAACTTGTGATTCATGGCCTATGCTATGCTTTGCCCCTCTCTTTACCTCAATACACTCTTCGGTTTTACTGCTGGTTAAGAGCAGGACAGACTACTGCACTTCTCCTAGCAACCAAAAACCGCTTAAGGAAAAAGGACATGTTGTCTGCTGAAAGGGAGAACAGAGAAATTTGGGGTCATACAAAGCCAGACATATGTTCTTTTGCATTTCATCCTAAATTGATCAGTTGTCAAAAAGAAGTCAGTAAATAATAGTAAAGAGTTGTGTTTTACACAGATTCATATTTAATTTGATATATTTTTCTACTTGTCACATATTTCATATTCTTTATGAACACATTACATATTCTTGTAATTCAGTGTTCTAACAGTTCCTACTACTGTTTATAGTTTTGCCTTCATGGACATTACATTCTATTTGTTACAGTTTCTACAGTTACTTTCCTTCATCGTAAGTGTGTATCAATACGACTATATGTAATTCTACAGAACACAGATTTTTTTTTTTTTTTTTTTTTTTTAATCTAGACATACACACAGAACTACTCTTATGGACAGCAGTACTAAAAGACAAGTTTATCACAGGATCCCACTATTCCACATGCTGTGAATTTTGTCCTGTGTGACTATCTTATGGAACAAAACTGCCTAGTCTCATTAGTTAACCACCACATTACACACCTTAAGTTAATGAATCAATTTCATGCAGAAGGAAAAAAACAGAAGAAGTTTATAATTCAGGCATACATCTGAATAGACGCATCACACTGACTAGCTTGAAATCAAAGTATTACATTTTAACATCCGGTTTGGTAACAAAATGGATGAAATAAACAGATCAAGGATAAAATCAGTAGTAGCCTTCAGTATTTCTGATAATTACTTTTTCCCCAAAGAAGGTTCTTTATTTAATAGCTGTTTAACACCTGTTGCCTTGACTTAAACTGAATGTTTTAATTAGCCCACTGAATTTCTCTTACACATCATAAAAGTATATACACAAAAAAATCTATCCAATCTATCAAACTTCTGCAGTACATGAAGTTAATGGCAAGGAAGACTTTACTTCACTGCATCAAACTACAATGTAGCATTGTTTTGCAGCCACTCCAAATAAGTCTGGTCTCTACCAGTTTAATAGAAAGGTTCCTTCTCTCCATGAGTAAGTGATGCAAAAATAATGAAATGATATAAAGCCTAAAAACACTGTGTATAAAACACCACCAAAGTTTAGGCATCAGCACTATTATGTTAAGCGTAACAGCTGCGTTCTGCTCCTTTCTTTACTCCCTGTACCACATTCCCTGTAACCCTGCTCCCCTGCTATTCTGTCCCTCCCCTCACTGCCTGCTTCAAAATGGGGCAGCCCTTTAATCCATCAAGCCCCGCTTGGAACCAAGCTAACATCCCCCTCCTCCCAGCTCACAGTGCCATTCCTCTCCCTAGAGAGCACCCTCATGCTACTATGCATGCAGGACCAACATACACTTCCAGGTCCTGAAGGGGACGCAGTGTGCTGAGCCCAAGTCTAACAGAGTTTTTTATGCCATTTGAATGCTTTGTAATATTGATATGCAAGAAACTATCACCTACCCCTTATTGACAGGGTTCTCTTCAGGATACAGTATAAACTCTTAGGCTAAAATTGATCACTCCTTTTGCCATGTTGAAATCACTTGGGCTACAGGACATGTGGACCTTGAAAATTGCACAGAATGACAGCTTGAAAAACCATAATTACAGGGCTCATGCAGCATTAAAATACTTCTCATAACTGCTTCTTAACTCTTGACATTTTCACAGCAGTAAAAAAGTACCGCTGGTACCCTGGCATGAACAGTTACTCCATTCAGCCTGAACGAGAAAGTTGACCAATGTTACTTACCTGACATTTTGGTTTTAAAAGGTTAAATTTTTTCGACTCAGTTTCTCCTACAATCAATGGCAAGTGATGAACAGAATTGAAAGACAGAGTTTATTGTGTTTTACAACTTGCTGCTGGCCACTTATTCTTTACATTATTTGTCCAATCTTAATCTCTGACAAGCACGTTATAGAGACTCTCCTGGCCTTGGCATACCACACTGAAGCTGTACTGGCAACACAAAGACATATTAAGAGAACATGTACTACAACTCTGTGGCATAATCATCCAGGTGAACTCTCATGCGTAAGACCATACTTCAGCCTCTGACATCCTCACTCACGTTACCAGGTGATTTCCATGTTATCAGGCCAAATAAACTGATGTCTCAATTAATCTGAGGAAAAGTGATGAAAGAAAAGGTAAATTATAACCTAGTATAAAGCTGTACAAGAGCAGGCCATGGTCTCTCACTGTAGTCGGGCTGAAGAAGTACAATGAAGATGCACTGACAAGAAGGGTAATTCAGCAAAGCAAGCCATCAAGGTTGCTCTTGCAATGAGCACCTGAATATGACAAGGAATTAATCTGAAAATGCTCTGTTTTCTTCCAGTCATCATTCACACAGGTAGTTAGAGCCAAATGATTATCTCCACAGCCAGGACTAATAAATGGCATACAAAATTTGCAGTAAGACCTGGGAGCACCCCATCTCAATTGGTTTTGAAGTATACACTGGAGCCACCAAAAGATTTTGTGGCCTTCAGTTATCAGCAAGCCAAACATGATACTTCCACCAGGAAACAAGGCAAAACAAACAAGTCATTTTTAACATTAAGCTAAATGAAGCTATGTGGTTTTCATTGACGTGGGTTTTACTGTGCAACTAACCTCACGGAATTATGTTTGCAAATCTACCTAGACTGTAACCAGAAAGTTAGCTCAGAGCCCAGTTAAACTGACAGTTAAACTAAACTTGCTGAGAGCTGCGGATAACAACCATTGTTTAGTGAGTTTACAGACAATTTGCTTATCCAGAAAAATAGCTGGGGAAGAGTAGTGAAGACTGCAAATTCAACACATATACACAAGCAATTTCTGCCAAAATATAGCTTAAATTAACATCTTCATATCACGGCTGTCCATAATACAAAGATGAATCTCAATTAGGCTTGGCTACTAGAGCACAGCAGCTCAATGTACATACCAGGAGGTTATTATACGGGTACTACTGGTTAGTTTGTGTATTGTTGCTCATGTATTTATTTATGAAGGATATTATTTTAATAAAATTAAGAGCACATCTTGGCTCTCTTCAGCAAAGCCAAGATAAGCTGCAGAGATGGAATTAAAAAGCCATTTCTTAGTTCATGAGCATTTGGCTTAGAAAATATTAAGAATTCATATCATTACATCCAAAACCCAGCACAAGCAGCAGACTTCTGATTAGGAAGGGATACTCTACACTAGTAGGGAGAGCACTACAGAACAAGTAAGGAGGAGGTAGGACTGAAGCAGCAACATGCACTTCTACCCTCTGTTTTTTGGAAGCTATCTCCACGGAAGGATGCAGTAACAAGCCAACTTTATCTTGTAACAAGCTTGCATAAAGATGAAATGATGATTTAAGATGCATGTCTTATAGTAACTCAAGATATTGCCTGTTCTCAAAGGTCTTTCTCATGGAGGGCTGAATACAAAAATTGTTATAGATTTCAGTGGTACAGAATCAGGTCCTAAATTAACAAGGCCTTGTTTAATTATCTGATACAATAATAAAAACTATTAATCACCTGTGGTCAATACTTATTTTGTTAAGGAAAGGGTTGGAGATGAGGACAACATCGACAACTCAATCTTACCACTGGATGTATAACTTCAAGGGCAGAAAATCTACCATTTCTGTTGTGGAGTAGAAGCTAGGTCTGAGAGTAAAGATGATGAAACTAAAATCTAGATCCACAAATCCTTCCTTTTGTGCAATTGTTTTGCAAAGATCTCATTAGTAACAATCCACATGAATACTCCTGTATAAGAGGTAGTCTCAACTCTACTGCTGAAATAGCAATTCTGTATCGTTAGATTCTGTATTGTCCTCTGTATCAAAATTTAAAGGAATTTTCAGAATATATATGGAATGCATGTTTGAAAAATGAACGTGTGAGAAGACTTGGGTAAGACAATAAACTTTCAGTAAAAAAATAAATAAATAAATAAAAATCTGTACTTACACATAGGAAATACCTGCTCAGTCTGAAATAAATAAATGAATATTTACTTGGGAAGAGTGAATACATACTTTCTTCTGCACACAAAATAGATTCCAGGAGAAAATTAGAAACGAGAACCAGTAACCTAGCCTGTTGGCAAGAAACAGCATCAATGTGATTACTAAGTATCCTCTGCAAGGTTGGTACCAGAGGTGACAAGCCAGATGGCAGCCACAAGGAAGAGCAACCTCTGCCATGCCAGCTGAGATAACAGATAAAGCCTGACAGCAGTGTTCCTCCTAGGTGGTTGAAATAGAATGTTCAGAACCTGTTAGCAATCTATTTAGCTGAGATCAATATTTGAATAGCAATTCAAGGGTAGCAAATGGCTAAAAAGCTGTTGCATACTCTTTAGTAATTTTCACTAAATGGTTCAGCAGCGGACAGAGCATGTTTTGAGGTTAGTGCAATGACTCTACATAGCATTGCTATAAAAAAGCAACTCCTGGAAAAGGAGTTGACCAGACAGACTAGCCAATGCTTCCATTTTCTCTCAATTAATTTTTTAGTGCGTGCTCTTGATGCTTTTTATGCATCCTTAAAATATACTGACATCCTTTTGTCTACTTTTAAGACTATACCTTTGGCTCGCATTGCAATAACTAGCTTGCTTTGCAACATGTTTTCCACAAGCAACATCAACCCCATCGTTCCAGAAAGCTACTAATGGAAAGACTATTGCACTAAGTTGAATTCACGGTAAAGTTTTATTTTTATTTTTAAACAAACAAACAAAAAGATGCTCTGTCTTTTCTAAAAGAACGGTGGGATATCAGACCTTTTGCAGTGTACCAGATTAGCAAATGAACAAAATAAATTACTTGGACTATCAAATTACTTTTCAAACATATCCATCTCTGGAAGTGCTATGACAGCATTTTCTCATTGCCTATCTTTTGCACATAAATATATGCTGTTGCAATTACAACTTAGGAGAAAGGAAGTAAGGAAAGCACAACATTAAGACTAATTCAGCAGAACTTTTCATCATGGGCATAAATTCCTCCCTACTCAGCAAAGTCTTCAAGCGTATGATTAACTTGGAACACATGTTTAAATTCCCATCAACTTCACTGAGGTTCTGCATAAGCAACAGCGGCATGCACCTAAATGCTCTGTAGAATTGGGTCCTAGGGAAGAACAAGATAAAGGAAACAGAAACACAAAATCTCCATCTCAACAGACTTTTACCCTTAAGGTATTAAAATGCACACATTCCACAGAAGCAAAGGTTATCCATCAACAGCAAAACTCAACATGAGAGATCAAGACCCTGTCAGCTAAGTACGCACTGGAAGAATATACTCCAGCTTTGTATGTACGCCATGTTCTCTGATGGGCAACTGAGATCTGCAGAAGGCCACAGATACGTACCTCACCAGTGGAAGAAATAACACATTTTTAAAAAGAAATAGAAAACATAAGATAAAATACTTGATCCACCATTTTCCATAGTTTCACTAAGAAACTAGGGACTTTTTGAAAAATATTAATATGAAGATAAAAGGCTGCTTTTACAATTTTTTTCTTGCATAAATTTAACACAATCACACATACAACATTACCACACTTGCAGTTTTCAAGAGCCAGCCAGCCTAAATAGCCAGCCCTGACATAAAAGGTTGCCACGTTCACTGAAAGCACTGTGAGTCCTACCAGGGCTGAATTTGGCCCACTCAATCTATTTTCCATGGCAATGTCCACATGCCAATGTTCACAGTAGCTGGGAACTTTTCTGTTAATATTCCTTCTTGCAATCTTTACTAATGAAACACTTACTAAAGACTAGAAAAAAAAAAAAAAAAACAATGAAAGTCAACTGACCCCTATGAAAAAAATATGTAATTAGCTATTTTAACTCTTAATATCTAGCATTTGATTTTATGGTACAGTGTCTAATATTTTATTTAGTTAGTTATTTAAAAAGAACTGTAACCATCATTGGTAGCTAAAGAAAAAAAGAAGAGACAAGTGCAGTTATTCCCTAAACAGACTGCAAGAATATGGACCAGGCTACAAGATATCAAAAGCACAGTAAAAACATATATGTGCCACATGCTTTCTGCCATTTTCATTGAGCTCTGCAATTTTCAGGTGTCATAGAAGCATGGACATAGAAAATAACACATAAGAAAAAAATTACCATATTGATCTACCCCACTGTGCAATACCATTTTAAAGTCACTAAACAAAGTTAATCTCACAGAGAAAATTATGGCTATCATGCATCAGATGGTGGTGTCTTTCTCTGGACCTCATACCAAGAGAGCAAAATAAATAAGAAAACCACACCAAACCGAAAAAAAAAAAAAAAATAACAACCAAACCACCCTCAAAAACAGAAATGCATTAGGAGGTAACTTTTAAAGACAGAAAACCAACCAAGGACTTATTAAATTAGTGGTCAATTGGGGTTTGCCTTTTTCCTTCAAGTATTATAAATAGTGCTAATGTTGAAATATATCTTTTCAAAGCAACCGGTGGTATATGTCACCCAAAGGTATAATCACAATTAATATGCTTCCAAAGGGACAAAAGTATTTCATGCCAAGCTTGCATGCCAGTATTTCTCCAAAGCTACTTGTTAGTCACTTATACAATGACAGCTTGACTGTACTTTGTCATGATATGCTCTCCACACAGTCAGTGGGGTTTTTTTGTACACATTTGTATTTTATTTATTTTAAAGAGTTGTTAACATGCAAACCTGACACAGTCTCTGAAACCTCTTCCCAGGAAAGGGGAGTTTGTATTTGGGGCAGTTTCTTGGCATTTTTTCCCCTGTAACAGTCCGGCTATACACGAGCTACGTGCTTCACCCACTCCCCCACCCTCGTCCTATAGGGCTAAAACAGAACAAAGGTTCTACTTGTGCTCCCCGTGACAAAACCAGAATAAATTATGTCTTGCTCCTGTCGTTCCAGCAAGCTGGTTAATTGCATTTGTTTCATGTATCTCCAAACAGCCTGGTACATTAATTACATTCTGTAACACCAAGCTCCTCTGATTCACTCTGTCACTTCCACTGAGCCCTTTAATTGTCTTCCTTCTAGCTACGTATAATTTTAAACGCTTACTAATAATTACATTTCTATAGCCTGATGTTTTCAGTTCTTATAAAAAGGTACGTCTAGGAGGGGTGGCCTTAAAGTTGTGAATCAAAATATGTTACATAGGGTAAAAAAATAATCCCCACAAAACCATGACCATGCTGACAGACGCAAATGTTCTGCTAAACCCTTTCACAGTTAGGACTTCCTACTGCTTAGCATGTACATACATTAGGCAAAACCCATTTTCCTATCGGTAGACCAAACCGAAGGTTAAACTGCATAGTTTATTATGCCAGCAGTGTAAAGCACCACTTCAGCGTCTTTCCCTTCTCGGCTCTTTCGCCTCCCTTCTTGCTGGGGGTGGGGGGAGATGAGAGGAGGGGCAGAACTACCCAAAGCAGCCTGTAACTGCAAACAATAATCCTAGAGCCCTCGCTTAAGGGCTGACACGGTCAGTGCTGCCGGCAGTAGCTTCCTGGAACGAAGTTTTCTCTCACCGGCACAAATAGCCAGGGTCCCAGATCCTAAACTCACCCGCAGCCTGACAGACTGCTTAGAGATGCAAATACTCGGTGGAGGGAGGGCTGCCAAACATTTGATCCCAGCACACGCACATGTAGGACCGTGCAGATGCTTGCTTTCTGGTTGTGTGCTTGAGCTACAGTAATGCATTTAACGTCGATGCTGCAGCACAGCGCCAGCCCCCACTCCCATGGAGAATTTACCCTTGCGCTGAAGTTTCCGCCCTACCAAAGCGTGCCTCCCCTGAAATGCTCCTCTATATCCCCTCAGCCACTCCTTGAACTTGAAAACTGCCAGAAGCGTGGCAGAGTAAACCCAAAAGAGGGGGAAAACAGACACTAAAATAAAAAATAAATAAATAAATAAAAATAAATAGGAAAACCCAGCACAACAACGCCTTTCCCCCTAGCGCTTCTAGCGCACCACCACGCTCTCCGGGGGCAGTCCGTAACGGAGGGGGGGAGGACGTTGTGTCGGGGGGGGCAGAAGATGTCGGGGGACGCAGGATGGTGTCGGGGAGACCCCCCCGGCCGCACCTGCCCGGCCCCGCGGGGCACGGGGGCAGTGCCGTGCCGTGCCAAAGGAGGCGTTCGGGGACTCTGGAAAGCGGCCAATTCGCCTCACCTGGAGCCGAGGCACAGCTAACCGGTTCATTTCATCAGCCGGCTCTCCCGCTGGAAAGTTTAACAATGGGAGGAGGCGAAGTAGCGCCAGGTACAGCGGCTCCCTGCCTCGCCGCTCTCCTCCCCGCTTCCCTACCACCACCGGCACCCCGAAACTGGAGATTTAGCACGGGGATTTTTCCCCTTCCCCGCTTCCTCAAGCCGGTATTCTACCATTCGTACGCTCCTTTTCCATTGAGTTAGCGGATGGGAAGGGCTGCTTATTGGAAACATATATTCTCCATCCCCCCACACTCCCCCTCCGCCCCCAAATGCCATTTTTATACCAGAAACAAAGTTAAGGCTCTGTAACGCCAAAGCTCATAATGCTGTCCATGTGCTGTCCCAAATCAGCTTCAGATGAAGGGGAATTCTGCACAGAAGGGCATAGCTAAAGTAAGCCAACTTACCATAGACTTGAAAAAATGCAAATCCAACGAGCAGGAGTGGCGTCAGCAGACCCATTTTGACATATTAAAAGCAATCCCGATCGTTTGCGAGACCAATTCCACAGAGATCCAAAAACAACAACAACAAAAGTATCCAAAGCCAGTGAGACGCAGGGTCCAAAAGTTTTCAGTTTCCTAGCAGCTACTTAGAGCGAAAAGGGAAGCCTGGACGCGAAAAGCTGCAGATGGAAAGCTCTTGAGTGTGCCACTTTTAGATCCATACAGATCAGAGCAGGGAGCGAGCTCCGAAAGCTTCTCCTTTGCACACAAGCTCCTTCCTAAATTCCCACCAATCCAGCCCGAGCAGGGGAATTATTCACGTGTGTCTAAGCCCCTCTTTAGGATCCATGGCAATCCAAACGCCAGCTCTTTCTTCCAAGGACAAGGAGAGGCTCTGAGAGAGGAACTGATTCCTAGAAAGTGTTCCGCAAACTTCCCGGCACTTTGCAGAAAGACCATTGGCTCAGTTCGGCTATTTTGCTTGCCTCTCTCCCTCCCCCTACCCCTTTTCCTCTCTCCCTCTCTCTCTCCCCCAAATCAGTTCAAGCTGCGGAGTTCCTCACTTAACTTCCATAATAGGAACGCCTAGGCAATGTGCTACAGGAGGGAACGGCTTTCTCAGCATCCCCTGCGAAGCAAGCCGCCTCTCTCCCCTGCGCCTCCCTCCTCACTGGAAACCCGAGCGGGAACTGCCGGAGGGCAGCAACTCCGCCGGGGAGCCGCGGCTGCCGCTGTGGCAGCGGGCTGCGTGCGGCTGGGGGCGCGGGGACCTCCCGGGCGGCCCCGGCAGCCCGGCGACCGCCTCAGCCGCGCCTCAGCCTCTCCCCTGCCGCCGCCTCCGCCTCCCGCCGCCGCGGACACCCCGGGCTGGCGGGGAGAGGGAGAGAGAGGGAGGAGAATGAGCGCGGCGGCTCCCGCGGCTGCCTGGCGAGGGGAGGCTGCGGGGTGGGGACTAAAGCGCTGCGCCCCGCACCCACGCGGCGGCGGCGGGCGGGCACCCGGCACGGGCCCTGCGATCGTGGGCGAGCCGCTGGGGCTGCTCCACGCTTCGCTCACCCGCACGCTGGTGAGGCAGCCGCTGGGCTGGGGGAGGCAGCCCCTCGCCTAAATGATAAATAACTCCATGCGGGTCACGCGTGACCTGCCCCACCCGCGGGTCCGCTCAGCGGCGGGGCACCGCCGAGCACCCCTTCCCTCACAGCCCTTCCCTCATAGCCCTGTACCCCTTTCTCAAACCCCTGTCCCCCTTCCCTCACATCCCTGCACCCGTTCCTCGCACCCCTCTCTCGCCCCCCAGAACCGCCCGCTGACGGCAGGGCCCCCGGGAAGGGACAAGTCCCACCGGGCAGGGAGGGAGCAAGCGGGACCGAGGGGACCCCTCGGCACGAGGCGGCGGTCGGGCGGCCGTTGGGCAGCCGTTGGCGGGCAGGTGCTAAAGCGCAGCACGGTGAAGCGCGGGCGCCCCCTACCGGCCGCCGGCGGGCAACGGCCGCTGCCTCCTGTGGCGGCGGGGGCCGGGGGGCAGCGCCTAACGGTGGCCGCCTCGCCTCAGGTCGCCCCGCATGGCGGTGGCCGTGAGGGGGGAGCGCTGGGAGGGAGGGAGCGGGCTGAGGGACGTGGAGGCCTTGCTGCCGCCGAGAAGGTGGAAGAAGGACGGTGGCACGTAACTTTTCCAGAGAAAACCCCTCAGATGCGAGGGTAGTGCGTTTAGCTAGCTTATATATATATATACACCATTGATCTTCGATATCAATGTCCCTCTTATATATATATGTATATATATATATACATATGATTACTTTGGACAACGACACTAGGTAAAAATTAACCACTGAATAAAAAGGTGGGAGTCGTGCTTTGCTGCACTAGGGTGAGCAGGGCTACCTAAAGAGGAGGGAACACTTCTTACGTCTTAGGCAACTAATCCAAAATATTTCTTCTTTTATCAAGCCTCTGGCTTTTTGTTTTGCATACGCTAAAATTATTTATATAAGAGAGATTATTCTTTTAGTAAGTTCTTCGTGTAGATGATCCGAACCATGTTCCTGCAAACCATACGCTGCCCGCACATACGCCAATAAACGATCTGCAAGTTATTCTTACTCAGTTGTTGTGTAATCAGTGACAAGTATTGCCAAAAGTGACAGTGTAAGGGGTTTGTAGTGTTTTAAGTGCCCAAGAAGATTCTTGCTGTTGCATACAAAGCCAGCAGACACCTCCAAAGCCTCTTTATGCAAATCAGGGAACAAGGTCCTCTGATCCTCAGTATGGCCGGTAGATAAATAGATATTAACATGCCTGAAGACTACCTCATAAGAAGGCTGTAATTAAAGCTAACTAGGGTAAGGTGATCAAAATGGTATTCTTTGTGTGCTTGTGAATTGGCAAAACCAGAAAACTGTAAATCACCTGCCTAACAGCGATGTGTGTAACATGAAATATTAAAGAACATTTCCCTTTTCAGTGGACATTTCAAGGGCACTGTTAACGTTGAATGAACATGAAAATGCTGGCTTGTTTATTACAGAATTTAAAATCGGAAATAGTTACGCACTGTACAGTTCTTTTTGTGCTTCTCAAATAAATTTTAGATAAATTTAATAACAGCTGATGCAGACCAGAACACTTGGTAGATGTATACAGTCTTTAAAACCCTTGGGTACAGAGGTACCTGTAAAAGGGTATAATGACTCATATAAACATTCTAAGGGAAATCAATGGGCTATTCATTATGGCTGCCTCTGTTTTATTCATTCACTTCCACAGAATACCACTTTACAAAACTTTGAAAAGTTTCAGCCAAACTTAATCAAGTATTTTTAAGTATAAATTTGCACGTATGTACTTCAGTGGTTGTTCTTTTTTGTTTTATTTTGTTTTGTTTTGGAAAAAGTTATCAGTCCTCTGAAACGGATAGCAGGGTCTGAAAGAGTTGAGAAACTGGCTTGTGCACTGGTTACCGTTTGCTCAAATTGAGAAAACGGGGCTATGTTTGAATAGTGTGCAAAACAAAACCAAAAAAATGAAATGTCATATGGAGATCCTGCTGGAGGGGTATATTTGAGGTTTACATGTGTTACAGCTTACAAGCACATGACATGTCACAGATGAGAGTCACTGGCCTATGAGCAGAGTTTGCTTGGAACAGCATTTGCTTCCATTACGAGATGTAGTCCAGATACAAGAATTAAAAACAGTATGCTTCTCTCTCCTGTCTTTCAGTAACCTCCTATGAACATGGCCAACTAGACAGATGTTCTTTGCATGAACAGCAAAGCCTCTACAGGGGAAGTGAATGTGCCAACTCTTTGTTTGGCTATGAGCAATATGCCACCCAATGAAATACTTATGTAAGCAGGATGAGGAAAAGATATGTCAGCATTGGCGCACATAAATCTTCAGTTCAAAGAGTGCTGAGGTGGGACTTTGAAACACGGAAATTACATGGCAAAGATTGCTCTGATTCATATGAAAGGCATTCAACAAATGAAGCAGGACTAATTTAGCAAAACAACAGTAAGATCAGATATAAGACTGTAGTAAAAGCAAAGGTTTCATTCCCTCTACCTTGGATTCCTATGCTAATGCATTACAATATTTAATATGAGAAATCAGATCTAGTGTTTAAAGTAAGTGTTGTAAGAGTAGCACTCTTTTCAGGTGAACTGCATTCATAGCATTTTTCTTCTAAACCAATAGTAAAACTTCTGATGTTACAAATGCATATAATATATTCTACCTGCTGGTTGCCATAAAAAGCTTTATTTTATCCACTTAAAGGGGAAAGGATGACTTGAGGTGGATTATATATAATTTATTCCAAATACTAGAGCTACTTATCCAGGAATCTCTTAAAGTGGCTAGAGATTTTTAATACCTAGTAATATGCTCGATATGTGATGGTCATATGTAGGTCACTAATTTAAATTCTAATTTAAATTAGAATCTGATCTTTTTAGATTCTGGAGTAAAGACAGCTCCAGAGGATAACTGAGAATATTTAATGTTAGGCTGCCTCAGAAACACAAAAACAAAAGGGGAAAGATGCTCAATACACATGAAACTTCCAGAATAACATAGTTTTTTGTTCCTCTGCCACCAGTGGCTGCTGTGCTATTCTGTTCCAGGTCACCAGCTACTGATGAGAGAATAGGATTCACAGTTTTTAATCCTTATAAATGCTGAAGCATGAGTGCTACTCCTGCTCCAGTCAATGGGATCTTCCACACAAAGACTGGACACTGGAAAGTAGTTGAAGAACTCAGTCCAGAAAAAGCAGATGTGTTGGTAAAGAGTGTAAGCACTGTAGCTAGATCTTTCTCATGGAAGGACCCTGAAAATTAGTTTTTCTGCTGTACTTGGCTATAACAATTTTCTCTAACCTCTTTTCCTAGAACAACATCCACAGTTCATGTGGAGGAAAGAAAAATGATGGCGTGCTCTCTATTGTACAGCTGTCTCTTGCAGTGCAGAGGACCACCTTCCACTTCTATATTAAGGTTCCTAACTTGCGACATCTGACTTCAGGAAGTTCCTGTAGAAATACCAGCCAAACAACACTTAGGAACCCTGTTCTGAAACGTCCTCATCTTGCTAGACTTCGTTAGTATGTCTGCAATATTTTTAATTACTAGTACAGATAACTGCTCACCACAGTTATAAGAATGATCTGTACTGTTGGTAAGTAAATATTTTGTAAATTAAATTATTACAAGTTTTTTGATATACATCATATGCTCCTTTTAAGTTTTTAATCCACAGCTCATTAAATGTGCAAAAGCTGGTAACAGAAAGATGGTACGGATTCCTGACAATTTTTAAAACAGCTTCACCTAAAATAAATTCTACTTGATTCTTTTATTTTTAACTGAGATTCAGAGTAGGAAATGAAGCACAAATATTTATATGATAGTTAAAATATTACCGTGTAAAGATTTTGTAGATCGTATTTTCCCATTTCTTCTATGGATGTACTTTTACTGCCCATTAAAAAAAAAAAAAAAAAAAAAAAAAAAAAAAAAAAAAAAAAAGATAGTGACTCTCTTTCACACTTTGCAGATCAGTCAAAAATTCAAGAAAATAGAGAAGTAATACATAGTTTAAAAAAAAAAAAGAAATGGACTGAATAAAAACAGGGTCAGATTTCTCCTTTCTGGGGGCAGAGGAAGGTGTTGAAAGGCAAGCTTTTCTAATCTAGCTGTGACATTCAGAGAACAATTGATAATTTTACTGTTGCGTGAATCACATCTATGTTTTTCTTTTGAGAAAAATATGGCAGCACACCGTCCTTTGAGATATTCGGAGCTGGGATTGGAAAGAGCTACAATATCTTTGTAGTAAAGGACTAAGAACAGTACATTAGAAATATGTGACTTACTATAGTAGTGGCTGAATCTCAGAACCTATAGTGTGAAGAGTACAATGCCTGTCGTAACCATAGGTACCACAATTGTTCCAAAGTTGTTGGGCTTGGTATGGACTTGTATAGACTTGCATAGAGCAGATGGAACCAGACTGTTTTCAGAGGTGCGTGGGGATGGGACAAGAGGCAATGAACAGCAGCTGCAATGTGGGAAGGTTCTAGTTATATGTCAGGAAACAATTTTTTTATTTTTTTATTTTTTTTTTTTTACCATGAGGACAGTGAAACAGTTGCCCAAGGGGGCTATGGAATCACCATAACTGGAGGTGTTAGAAACGTAATCAGACAGTGATGTAGACATTGAAGTTGAGCCTGCTTTGATTTGGATTAGATGATCTCCAGAGGTCTTCTGACTGATTTTCTTAAGTTCCATGATTCTATGACAAGCGTTACTGGCAAAGTTCTGAATATGCATGTGCTCTTGTTTGACACTGAATAACAAGGTCTTTTGCTAGAGAACTATGTGCTAAAATGTCCATTTGTCCACATTTCTCTTATAAAATCACGTAAAACTGCACACATGAGCTACAAATAAAATAATTGTTTGATTTTTCTCGGATTTAAGCCATTTCTGTTGCAATACTAGAAGCCTTTCCTGAGTGACTCCTACGTAGACTAAACAGTGAATATTACAGGAATAGCTGATCATTTCTTGCTTTCTTGTGATTGGAAACACTTCCCTTTCCAACTGCAGTATGCAAAAATAATAATATTTTACCAAGTGTGGTAAGTTGCACAACAAGCTTATGGCTCTCCCTACATTTCAGGCAGTAGCAGGGGTTCATTATTTGTGGCAGGACACACTGGGTCCCTTCCAGTCTTTACACAGACTATGTCTAGCCATGTCTAGCATATCCTATATGTCAGGGATTTCCTCTTACACAATAGTATTTCCACCATATCTGTATGGCTGTACATCTCCCATTTGTAACAATGAATGTGAGTATTCCTGCCAGCTATGTAAGGATCTTCCATTCCCTCTCTTACATACAGGACTCTGTGTAAGTCATGTATGTTTAACTAATGAAGGAAAAGTCAATTACTTTATATGATGAAGGCACCAGTTTTGAGGTAAAGTGCCAATCTACGTAAATATGGACATCAAAGTCATACTCTGTCAACTACAAATACAATAAGACTCCAAGAACTATTTCACTTACCCATTTGATAATGTAGTGATCTACTCACCCATTATTCTTTATTAAAAGTTAACAAACTCTGCCCTCATTTACATACAAAAAATAAAACCATTACTAATTGACAGGTTAAGTTTAATTTTAAATGACAATTTAGATTTCCAGAGGGCGTAAGATAGACATATCATTTAAAAAAGCACATTCTAAATGAAGAACTGTAAGAGGATAAAACCTCACCCTGCGTACGAGAGAGGTAGAAAGGTGAAGTTCTCACAGAAAGGATGTATTTCATCACAGTGTAATCAAACTCATACAACAATAAGTGTAATTGCTCCACCCTCGTCCTGGTTTCAGCTAGGATAGAGTTAATTTTCCTCCTCATAGCTGGTAGGCTGCTATGTTTTGGGTTAGGATGAGAAGAATGTTGATAACACACTGGTGCTTTAATTGTTGCAAAACAGTGTTTACGCTAAGCCAAGGACTTTTCAGCTCCTCGCTCTGTCCTGCCAGCGGGCAGGCTGGGGGTGCAGCAGGGTATGGGAGGGGGCAGACCCAGGACAGCTGACCCAAACTGGCCAAAGGAGTGTTTAGCATGATACCATATGATATGGAATAATGTATAGGAGTGGCTAGCCAGGGTGGGGGGGGGTGGCTGCTCGGGGATGGGCTGGGCATCGGTCAGTAGGAGGTGAGCAATTGCATTGTGCATCACTTGTTTTGTACACACTATTAGTAGTAGTACTATTATCATTATTATTATTTTTTCCCCTATTAATAAACTGTCTCTAACTCAACCCACAGGCTCCATTTTCCTGTTTCTCTCCTCCATCCCAGAGAGGGAGGGGGGAGGGTGGGTGAATGCCTGTGTGGTGCTTAGCTGCTGGCCGGGTTAAACCGCAACAACCCTGAGCTCCAAGGAACAGAAAATCAAGCTGTATAGCAACACAACATTTATAGCTGTACGTGATACACAAGTAAATGTTAAACTGAACACCATACACCTATTTAATTGTATTATAAATAACACACTAATGCTCTCATTAAGTGACATATGTCACATTTTCAGTAACAACTGCATATTGACAGCCAACAACATTAGTCAATAATATTTACACTTCAATTACAGCTTTTTAAATGGAAATATGTAGCTATATATGTACACAAGTTGTTAATGGGGCAGAAGTTCATACAAGGGGATCCATATGTGCATGTCCATTTTGGAGATATCCATTTGTAAGTGGGCAAATATTCTTAATGATAAGAAGTGTTTAATAGTATAGGAAATGTAAGATTTATGATGTCATTAACAATTCACCTTCATCTTTCAAGAAGAGCAGTACTGAAAATTCTAATAGACACAAACCAGTTGTCTTTTGATCTTAAATGATTTTTGAATTTAGTTGGATTTTATAGCTATGATCTGTAGAAGTCAGACTACTGAATTCCCTTTGTTATCTCTGGCCTCCAAAGTGTCAACGGCATGGATAGGTTATTGCTTAGCATGATTTCTGCTGCACTGAAGTCCTCGATTGTAATCATATATTAGTCAAACCAGGGACCTGTTGTGGTACCACAGAGCTGCTGATTTATGAAGATGTCAGCTCCTGAGAATCTGGTGCATCGCTATGGAGGCAACCCTAACAGTATTAGAGGCTCTTGCGTGTTTCTACCAGTGGGTTGTAATGTTCCCATCAGGCTATGATTCTTTCTTGCAATATGGTGCTGTCAACACTATTCTCATCAGTTATACATATCAGTGGATTATTAACAATATTTGTCAGACTTCTATATTAGTTTTGTCCCAGAACAGCCTTGCCTCACTTCAGCAATAGAATTACATTTTGCATTGTCGGAAGAAATGCTTTTAAATTAGAATTGATGTTTCAGTCATACGATTTTTCACTGCTGATGTAATTTATTTTTCTAGCTAAATTTTTATTTGAGTATATGACTTATTTTTAAAAAGTGTGATCCTATTAAAGGCAGCTGAAGCACAGAGAATTCCCTCAGCAGAATTTGGGCTAATGCTGTTTACATGCATGACATGAAGTGAGTGGCCAAGACTGCCATGAACTTCAAAAGTTGAAGAAAAAAAAAAAAAGAAAAACATAAAAAAAAAGGAAAAAAATATCCTCAAGCCTCAGAAACTTCTCCTTAAAGAGTATGCACTTAATCAAAATGGCAAATAAACAAGTACAAATGTAAACACCAAGTATGCTACGTCATGACTAAAGGAACTATAGAATTTTGTATATTCTGCTGTAAAAGGTATTATAGGATTTAATTACTTAAATTGTATACAAAATCTCCAAGCTTTTACCAGGAAAATATGTGGGAATGTTTTTTCTTCCATTGTACTGGAAGCAGCTGTGCCAGTACACCATTGCTATAAAACCAATAAAACTGTATATGCAAAGGGGCCAGCTCAGAACACAGAAGCAGAAGCCAATGACTCATTTTAATGTCTGTCTCTGAACTGAAGCACAAAATAGCCATTACCGCAAAGCTACTTACTGCCACAGCTAGGAAGACTCTTTCACATTTAAAGTGCACTACACACACAATAGATTTTATTTTTTTCTCATTTTACAGCTTGCTATATCATAGCTGATCGTGGAATTTAGCATGTTTCAACCTAAGTCATCGGTTCAGATCTTGCCCCTGCTGATGGTGACCAAAAGTTATTACTTGTTTCCCAGCTTAAATTATTTTTAGTCAGCTTTCTGAAGACAAGAGAAACAAATTGTAAGCTTATCTTTCCCAGACAATCAGCCATAGTTCAGCTTTCTAGGACAACCGTGAGAAGAATGGGGTATTTTGCACTGCCATGGCCTAGAAAGTACTTATCTTGAGAATGAAGAAAGAACTGAGTTTCAATAGCAACCACCACAATGAGATCCTGTAGCTAGGACTGTATATCTACGAACTTCTGTAATATAAATAGTAATTAAATCCCACTGCCTTACTACCTGCTGAAAAATTTTCTAAAGAAATGTGTCTTCCATGATTCTCCCAAAGGCATGTGAAAAATTATCTTTGTATCATTTCCCAAGGAAATACACACACACACACAAGCTCTTTAATCTGTAAATAGCATGTCTATTAAATTATCAGATTTAAAGAAAATGTGCCGATACATGGAGCAAAGCCACAAGATTATTTTTAAGGTAAAAAAGAGTAAATAGCCCTGTGTATGAAATTCAAATTACAATACTTATGCCTGTAGTTAGCATCAGATAGTGAAGATGTATGCTGAATTTATAACTTTTTGTTGATATTAAATAAATAAACAACGGTCCATTCTGAAGAATAGAAGGAAAGAGGTATTCTCATTGAAATATACACAGAATTTACTTGAGATATTCCTGTGCTTACAGGACTGGAATCCTCAAAAGAAGACACTAGAAGTCATTTCTGGTATCCACTGGAAAAAAATCATTGGAAAAAATCACTGGAAAAAAATTCATAACACTGAAATCATTGAAATAATGAAGCAGACCACTCAGATATTATTTTTTTTTCCTTTGGGCATTATAGGGAATCCTTAGAAGTGATCTGTATTTCAAGGACAATTGGCTTAAATTGTGTTATAGTTTATTGTCACCCACTGCTGTCCCACAGTGGTTTTGCAAGGACATATTGTAGTGCCAATCATTTAAACATAGCAGTCCTGGCATAGATTTCTGAGTAAAGACTTTATCTGGGGGGAAGGTTTGGGGTGGGAATGAAACAATTTAATTCTCCTGACGCGTAGCCTGGAAGTTGGTTAGTGATTCAACATATGCTCAGTTAGAACTGAAGTTTGGACATGTTAATTTTCAAATGACCATAAATATGCATCGCTCAAATTAAATGTACATATTCTGAGTCAAGAAGGAGCTTGCTTGTTAGCCATAAACAATTCACAGTGTTTACACTTAAATTACTTAACATTAAAAATATTGAGGATTGTATGTCTAAAATCGATAGATGTCTGAACATATCAGTAGTCAGCAGATTTGCAGAAAAGTGCTTTTTTGTTCCTTCATATTCAGAAACCTTATTACAAATATCTGACATGTTTCTAATTAACTCCAATAAGTACTAGATAGAAATTATTTCTTCAGAAAATATTGCAACAGGAATTATATGAGTTTTATGGACTAGATCTAGTTTCTAAAGCTTATGGTTGCTTAAGTCATGTCTTCAGCAATGTGTAGAAAAAATGAAAGAGCCTTTGCTAGCACCAACATGACAAAAAGAAGGGAGCAATGACTCCAGAGCTTGATGTCTGATACTTGCATGTCTGTTCTTCTAGGAATAAGATTATAGATGCAATAGTGGCACAGAGAGGTTAGGACATCTGAACAGCTAAATCCTGGATTTGTAAGTAGTGACTTTATCAGAATAATGCTGTTAAATCAAGTCACAATGGTGAATCTAACAACTAAAGGTGGTGTTCCTTACAAGAGTGTCAAGATGAGCAAATAAAATGAAGCAAGGGCTGAAGCAAGTAAATGTGAAGAACCCTTGGATTCTTATAAGGACTTGTCCTGAAAAATCTTAAGTTAGTGAAGTTTTTGGATTTGAATTATTTTAGTCTCTAGAAATCAAATCTATAATTATTAACAACCATGTTTCACGATCGTGGCAAATAGTACATGATAGATAGAAGATGTTTTATATGTGAAAAGTGTCCCTTATTACATTTTCCAAACTCTTCCTTCCCATTAACATTTTAGGTCTACATCATATTCAAGATGCTTAAATCAAAATGCTTAATATTCTGAACTGACAGGCTCATTAAGCTGAACAGTAGGATTGCTGTCATATGCTCTTCAGGCACTTACAGTAGACAATTCTGTTTTTAAATTCCAAATGTTCAAAGAGAAATCTTTATTGATAAACTGTAATTATATTTTGTTTCTTTGAGAGGCATTACAATATGTTTGACATCTGAACTCTGCTGATGTCTGTGGTGACTTCTACATTCTAAAATATTTAAGCAAAAGAGCAGCTTTAGTGTAGTAGTTACCCATTCGTTAATCACTTCATAATCTGTATTAATTTATGACTGTCAAAAATTAAAGAATTACCTACCGTAGATATAGGTGTTCAGACTGGTGATATTATAAACTAGTTCTTATTTGGTCTCTGTTGTGAAAAAATACCTACCAATTCTGGTCAGTACTGTGTAAAACAATTTTTCAGAAACAAACAAACAAACAAAAAAAAAAAACAACATTTCTCCAAGACCAGCTTTATCAAAATTATTTAGAGGTGATTCACAGTGCTGATAGCATCTGTGTGAAAATCTCTCTAGTGTTGCAAGTCAGTGCGAGTAAGGCTTCTAGTAATTAGTCTCTTTTGAAGGTTCTCAACAGGTACCTATCTAAGTATTTTTGTCTTGGCAGCATATGAAAACTTCTATCATGCAGTCTTTGATCTGGAGATCTAGAAATTAAATTACAGACTGCCTAAAGGGAGTTTGAAGTGCTAAGCACCATCTTCTTTCAGACCACATAAAAAGTACAATTACGGTATAAAAAGTACAATTTCAGTTGTATATTTAGTATTAATAGGAATTACCACAGGATTCATCAAGCAGCACGGATAGGCTTGGTCAGAAGTGATCTCATGTGGACTGAAACAGTTACTTATCAAAAAACTCAAGGCAAAGGCCAGAGAATAAAACTCAAATGAATAAGAGCTGCCATAAATGGGACCAGAAAAGCATTTCCATGTGAAAAGTAGGAACACAAAGTTAGGTTAGCAGACATCTGAGAGAAGAAACTGCATTTAACGCTATTAAGCTTTTGTTATTTTCACAGAAAAGGAAACATGTATAATCTTTGAGGAAGATGGGAAGGATTGTACCAAAGGATATATCCACTTCAACATCACCCTCTAAAGAAAATAGTGACAAAACACAAGTCACAAAATACAAGCATTGGCTGAATATTGCTGTTCTTTTGTGTTCGTAAGGCCACAGGAGAAGAAAAAAAAAAAAAAAAAAAAAAAAAGCAGGTATTTTATCAGAATATCACAGATCTCTACGCTAAAAATTGTTCCTAGCAGCTAATAAAAACATTTTTTTTTCTTTTTTTTTTCTCTGTACCTCAGGAAGTGTGATTCTTGTCTGTTCAAAGACTCTTTGGTGATCACTCTGTTACTTTTTTTTTTTTTTTTTCCTAATTACATAGAAGTCAAGGTGTTCCTGCAACAGTTGAGCTGTTTTTCTTTCTTTCTGCCTTTCTCTGTAGAGGTCCAAGAGAGAAACAGAATTCAGCTGAATCACTGTAATATTTTGGAGGTAGACCATATGGTTAGTTGAGACTACTAAGGGACTTCAAGATAAAACATCCTACTGTTATTCTATTCTTGTCAAAACTTGTTTGAATATTACACAAAAAAATGATTATGATAGCATTTCTATTTATACAGGCATGCACAATTTGCATTCCTGTGTACAGTCTAAGTGTTTTGGACATGATGCTGCTATTTCTCTTATGAACAAGTTTCTGAACTGAGATCATAGCCACATGTGATTTATGTATGTCCATGCAACTCTTTAGCAATAAAAACAGTATATAATTCCTTTAACTGGTGTTATTATTATTATTTTTTTTTTTTTATAAGAGGCAGAGTCTGTAAAAAGAAAAAGTTCTGTTAAAAAAATCCATCGATAATTGCAATAATATTGTTCTGTCTACTTCTTTTGGCTCTTTTTCCTTAGTATAAAGTTGCATTCTGAAGGCATTTCCTCTGAAAGTTAAAAAGTGAGGTCACTGAAACAATTGTGATAAGATATTCTTTTTTGTAGCTTCTGAAATTAGATATGTCTTTCTTATCACCATGTTTGATTAATTCCACTACAATACAGTCATCTCTTGTTTTCATATAAGCTCCTTTCAGCTTCTATTTAACTCCTTCCTTTTTAGTTTCCAGAAAAGATACACCTTTTGAAAGAGTAATCAAAAGAAAGCAAGAATCCAGGGGGGCATCTACAGGATGGTAAATTTCCAATTTGACTCTTGAAGAGGGGTAGCTACCTAATAGAAAATAAATTTACAATTTTCCTCCATTATCTGGTCAAGGCGAACACTGCTGAGTTAATAAAAGGTATATGTAATTTGATAAGGTGAGTAAAAGAATTAAAACATATAGGTTTCACAGATATAAACTCTAGCACCACCATGTATGACTAAACTAGTTCCCAACAAGAAGTAATATCTTTGAGAGAATTAACCCAAATAACTCTTGGCCAGGATAGTCTATATAAGGCAAAGCACTCGTTGCGTGTTAAAAAATACTTTAAAATATAAAACCTTTAGCTCAGAACACTACTTGAAAACTAGCCCTGAAGTATACCTCAAGACTGTGGTAACTCCCATTTCACGTAAAAGGAATATAAATTATCATTAAACCCTGTGTTATGTCTCACTGAAAAACGCGAAGTACAAATAATGACTGTAACATGAATTAAAACATAGTTGTCATGACAGTGAGCAAGACACAAATCATTTTACTTTTTCCAAAAGTATAATTTAAATTATACTGAATCATACTTTTGAAGAAATGTTAAAATCTAGTTAAAATTTTCTAGCCCAGTCTAGCATGCGAGACAAGTCTGTGAACCAGTCTACTTAGCAAGATGAAGATGTTACAGGAAAATTCTGATTTGGGATTCAAAGGTTTGAGTTCTGTTCTCAGAAGAGTGCTTTCTTTTCTATAATAGGTAAACATAAAATATCCAGCTAAAAACAGGTCTTCCATTTCATAAATATATTATCATCTGACTGGGGGATGGACCCGAAAAACAAAATTTGCATAGTCTGGCTTTGATTCATGGATAGAAAGAAAACTTTAATATTGCATGATCCTACAGTAACCTTTGAGAAGATGGTCCAAGGAGAATGAAAATGGAGTGTACTCTTAATATATCATTCACAGACAACAAAGAGATGTAATCTCTAATAAATTGCTAGCTTTCTATGGGTGCATCTCATAAATCTGAGATAAATATACAAAAGTTCTTACATTAGAAATCTGTTACATTCTGTTACTGTTGTTGTTACCCCTCACTCTCTGTATATGTGTATGTACGTATGTATGTATGTAAAAGCTCACATAAATAAAATTAAATATGGTTAAAGAAACATCTGGATATGGTAATTTAAGAGCCATACTATGTAAACTGATTTTGGCCTTCATGATTAATTTGTATAAAAGGTTATTTCCTCAGAATCTTCAATGGTCAGCTGAACTAGAAGGAAACAAATAGTGGACAAGACTTGGTTAATCTCTTCTACACTGTACTTAAGAAAGTCATTCATTTTGTTTTTATGCTCTTAATACTTTTTATTTTTTTCTTAATCTAGCCTGCTAAAAATGTAGTAGTATTAAAATACCTAACTTCCACTGAAAGCAAAGTTAATGATTGCATATTTGCAAACTTTCAAATTTTGAACCACTCCAAAGCTCATCTCTCTATCTTTACCTGCTCAGAGAGTAAAAGAAAGTAGATGTGAAAATGATGTTTTTAAGAAAGCTAGTGATATTGACAGATTTCATATGAGGTTCACCTAATACTTTTTTTCTACTGCTTGTTCCTTTCTGTGTTTTTGGAGAACCCTTCAGAAAAGCTTCCTTCACAATCTAAAAAATAAGCTGTAATGAATCTCAAATATATAACGACTTCCCAATGTTATTCCAAAGTATTGTTGCTGCAACATAATATAATAGAATGCTGTCTTTATCCCAAGATACTGTTTTAAAATTATTTTTTATCTGTAGGATAATTAGTTTCTGTTTCTTAGATTGTTTTGAGAGTCTGCAGACAATCTCACTGTTCCATTCTCTGTATTCTCTGTAGCCAGAACTAGAGGCCAGAGTTAGGAGACTGTCAAGGAATGTTCTTCCTGGCACGTAGTTACTATGTCACCCAGAAGAAGAGTGCTGATCTAAAGATCAGCATAAAAAGATCAGCATACAAACTTTTTTTTTTTTTTTTTTTTTTAATAGCTATGTGTCATTTCTTCAGGGCAAAACACTGTATGTAGATGTTGCTCTCTGTCTACTAGGAATCAGTGTGATGCAGTCTCTGCTTGAAGTGATAAATTAAATGAATGTAGACAACAACTAAGTTGTTTCTTTGTTGAAAGTGAATACTAATGACGTTTGTTCTGTGTTTTGTATTAAACTCATTTAAAGACAAAAGTGCTGGAAGAAAATATTCATCACTTTAGAAAATATACATAAACTGGCCTTAACTTATTCAGTTATGAGCTGCTGGGTGTACACATTTAAAATTTTTTAAAACTATTTGTGTATATCTGCTATATGTCTAAAAAGGTTTTCATGAAGTTGCCCTGTTTTGCATTTTGAAACTGAAGAACTGTTCATAATATATGAATAACTGGTTTAACAACAACAAAAATATCTCAGAATATATACATCAAAGCATAATGGAATAATCACGTGCTCAGAGTTAGTCAACTAAGAATCTGTTGTCTCTATTTAGAACAAATTTGTCACTTTGAGAGTGTTTTTACATGTTACAATGGCGCTGATCTGCCGCCTTGCCACTACTACAAATGAAAATTCCACTCTTCTTTCCCAGTCCTTTTTTCTTCCCTGAATGTGATTCTAACCATGCAGTCCCACTTGTTCCTTGCCTAGCTCCAAGGCACTTATTTTTATTCTGGATTCATTTTTATTTATTTATTTTCCAGCTTAGCAAGATGGAGTGATTTTTTACAGGCCCATTGAGTACCAAGAGCAAAACTGAGGAAGAGAGAGAAGGGGATCATGTGAGTAGGAAAATCTTCTCTCAGTGATGGGAACTTCTTATATCAGCTTGAGTCACATCATTTAATCCACCTTGAGCCTAACATTCACAGGATGCTGAACTGATATATTGCTGCTGCAAGAAGTCTAGCAACCATCCGTTCCCCTTCCCAGTACTTAAATCATCATTTCTACCTTTCCTGATCCTAGCTATATAGTCTTGCTCCCTCACCTTCATTGAACAAATCTAATTCATTAAAAATCAGAGAGAAAAAAAAACAAAAAACAAAACAAAAAAAAACACATAACAGCTTTTGTTCCTTCGTTGTTGAGTAACTTTCTCTGATTGTAGTGAATTAAACAGACTTACAAAGGGACAAGAAAAGTAGCAATGAAGGGAAAGAGAAGGAAGACAGGTGAAAATTGATAGCCATAGCTGCCATGTAAAGCTGTCACTTGCATACACCTTGAACCAGCCTAGGTCTGTAAGCAGCTTCTAAAGCAGCAGTCTCAGCTTCACTTTATGATCCTGCTCTCCTTCTTGCACTGGCATAAGTGTTTCCATGTACCATAAACAACTGATTAAGCATTTTTTCCTCCTTCTTTTCTTCTGGGTTTTACTTGGTTAAGCCTTTTCTTTAACTGCACATATTGGAGAAAAACACTTTTTTTTTTTTTTTTAATTTATTTTGCCTATGACTTTCATATTTTTCAGTAAGTACAGTGAAGGTCAATAATGTCTATATTTTCTTTTACATAGAAACTCTAATTGTTCTGTCAATTTTATCTTTCTGCTGTCCTATGCCTTTTCAAAACTCTCCCAACTTTGCAAATATGTAGAGAGACTTTCCCAAGCTTTTCAATTTTGAGAAAGTCATAGGAACGTGAAGAAATAAAAAGTATTAAAACTGAATAAACTGTGGAGGATCTTTGGGGGTCATCTATTTACTAGGTTCAGTATAGAATTCAACAATAGGATGGGGAAAATTAGTTTTAAAATTGAAATGTACAGGTTAATCTTTTAAATAGATTTTATATTGAAAGTATAAATTCACAACAAAAAAAAAAATGTATGAGAGAAAAAACAATCTTTAATGCCTGTAGATGAATTCAAGAATAGATGAGTTTTGGCGAAGAACATTTTGAAGAAAGAATAATTTCATTTAATTCTGTGATCTGTTTCATGTCTAAGTGATAAAAATATGAGACAGAGATCAACAACTTGAGCTATCACTGATTGTGTTGTACCTGTTTGATATCCAACCTGTTGTGTGCACTGGCATTACCTTCTAGTACTCTAGCTTCAGCTCTACTTGCTGGTGCAGTTAGTCTTTCTATTAAAAGTGTTTTTTTGTTTGTTTGTTTGTTTTCTTTTTTCCTCTCAATATTAGTTTTAATTGAATTGTTGAGAACTGTCCTCAGAAATAAGTGCTATGCTTGAGGGGTGTTTCAGTACCATTTTCCTTGTAGGTTACCTCAAACCAAGGTGACCAACCAATTTAGGATAGTAGTGGCTTCTTAGAGGAGGGAAAAAATTGAACAGATATTTCACAGATGGTGAAAGACAATTTAGCAAGAATGTGGTTTTTGGACACATACTAATACTGAGCTGCAAAGTAGCATGCCTGAGGTATGAGGAGACAGATAGCAATTTTGCCAGTGTTCTTGCAGTTTATTTTCAGAATGACCTGAAACTCTTCTGCTGAGCTTCTAAGAGAAGTGCTCAACAGTTAATGCGCTCCCCTTTCCTTCCTGTCCCACTCCTCTCCCCTTCAGACTTCACTGTGCCACATTTTATTTAGACACTCGTTGAGTTTATTGCTTCTTTCTTTACAAATTTAACTTGGATTTATTGGTCTGAAAATACATCTCTGTGACTCAGACTAATTTCTGAAAGGTAGTATTTATTCTAGGAACTACCTTAAATATACCACTGGATTAACTAGCATAATTATTAAATGCTACTCCTAGATTTATTTTAAGGGTAAGATCTGTATGACAAAACAATTATCAAAATATATACTTGCTTATAAAGAATGTTCAGGTAAGTTTTCTCCCCTTTCTGACCCCTTTGTCTTTTGAACAAACTCCTACCCTCTCCCACAAGAGATGAAAGTCATTTTCACTGCATAAATCACAGAAAAAGAAACTAAGGACATCTGAGATCATATACCTGTATAAAGGCTGGATTTATACTGTCTGAACAAATGCATCACTCCTTTACTGCCTGTGAACTAAAAATAAGCCTATTATGGCATAATAATAGGTAATTCTGCTACTACTAAAATGGTACTTATTTATATCCAGCAATTATTAGCTATGCATGTACCTTATTATGCAAGATGAGAGATTTGTTGGCCATTTGAAAAATGATGTCAGATGCAAACAGCAAATAACTGTGGTCTGTGGTTTTGCATTTGTCTGGATAAATTTACAGGCATATTTTCAGAAATGTCTTAATAGCTTCTATTCCAGTTTACCCACTATAATGTGGGCAGAGAGACAGTGTGCTCCTGAATGCTAGCCATTCCAGGCTGAAGAACAGTCTCTTGAGCCCATCTGCTTCTTTAAAGAATTCCCAGAAGGGAGTTGGCATATGACTAACCATTGATATAAAAGTGAAAAAGAGAACTTAAAATAAGTTAGTCTGAAGTGTCTGCTAGGTGAAGACAAACTACAATTACACTATAATTTAAAATATTTGATCTTATCAGCTTTTTCTATCATTATTTTTTCAGGTATCTGTTTATAGAAATACTTCAATAAGGGCTCTTTCATGTTGCTGCTGTGAATGACACTAGTGTATAATATAAAGCTGATAAATGTAATATGACAAGTTAAAATGAACTTTTTACATCTGATGCATAATAGAACATTTATTTACTTATCTAGAAACCACTACTAGATGTAGACTGTTCAGATACTCTTGGTTGTACCCTGGATGGTATTATCCAAAACACAAAAAATATAACCACTTTCCCCACCCCCCCACAGTGTTAAGAAAAGAAAAGTAAAAGCAAAAATATAAGATTACCTTCATGAATTTGATTTCTGGTTTCTAAAAGAGTTGTTGTTTTATCTCAAAACTCAGTACAGCTTTTCGAAATAAAAGAGCTGTAGTTTGAGTAATAACACTACATATGGTTGACACCAGACAGTGCCTATGCAAAGCTGGAAGCTGCAAACTGAGATGTGAAAGTAAAGTAGGAGGAAAAAAAAAAAAAAAAGGGGGAGGGGGGGAGGGATGTCAGAAACAGGCTCAGTAGTTTTTCAGGAAGTGTGTTTGAATGAATATAACAGTATTACCATATATCGAAGCAAGGATTCATGCAACAGTTTATTATTACAATCTGTCCCATGTAAAACACTTTTAAAAGTGGAGTTACTGTTAATATGTGGCAATATATTTGAAGGGTCTGTTAAATGCCCTTAATTTAATTTTTAGGCACTAATACATACCTACTGTGTAGTAGTTAGTGCCTGTTGCTGACCAGTACCAATAGCATTGCCAAAAAACTTATACTGCACTTGAACTCCCTCCCTTTTACTGAACTTGCCAGGATCAATACCAATTATTAGATTTAAATAAGATATATTTCACCATTAAGATACTGTCAGATATGCTAATAACTTTGATCATTTCAGGTCTTAGCCAAATCCATGTTCTTAACACTACCATACTGTAATCAAATAGATTTAAACATTGTAAAATAATTAAAAGTATGTTTTTACATGTCCAATTATGTTAGAACATTCTCACTCTGATTATACAATAATTATATACCGCCAAATAAATAAAATAATACCTCACATAAAATTACATAACGTCTTAATGCGCTATCTGAACAATTCTTACATTTAAGCAACTAGTTGAATTTTCAAATCAAAGCATTGCCAAGACAGGACATTATAGAGTTTTTTTTGTTTGTTTGTATGTTTTTAATATGTGGTCTAAGAATCATACATTAGTTGCATGAACACACATGGCTGTACGTAAAGATTACTGATGCCTGTAAATGTAAATCAAGGTGAGAGTGCTGTTTCATCTGGTGTCATATATCAGCAGAATACTGCATCTAATTTTAATTTCTGCACTGATAACTAGGAAAGATTTAGTGGATACTTGCCAGATATTTTGAAGTTAAAATAACAGGTCTTCAGGAAATAGTTTAGGAAAAGTTAAATATAAACATTTTAACAAAAATGTGAAAAGGAATATTCATTTATAAACTTTTGTATATGGGAGCTAAAGAACAGTTGTTATAGTATGTTACTGTTACATTCAGTAACAGTAAGTCAGTATTGATCACTCAGAAATTACCCACTAACGCAGGTTATTCCCCATTATTTAGAATAGAGATTAATTAATTTATTTTTTAAATGGGACATTCATCAGATCAGCAACAAAGCATAGACATGGAAGATGCATGGTATCGGTCTCATTTAAGAAGACCAGAATAGGTGCTATTTTCTGGGCTGCAGGTCTCTGAATTTATGAATGTTACCTGTCAGTTGAAGGGGAGTTTGGACTGTTACTCAGTTTCCTCCAGAAAGTGTTAATTAATGCATCATCTGCTTAGGATATATTTATCTTGATTGCAAATATGTGTAATCTCATTTTTAATATGCTGCTCCCCATAAAAACTCTAAGCATTATAGGCAAGTGTGGAACAAATCTCAGTCATTGTGATCTTGTCTCTTTCATTACTTTTGTATGTTTTTAATCAGTTATTGAAAACAGTCTATACACTAGCTAGCAGCATGGAGATGCATAAGAACAAGATGGAAGGTTCATGTTTACACAGTCAGCTCCAACTTTACTTCAGGCTGAAAAAAATAACATATTTTGTAGCCTTCTCAGTTATATTTTTCTTACTTTTATATTTTAGGTGAACTTTGCTTTTTGAAGTAGAAATAAATATTTTCTTTTGCACAGTTACTGAAGAGCAGCAAAAAATGTAGTACCTTGTATCAAGACATAGTCAATGAAGTAGGAGCTCTTTTTCCCTATCAAATGTACTTTATTCTACAAATACATGTACTTGAACAATCCAGTTGTACCTATTAAAATAATAATCCATTTTATATCTTGTAGGGGAAAAACTGCTTGGTTTCTGTAGAAGTATATGTTCTTTACTACTGGAGGACAACTGATCTGATAATTTAGTATCAAATCTGCATATAAAAGGTATGACTTTTCTGCCTCTTTAACTTCATCAAATCAAATCAATATATGTAGGAGTCTACTGCTAGCTACATTTGATACTGTTGAAGAACCTACCAGCCAAAGTCATTTACAAAAGGGGTTTATCCAGCTGAACAACAAAGTTCACAAAGTGAGAAAAAAAGAATATATATATATTTTTTCCCTTTGGTCAAAAGAACAGTTGCTATATCACATTTCTGCTAAAAAGAAACAGTTGAGGCTCACATGCTATGGAATATATCTGCTTCTCAAGTTAATTGTCGAGCATTGCAATAGAATTGTATACATATAAATATGAAGAACAGAAACATCACAGTAGAGACTTCAGTCCATTAACTAGCTCATCAATATGTGCTTATGATGGATAGAATTTGACATACAGTTTTTAGATAATTCCCTTACTCAGTAAATACTTTTCAACATGGATAAGATTACAAGAATCTGGCAGGAGTAGATATACCATACCCTCTTTAATACTAGATAAAATGGCATTTATATCTTGATCTTGTACAGAAAGGATCTATAATCATACCATTGGTTTATCAGTATCCTGCGTATGTACTTTCACAGATTCCAAAGCATATGACACACTTTACAAGGTAAACATACTAGCAACTATATGTTTAATCCACACCTCTAGAATTATATTTATGATCAGAAATTGCTTTCAGATTCTTTAAACTATTTTCTTGAAGGCTTTCAGTGAGTTGCACACTGAATTATTTCAGTAAGTTCTGTAGGTCATGAATCATGTGAACTTGTCTGACAAAATTAGCAGTTCTTTTATTTAAGATCAAAATTCAACTGTGGTTTGAAGCATATTCATCGTAATGATCACAAAACTATTTTTAATATTTATGGAATGGTACTGCAGAGCCCATTGTAAATTCAGAGCATATGTTTACCAGTGACAAGAAACAGAAGAATGCACTAAATTTTATGAACTGTTAATGAGTCAATAAATTGACTGTTTTGCAGCCAGAACTCTGTTACTACTGGCATTGTCCAATGTTTCAATCTGGATTTCATATGGAGGGAGACATTCTATTCCAAATTTTAACTCTATTTCTTATTTTTCTTCACATTAGGGTGCCTTAAGAAAAAATACACAATTAAATGAGAATCACAAGATGTGCTTCTCACTGTTGTCAAGATAGGAAACTATAGGAATTACTGCTTCTTCAGTATCACTGATTTCAGTCCTTTAATACCAGAATCATATCACACAACCCTTTTAATAAACTTCTCAAGCTCCATCTTATGTGTATCTGGACTGCCAGACAATCCCCAGAATTTCAATGCTCTAGTGAGATGTTCCACGTTTATTTCCAGCCATATTTTTATCCATTTGTTCTGCTGCCAACACATAAAGACTTTAAATAGCTGTTTACTCTTTTTGACTTTTACCCCTTAAGGTATTTATAAGATAGAGATTGTAATTCCTCTCAGCCTTTGCATTGGTAGGCTAAACAAGCCCTACATGGCTGTATGCATGCCAGTTCATCCTTCTTGAACACGGACAGCCAGCACTGTACATCCTATTTCACTGCACTCTGATGACAGTAATACTGCTTTTCTATTTCTTCTAAAAATACTTTTCCAGATATATTGGATCACTTTCATTTAATTTGTGACGGAGACCATTGACAGATAGTAGAATCATAGAACCATAGAATGGTTCAGGTTGGAAGGGACCTTAAAGTTCATCTAGTCCAACCTCCATGTCATGGGCAGGGACACCTAGACCAGGTTGCTCAAAGCCCCATCCAACCTGGCCTTGAACACAGTTTCTCTAAGCAACGTGTTCCTGTGCCTCACTACCCACATAATGAAGAATTGCTTCCTTATACCTAATGTAAACCTACTCTTTTTTAGTTTAAAACCATTACCTCTTGTCCTGTTTCTGCTCTTTCTGATAGGGTCTCTCCCTAGGGAGACTCTGTAATATAGTGGTCTGCTATATGAATTACTGGACTCTCTTTTTTTTTTTTTTTTTTTTTTTGATCCTAAAGCATTTCTCCGTGCTCCAAAAGTCTCACGCTCCAAACAGATACCCTTGCCTTTTGTATTACTGAGTTTTGTATAATTTATATTATACATTTCTATTATATGGTATTTCAATTCTCCTCTGTATTTATAATACCTTCTAACTTTTTCTCATTGACAGATCTTGCCAGGATGATCCCCTTTTTTAATGAACATGAACATCTTCATAAAATATAAATAAAATCAGTTTTGAGACTTATGTCCAAAACAAATGGTTAAGATCCCCTTTATTTAATGCTTAAGTCCTTGGTACTACTCACTGCTACTATTTGCTCTTTATCCAGTTCCTCATATATCCATGTTTTTTCTCTCTCTCTCTCTCTCTCTCTCTCTCTCTCCTACTAACTCTGACTTTCTCCAGTTTAAATAATATTTGTTCATATGGTAGTGTTAGAATGTCTTGCCATGGTCCACCTAAAGTCTGAAACCTGAAACAGTTGTCTGGAAGCAAAGAATACTATCAGTATAGTCTGACATGATATATGTTTGGTACACCACATTATATCTAAATTACTTTTACTACCATGTCTAATTGTTCAGAATTTTGCATACTCCTGTAGTCAGACTATTGTTATGTACTATTTCCCTTCTTTTTCCTTAAGTATAAAAATTACCCTGCCTGTTCTTACTTGACATTGTGAAGTCTTAGTTGATGTGTTTGTTGAAAACACTTGCTACTTTGACCTATGGCTCCACACAACAGTTTGGTGGGAATTCTGAAATGAAGATTCTTTGCTCACTTGGCAAACAGCAACCAGTACTTCTAAAGTCATTTCTATTTCAACTATGGGAATTTCTCATGTCCTCATTCTGCATTTACTTCCATGGTCAAAATCGTCTCCCGTTTTAAAAGCTGAGGAGAAGTCATTATTTAGTTTTTCTAATGAACCTGTAACACATACTGACTTTTTCCATTTTCTCCTTTTACTTATATGACAAATAATTACTCTGTTTTGTTTTTTACATTCTTTGCAAGACCTTATTCGGCTTGACTTGTACATTATCTCTGAACCCTGATTTGTTTTTCTGACCTTTTTTTTTTTTCCCTATTCCTTTTTCCTTTATTAGAATTTTGATATGATTATATGCCTTGAAAGGTATGATGCACTTCTTCTGCTTTTTAAATATACAGATTTGATATAGTCTTAAGAATTTTTAATCTAAAGTACATGAATCCTATCATAACCAATTTCCTATTTCCTCAGCTAAAGCTATGACACCTGTAGGTATCAGTGGGATAAGCACAGCAAGTCACCCATGTAAACTGAAAAATAAGGATATCAATAAGCAGACCAAATGGATTGACAACTGGGAGAAAAACAAACAAACAAACAAACAACAACAAAAAAAAAAAAACAGAAAAAATAAAGTGTCAATGTAGTGTTCTGTTTTGTAATGCTTTCCTATAACTGCTACAATCAGAGTAGAATAATAGCATATCCTGAGCTGGAAGGGACCCACAATGACGGAATCCAGTCCCTGACCCCACACCTAAGAGTTAAATCAAAAGTCTAAGAGCACTATGGACTTCAATTCCGTTTCTAAAATTCAACCAATGAAATGCTATCTGTACTATGCTATCAGAACTATACAATCAGTAGTTCTACCCAATCCTCTTACAACGTAAGTCAAGTGGAAAAGCTGATGCATCAGTTTATTTCCACGGCCTCCGTTTTTCTCAGGCCCCACTTTCCTGCAGCCCAACCACTGTATTTTTAAATGCACCTAAAGCATTATTTCTTACACTACCAGCCTGAATAAGCATGCTTGTCAGAGTATTTAATACTATCCCATTGCAACATTTGTCATTAAGTTAAGAGGCTTGACCAAGAAGCTAATCTTTTCATTGCCATTTAAATCCACTACAGTCACAAAGATATTTCCAATATGTTCCTAATTAATTGCATCATATACTTTTATGTTTGCTGCACACTAAAGGCACGTTAGCCAGCATATTCCTTATGATCCTGTTCTGTCACTTGCAGTTAAGTAAATGCATTCTTTGGTGTCACAAAACATAGATTATAGTGTAGCTGAATTATATCCATAGTGTGTTCTGCATGGTACACATACAGAGGAAAAGATAGACTTTTTCCAATCTAAAAGGCAATATTTTGATCTAAGAAAGAAAGTGCGACCAGAGGAATGGGAGGTAAACATATGCTTTCTGGAAAAGAAAAGGTAAGTTTTTTAGTTCATTGTATAAAATATGAAGTCTTACCTGTTTGCACAATGAAACCTATTTACTTTGACTTTGCTATGATATTTAGATACCGCTAATATATATATATATATATTTTTCTTCCTGTTTGACTCCCAGTTTGTAGACAAAGAGAAATTTTCAAATCTGCGTAAATGTATTGGTTAGAGAGTTAGGAACCTATTTTGACCAGCCATTCTAGGAAATTAGAGAGCCATGGATTAAGTAAAATTGATATTATTTCAATATGAAATAGGAAGTTAAAACATTTTACTAGATTGAGTCAGAGAGCTAAAAGAAAAGAACGCAAACCAAAGAGCTACGAAGACACCAAAACTAACAGAAATATGTCAAATGAGGTGGCAAAACTGTGTCATAAACAAGCCATAAACAAGCAGCACCTCACAGAATAAGCATGCCAGAAGTTCAGATTTTTCTTCTGGCATTTACTTTGTATAAACTGAACAATTAAATGGCAACAGCTTGGGATGCTACGATTCAATGAGAAGTGATTTACATCATTGGCAAAATGATATGCCAGGGCCATCTGCATATCCAGGCTGTCCACAAAACCGCATGAGTTAAAGTTATGACTCGTATCACTAAATCTACTGGACAACTGGTTATCTTTTAAGGAGTAGCAGAGAGGGAAGTTCTCTCTCCACTCCTAAGAGCTTTGGCAAATTTAGGGATTGTTTACATCCAAAATACAGACTAAAACAAGATGAGTATCTGGTACTACTAATAATATTTATCTACTCTTTTCTACAGCTGCTTACTTCCTTTCTTCAAAACACAGAAGGGCATCTGTATGCATACTTTACGAGTTACATTTCATAAACACCTCCACAGCAAATACAAGCTAACAAATTTTAAAAGTTTATTCCTTAATACATATGCTGGGCAGACCTGTGTTCCTCTTGGGCACAGAGATGTACTTTCCAAGTCAAACAAACAAAAAGCCAACCAACAAAAAACCTAACCAAACCACAACAAAATTACACACGCTTATGCTAAATGTAAGAAAATCTTTTATCTTTCACCTACACAGTTACTTGCAAGCCTTAAATAGGCAGCTTTTACACCATTAATCGGATGTTACCCTTGTGAAACTTCCAACAGGAGCTTTATGGGAGCAGTTGTTAACGTGCCATTGCCAGAGCTTCAGTATCCCTCACTCTAGGTATAAATTTTACACTGCAGCAAAACACCATACACCAACTACTACTTAGTTATACCAGGAGTCAAACTTCTAAATTCCTACCTCTTAAGATGTGATATTAAACCCATATTTAAAAGCAGCAAATAGTTTAAATTTGACTTTTCTCAAATAAAAATGACACCTATTTGGTGGCCATGTCTTTTTTTTTTTTTTTTTTTTTTCCTTCTTTTTGGACAGTGGATATATTTAGTTTCTTAGAAGGCTGGTGATAGTATCTTATTTTGAATCTTACCTAAAAAAACAAACAAACAAACAAACAAACAAAAGCATCTAACAAAAACTAGTCACCTAATATAATCAGTCTCTGCTAAAAGTACAGGAGAAGACAGAAAAAAAAATGACTAACTTCATGGTTCCTCACCCAGATTTCATTTATATGCAGTCAGAATTGGAAGACAAAAGTAGTGCTGTCTTGGAGAACAGCCAGTGTATAATAAATACTGCAAAGTTCTGCTTTGAGGACACTGGCTAATATGTTTTTTTCCTGAGGGTTAAAATTTGCATCCATGGTGGCAAACACCACGATGTAATCCTGTCCCCACTGACATCAAATGAAGCATTTCCTTTAACTTCAGTAGAACTAGAATTTCTTCTGAGGAGCTCTGAAGTCATGACTGGAGAATATTTCTGACAGAGCTTGTATAAATTTCAGCACTAAAATGGATTTGTACCCATTGTATTTTATCCCTTCCTTGATGCTTTTAAATTCATTGAAAGGGTTTAAGCAAACCCGTAACCTGGCTAAATTTCAAAAAAATTTGAATCATGGTGATGAGAAAGTAATTTATTTTCAGATTTGTAATGCAATGCTTGCTTTGGTAAAAAATAAAAATACACAAATACACAAATATCATTCTATATGCATCCTGTCCACCTCTTCTTAACTCACAAATGAAAAGATTATGTAAGAGTTACTGTTTGATCTCCACCACTGTCTGTTAAACATTCCAGAAAAATAAGCCATTTTTCATGAAACAAGGAGGTTATTGACCCAGATGGCATAAACCGCACAACTACAATGTCAACAGAAAAAATTACTGCTGAATGCTTGAAAGTATTATTTACCCATGTAAATTCAAAGGCATTGCCCCTTTTTATCTGTATGTTTTTCATGTTCACTGTTATGTGAAAGTCCGATTAAAAGCTTTTGAAAATAACCTGAGTGTGTAATTAGGGGGCACTCAACTCCCATCCTGAGGTTAATATCCTCACAAACATGCAAAGTACAAACCTAGAAGAGAACCAATCAGTTTCATAGTTCAGTTCTACTGTCTCTCCCCTGCACTTAGAGCCTTACAGTGGTTTTCAGAATGATACAATCGTTGGTTTATCAATTTAGAGAATTAATAGTTGTTGAGATGCTCATGTTATACATACTAATAGGTTATTCATTTTTATCTGCTTTTGAAGACTGATATTTCACACAAAAGTGGTTTTTTTTTTCCCTTTATTACTTTCAATTGCTACATTGAAAAATGCTTCGAAAAAAGTAGTGTAAAGCCCTGTGCCATGATGTAAAACATGCCTTTATATAGTGTGTTTAAGTAAGACGTTAAGCAAGTGACAGTTCTAAAGAAACTAAGAATATTGGTTTGCAATGATGACCTTGAGTTCCACAGAAACTGTTTGATGGAAAAGATTTTT
Organism: Nettapus auritus; assembly: GCA_011076525.1. Classification (NCBI taxonomy): domain Eukaryota; kingdom Metazoa; phylum Chordata; class Aves; order Anseriformes; family Anatidae; genus Nettapus; species Nettapus auritus. Next base: position 101,262,014 of record CM021765.1, read on the forward strand.
ACTGAAAGTGAGACAATATTGCATATTGAAAGAATTGATTAATGTATATTTTTTTCTGCCAATATTCAATATAAAGCCAGTATGGTGGGAAGCACTTTTTTTCCCCCCCTCTTTTTAACAACAAAGAAGGAAAGATCCCTCAGAATAAGTCTGCAGTTAAGAAATGGTAGGCACAAAAGCTAGATTGGAACATATTCTACAGAGGAAAATGTACAAATAGGAGAAAACAACAACAACAACAACAACAAAAAAACACAACCCACAAAATAATGTTTCTGAAGTCACTTCATTAAGTTTAGATCTAAATAAAAATTAAAAATAAAAATAGAGAGAATAGGGAAAATAGAAGGAGAAATGTTCAGCTTGCTCCATGGGAGCAAGGAGAAAGATTGCCTCAATACATGTATTCTGCATAGTGTTATTTTTCTCCAGTGCAATTCCACATTAAGTAGTTTATGTTTTGGTTTCTTTATGACCTGATTTATTTTAGCTTTTGTAAGTGATTGGCATGCATTTATGAATAATGGAAAGAAACTACCACAGGCAATACACATTGTGAACTAAAAGGTGGTGAGTTCAGTTAGCAAGATTTAATAACATGCCATTTCAGTAAGAGGCAGACAATTCTGCAGCACAGGTCAAAACATCATGCTTTTTTTGCTTTGCTTTTTTCTCAATCAGATATTTTGGGTTTTACATTACAGTGAGAGAGACTCACTCAGCATAGAAGTGGGTTTTCTCACATGTTCCATACTTGAAAGTGAACTGGTGCATCACAGAGTGCTCCTTAGGCTGTGTAGTCAATGAGCTGCTGGAGTTGGCAGTCATAGGTTGGAAAGGGACAATAGTTTAGTGGCAGAGCCAGTGCTACTTGAGAGTTCTGTCTCAAAAAAAGTAACAAACAAGAGAATGTGTATGTGAGGATGGGATTCAAGTCCAACTTTGGGGTGTCTCCTGCAGGTGAGGGGTGTAAATGCTGCCCACGTCTGGTTTCACTGGTAAAAATATTCTTCCCAACTACTTTAAGCAGTGACAAGATATTGATAAGAAATCTAGTCACATGAATGAAGTCTTGGTTGTGCCATTGAAAGATAAATAGAAAAACAATAACCAAGGAGAAACTAAAAACCTGCCTGAATGCTGGAAAATAAATAAATAAATAAATAATGAATGAAAGATTTCCATCAAGAAGAAAAGGCAGATTAAGTCTGACTTCTTTCTGACCCTTTGTCCTGTTGCTCTGGGTACAGGAGAAATGTTTAACAAATGAATAGTATAAATAATTCTCTGAACACATGTTCTTCATAAGTGCCAAAGATCTCCAGAGGACAGTGCATTAAATTGTGGATATTATCTATCTAAACTAAAAATCAGAAAAGCATGAAATTAGTAATTGACTCAATTTACCTCATTTATTAGTGGCCTAGACCTCTGTTTGAATTAATATTGCCCAATAGAATTTCAAGTGGTAGTGACATGCCGTAGCATGACACAAATTAACGCCTGTTCTCACTACTGTACTGCAAGCCACCCATATCTCCAATTAGGTTAGTTATAATCTAATATGCATGCTTTCATGACTTCTATTGACAATAAAATATGACTGTTTCCCCCTTCCTTCTGTGATGCCAGACTTACTTGTTTTACCAAGTAATTGATTTCCTTAATAATATGCTGGTATTTCCATATCGAGTACTGACTGCATTCTGGTTTTGACCGTCTTGTGCATTATTGTGGTGTGCTGTACTGTGAATTACATCCAGTCACTATAAAATGGGTGATTTTGCACACAAAGTACAGCAACGGCCGGAACAGACATTTTTACTGAACATACTGCCTATGATTTAGCAAAATAAATTATACACTTTAGTACTTCTTACTTATCTACCATTTTTCACAATATGGGGGGTTTGCCATTTTTCTTCCTACATTAAAAAAAATAATAATAAAAAAATCCTTTTAAAGAATTAACCTTGGCAATGTACTAGATAGTAAGTATTTTGATTGCTGTCTATAAACAGGTAGGAAGAGACTGATCCACAGGCTATCAGAACAAATATGAGACTTCCTGTTGACATTGAGGGGTTTTGAGTTAGATTCCTAGAAAAGTCCAAACAACATAACTGAATTCATTTTACATATAGCATTTAAAAGTGAAGTATTGAACTGGATGAAATAAAATAAAGCAATATTGTTTCCCTTTTTAAAAGGGGACTGCAATAACAATCGTGACCTTAGTATTGGGAATTTCCTGGGGATTTAATAGCCAACCAGGGTGTAATGGCCCTTGGCTTTGCCTCAGGCCATCAGTTCTCCCAGGTAGTTATTAATCTCTAGAAAATGCCCTATACGTCAATTATTAATGTCTAAGTTCAGTATAGGAAGATTCTTGCCTTTTTAAACAAATTTGAGGAAATATAGCCTCAGAACCCTGTAAAATGCCACATAAAAAAATAATGTATTTTTATATTGTGAAATAAACTCCCATTTTTTTTAATTTTTGAACTGAATTGATTCATATTTATTCAATCTTGCATTTGATCAGGATGAATAAATACTTCTATAAGGACTAAATATATATATTCTTATATCATAACTGAAGTCTCTTGCATGCACATTTCCTACAAAGACAGAAGAGATAATCAGTTCACATATTCCTTCAGCATTCAGTTCTTTTTTTTTTCCACAGCACAGAATATTGATAATGTTCTTATCCTTAGAATGAAGACAACAACAAGACTATCCTATCTATGACTACATTAAACACTTTTTTTTTTCCCCTAGAGAATTAGTTTGAATCTCAGTCATGTGCATATCAGAAGAAAGCTGAAAAGGAAATAGAAGTGAATTTAATGTACTTGTTCTGAATTGGGTTCAATTTTGATATAAGGAGAAAAAGTCTGATGAAAACCAGATTCTTGATTGAACTGCTTCATTTTATAGATATTATTAACTTCGTTAACATGAAGGGCCTCAAATAACAGAGAAAGTAGTAAAAAGAAAGAAAAGGGGTATTATGTGATATTATGATCTTTCCACCTTGCATGGCTCCAAAATGCATAGATTTATGATTGCAATTTTTTATTTGCTTATTTTGTCATAAAATTAAAGATGATATTGTGGCAAAACAAGGAGTTATACTTTATGCTTCATTTTATAATTTTATATTTGAGGGTGTTTCAATATTGGTTCCACAAGTTTCCACTTCCTATCTATGGAATATTTACTACATACCTTTTATAATTAAGCAATGAAATGAGAAAAGCAATGCACTTCTGCAATATTATAACATACTACTAGCAGTGTTATATGGGACAAGGTAATATCTAGAATTACTTTAATCACCCAAGTATAGTAATTGCTTGGAAATATACTCCCTGAAGTGTCTTATTGCTAACATAATTATTGCTGAGTCATACAGTGGAAATTATAGTTAAGCCTGGCTAAGTAATACTAATATAAAGACACTTCTTTTTCCTGCTGCTTGTAACTTTCAAACATTTGTCTTTTAGGCTTACCTATGCGTGGTGGAAGGTCTTCATTGCTGAATTGTCATAACTACTTTATAGAATTCATCTTGATTGACAACCACATCCATTAATTTGAAAACAGAGATCAAAATTAATTGAAAATGTTGTTCAGCACAGGAATTTATGAAGGCTTAATAAAGAAACAAAAGCCAAAAAATGTAACAACTAACTCACCAGATCCCAAAGCAAAAGAGAATTCATTAGCATCACAAAGACAAATCCAAACTTCAGTTTCCTCTAGCTATGGAATAAGTCACCTCACTGCTGAGATCTAGACCAAAGCCTGCCTTGCTGAAGGCAGGCCAGCTTCTATCAACTGTAACTTAGACTGATCTGTTATAAGGAGAAGAGCCAAGGCGAAAACACTGAAGAGATAAAGGCACTGTCATTGTGAAAACCTTGCTCATGATTCTGAGAAATGTGGCATCAGGTATATCTGCTTGACATTAGTGGACACAGCTTTTTACAAGGTAACAAAGTTTTTCAGCTTTCAATAATGCAAGTCTTTGAAGACTTGTTGAGATTCTGAACTACATCTGAAGATGAAATGAAAAGTGATGCACGGGTATGAGATACTGAACACGTTTTAGAGCATAATGGGATAAGTACTTGGAAGACCGTCAGCTAGTAATGCATACTCAGTGGCAATTCTATCATCAGTAATGCTGTGTGGCCCAGATATACGTTCATGAGAAAGTGTGGAGCATCCTTGAAATCCTTAGGAAGAATAAACAGCATTCTCTAGGGATTATGGGATTACTTCAACAAAGAATAAAAGTTTTATTTATTTATTTATTCAGGCTTTTTAAACCAAAAGGCTACTGTTTATAACTTCCTTACCTATGCCTGCTTTTTAAAGAAGCTCTTATGGGGTGAGAAAGAGGCCAATACTGTATTTCATTGTCTAGCTAATCTTCCTATCATAGTCTTAATGCTTAATCTGGTTTTGTCAGGCAGAATTACAATTTCTCCTACTTTAACTTCATATATATATATATTTATATATATGTATATATATGCCTGTAATGAACGGAACAGTCACATACTTGGAACTTTTACTTGTCAAAATCTTTTTCTCAGAAAACAAATAGATTCAAAGCACTGTCCTGTCTGACCATAGTTGAACAGGGCTAACCTGCACTTCTGTAGCATTCTCTATCCAAGAAACTTTACTGAGGTATTTAGATCATTTGAGTTCTTGTAGCCTTTACTGTTCTTATATTCACTATTCTGTGAGCAAGGAACATTTTGCAGGTAGGATTATGGGACAGTTTCTGATTTGATCAGCTGGAAGTACTTGAACTTAGGTCTCCTAATTCCCAACAGCTATTCTTTTTCACACCAATGAAGCTTCATTTCATATTGCTTAGAGGTGTGTCAGAGACAAAAATAAGAAGTAAATTCATGAAGCAAAGAGGTAAATTCCCTTGCACGGGAATGCACAATTGATGCTACAGCCTAATTATTTTCTTTTGTCGCCCCTCCTTTTTGTGATTGATAGTTGTATTATTTTTCAATAATAAAGAAGAAAAAAGAAAAAAAAAAAAAAGAAAAGCAATTTTATTAGTGATAGTTAAAATTCATCTGGAAGCCTTTTGAAATGAGGTACATAGGGAGAAATCGTGAACTTAAGAATAATGTGAATGATCATGAATCTAGAAGAAATGTCAGGATTGACAACGTATGAGATTATTACTGAGAAAAAAGTGGTAAAGTTTCTCATATGATAACATGAGAAAAAGAAAATTTCAGAAAATAGAACTTTTTTTTTCCTCCATAAAGAGATATCATCTGACTGATGAACTGACTGCTGTTAACATGAGGAATATAGGATTCACAGATAGCTATAAAGAAAATAATATTTGGTTATGATAAATAATAGCACTAAAAATGGGGAAATGAATTATACTTCTGGGTTTAAAACAACCTTTAAGTATAAGTGATCAGCATCAGATTATCCTACAGAAGCCATCTGTTAGGTTATTATAATCTTTAAAAAGTATTTTACATAGGATATTGCCAGAAGAGAAGGAACTTGGGTCAGAGCCAGTATTACTACTCTTACGCTCTTGTACAGAACTATCTGAAGAAGTGAAGTCAATGCTTCTTACCATGCACCCTGAAAGAATACAACCACACATTTTTGGGAGAGACCGAAGTTCTGGAAATATAACATGTCCTTATATTAATAACAAAACACAGAAACCCAGTTCACAAAAGTTAATAAAACCACCTATAAGACAAAAGATTCACTAAAGGAAAGGTCGTTATTTGGATAATATATCCTTACTTGAAACTGAAAGTTAAAAATTCACCCATTCCATGTTCTCTTTTCTTATCCCTCAGCACAACAAAGAAACATTCTTGTTCATGCTAGCCAAAGACCTAGATACGTCATATCAAACTTTTCACTGAAACTTTCCAAGAATTAAATATATTTAATTTTGTCAAAGTCTATACAAGTACACCAGTTTTGGACAGTTCTTTCCCATAGACTCAATAGTGTTTATGTAAGCCAATATAAGGTGAAAGAGAGACAATTGGGGTGAAGCCTAAGCCTGAGACATCAGCATACAATTGGTTTGTTAATATTTCTGTCAAAGGAAAAAATAATGCTTAAATATTACCTTCATTGCACTTCAGTATACATCATTATAAGAAGTCTAACATAGTTCTAAACAGATATGAATGTATACCTTAATGTGGTAACAAAGGGATGACAATATACTGAGCTAGTCCTTGGGAGTGGCACAATATAAATAGCAATGCTGACCAAATTGTAGGATATATCACTATTTAAAGTCATCCGTTATCAGGCTTGATTTTATCCTTTTCTAGGTAACAGTTTCTTCTATAACATTTTCTAGCCGCAGAAATTCATAGATACTAATTCTGTAAAACCTCCATTCTCACAGTAAGTAGCTCCTCAGAACTCCACTCCTCAGAAACACAGACAAGAAAATGCAGTGTCTTTGCAAGGGGCAATTTAAGATGACTACTTCAGAAAAAAAAAAAAAAAAAAAAAAAAAAAAAAGAAGTGTTCATGTCTAATAGTCATCACTTCCTTCTTGTTATGGTTATCTGTCTCATTCATTTCATTCCATACACTTTATTCCATTCCATTCATATGCCATCAGAAAAGTTGCCAGGGTTTGCAGTTGATACAAAATTCTTCATCATGGTCAAGTTAAAAACATACTTGAAAAACTGAAGAAGAGCCCCATATGAACTTAGCCAGACTTAGCCAGTGATAAATAACACAGTAACTGTAATTCACTATCAATAAATATGAATTAATGCCCCCCCCTTTTCTTTAAAAAAAAAAACAAACAAACAAAAAAAAACAACAACAACAACAACAAAAAAACACATATACAATGTTGGACTTGGTTTAGCTGTCATCAACAGTCATCAAGACAGCAAACAGATTGTTGTGAGATATTGAGAAAGGAATCTGGATATAAACAAAGATATATTAAACTGCTTGTAGATCTTTAGTGTGCCCACACTAATTACTGTGTGCAGTTCTGGCTATGCTCCCTGAAAATTTTATATGGTACAAGTAATATAAACATAGAACAATGACAAGTATGGGCAGGAGATAGAGAATAATTTTGGCAAAGAAGAGTTCCAAGTAATAGAGACAACTGGTAGGGGATTCAAAAAAAATTTTTTTAAAGGAAATCATAAATGGTGTGAAGCAGATAAATAGACAATCATCATTAACAGTACGATAATTAAAAGGCCAAATTAAGAAGTGAGACAATGATTTTAAGAGTAAATCAAACTTTTATTTTCCCCCCACACGCAGCATGAAACTCATGGACATAGGATGTTCAAAACACACACACACAAACACATAATACACTTAGACAAATTCATGAAGAATAGACATACTAATAGCCTTTAAACATGACCATCCAAATTGTGAACCAGAATAGGAAGTTCTGATGTTGCATACTGCTGGAAGAGTATGCTGGCAACAGATCTGAACATAGTCTGCTTTTAAACTGTCTTGATCAGCTACTCCCAGAGGCAGGATACTGGGCTGACTCAGAAGGGCAGTTTGATGCATTGTACCTTTTTTATTTTCTTAATATTCAATATCTGAGCAAACACACTTTTAAGTTAATATTGTTAGAAATGTTTTATTGTGGTTTACCCTATTGTCCTCGGATATAGTTATTTTATATATATATATAAAAGATTTATTTAGATTTATTTCACCTATTTATAAGTGTATTGGATGTAATTCAAAATAGCAGCAAGAAACTTCTGTGTGACCCAAATCAGTGTGGGGTGGGATGTTCATAGGCTAAAATTATTCTCCCATCTGAAACATATATGGTTTTCAAGCTGTATTATTTGAAGGATAAAGCATTCTTCTAAGTTTAGGTATCTTTTCTGGCTTTGAATTCAGCTCGTATTCAGCCTTACTTCTACCTAGGGCTGTTCCCAGCTTGTATTCCTAAAAGCTTTCACAGAATTGTTTCCAGTGAAAACCTTTTCCTCGCCGCAGGACTTGCTATCCCACACTGTAGTTATATATAGCATGCACAGAGTTGTCAGGGTAATGGAGGTTGAACTGACATGCCTAGAGTTGGCAGATATATTTTAGGCATCTCTACACTGTTCTGCTGCTTAAATTAAACTGTGTTCAAAGCAGGCATAACCCCTGTAGCACAACTAAAGTGTGTTATATTACACAGTAGTTTAGCTCCCTGTCTAAGCAGAACATAGCCAGATCTAGCCAGTAAGTTGAACATGCAGCAAATGTTGACCAAACTTCTGAAATTTATGATGATGTTCTTGGATAGATGTCTCTTTCTTTTTATAGTCAGTGTTTAATTATCATTCACTCTGATTGGAGAGGAACAGGCAGAAGGAGAGATGTGTATCAGGGCTTATTCCCATGGGATTTTTGGAAATGAACTGGGCAACAACTTCAGATGTGACATATTGAAAACCTGTCTGAAAAATTATGACCACTAAACTATTTTGAGCTGGAGATTAGAAACGATCAATTATTTCTTAAACTTTCCTCACAACATATTTCTTGTAAAAAATAAAAAAAATAAAAAATAGGGAAATTGAAGAGACACTGAAAACACAGCCATTTGGTATTGAGAAATGAAACTTATAGAAAATGAACTGCTAGAAAATTGCAAATTAATGCCATTTGTTATAAATGTTCCATAGAAAGCGAACAGCTTGGAAGTTAGAGGGGGCATTACAGTGGACTGAGAATACACATAACTGAATAATTATGAAAAACACTGAAAACGATTCCATTGAAAACCAATTAACAGCCTTGTCTATACATCTCTTCCAAAAGCTTGGTGGTAGAAATGCCTCGTTTTGTATTGATTTCCATTGACTCATACCTTGACTTGCTTGCCATGTAGGCTATTTAAGTAAATGTTATTTGTTGTTGTTGTTTTTCAAACTGGGATCTACTTTTGAATGTATTTAAGTGTTGAAATATAGCAGCATTGTCTACTAAACCAAAACACCCTATTAATAATATTGAGTACTACACCTCTACATAAAACAGCAAGAAATGTGTGTTTTCAAGTGATTCTATACACAATATTTTTCCTGAGTGTAAATGAACAGCTATTTACCATTCACCAGGGACACAGTATTATATTGTAATTACATCTGAGAGGAACATAACTCAGCTATGAACATGTCTATATATTCAAATACCGCAAGGAGAAGAAATAAACCCACCTGTATAATTAAGCTATCTGTAAAAATGAAAAGCAAGAACGAAAAAAAAAAAAAAAAGCTTTAAAATGAGAAAATTATATGGAGAACACACTACTTTCTTTCTAATAATTAAGCTTGTGAAGAAACTTCAGAACTTGCACCTGTAAAACTTATCTATAAAGGTCTCCTCATATCAGTTCCTTTCCTTCTCTTGCCTTTAAACAGGCAACATCTCTGTTACCCTTCAGTGTACTCACTGGCCGCATTTGAAGCCGATTTTCTATCCCATCATCTCTTTAATTAAAACCTCAGTACAGTAGCTTCAACCGTTAGCAAATATATGAGGAAAGGATTGTTTCAGTGGCTGATGCAGCACTGCTGTTCCCGAAACAAAGGGAAATGCTGCCAGATGAATGGCATGCCACCGCCCTGCAATGGCTGACTGCTTTGAGGCCTACTGCAGGAACTGGACAGTACAAACAAAATCATAATGACCCAGTAAATAGAATTAGATATTGAACACATAGTCTTTAAAGAAGAGCAGGGAAACATTTAATTTTTGCTAAAAATGAAGGTTTTTCCAAAGAGCTTGTTTATCTTTGTTTTGTTACCAAGAGCAGCTGCTAAAGTGAAGGAAAGCTTTGAAGAATATTACATATATTTTTGAGATTATGATATCATAAAAGGAAGGGGTTTTAAAGTTGGGGAAAAGAGATGACAGGATTTTTATCCATATTGCCCCAAACCTTTTAGGTTTGTTTATTTATTTATTTATTTATTTAACTCAAACTCTTGGCATACACTTAGAAGAGAGATCTGCAGGCTTATTGCCAGAGCTGTTATATGCAGAATCAAGGTCTCGGATTTTCAAAAGAGGAAAAGAAAGCTAGACTTTTCCTGTTGCAAAATGCATACAATGCTCCATGTTGACAAGCGCTTTCACGTCAGCCTAGCTTACAGTGGCAATATTCAGGAAAATCAGCAGAATGGTCTTATTTCACATCTGTTGAGCTAATCAGGGGAAGGTTTTTGAGATATAAGAAGCATAATATTCTTAGGAGAGAGAAAAAGTAGTCTGCTGACCCAAATAAAAAGGGCACAGGGAAAAACATACATTGGAGTTACCTGTGCTTGGCTAAACTTTTATTCTCCAGTGTTTGTATATGAGTATGTCAATTCAGCCTGGTAAGAGAACATAAATATGGGAAGCAACTTGTGAACATTACTGCTGCAGGCTGGTTTCTGAGATAGGCATTGTCATATCACACCTACTGCAAAAATGAAACTTCTCATATAACAGGAGAGAAGGGAATAAAAAGTCAAATTCTTCAGCCATAAGTATCCCAGCTGTTTGTTAATTCTTGTAAATACTCTTAACCCACACTGGTGGGTCTCTGCATGCTTTTAGAATTAATGGAGAAACTTTTCACTTCAGATTTTCCCTAATGACCTCAACCAATTAATTATTTTCTAGTACTGACAAACTTTTCTTCATTCATTCTCTGCTGACAAAGGTGTTACTCTACCAAGCAGTAAATAACAGAAAGATGTGAGAAGGTTAGATAACCTTTACCCTAAACTGCTATCGATCAGAGTGAACATTCAGTTTGTACCTAACAAAGCCAGCACTTTTCATTAAATGACCACAAAAACTTTGCTCATACACATTGGTTCATTAATTTCCAGTCTTTTTCAAACTTTGATTGATTTCACAAGTGAAAATGCAGATGTTCGTCTAGCCAAATACTTGTACTTGCTTAATATTATATTGCATTATGTTACAGAGAAACCCTCACACTAATTAAACTGAGGTATGATCAGTGCATAGATAAAATTGAAGGAAAGGGCACAAGGTTAGTTTACACAAGGCTGGGTAACCCATTTTATGTGGAACAAGATATTTCACTCTGCTACAAAATAAATAAATAAATAAATAAATAAATCTGTCTAGAGCTACTGAAGTATTTTTGAGCACTCATCTTGTATTCTGTGTTTCAACCTCTGTTGTATTTTCTTTGTTGCTTGCATGCAGTGGGGGAGAATGATATAAAGCCCTGGAGAAATTAACTAAGCTGATACCCCCCAAAACACCATAGGAAAAGGAAAGATTGACTTTACAAAGTGAAAGGAATTCTAGTGGACTCAATTTGAATGAAATCACAAAAGCTTGCTGATTAATATACTTAATGGTATTTATAAAACAGTTAAGTGTTGAATACCTTCAACATATGGATTATAAATATATTAGCTCAAGAAGCTACCACAAGTGGATTTCTGAAGTTACAAAGCTGTGCTTCTCTGAATTGCAGAGTTTTTATATTTATTCACAAAGCTTTAATCTTTTATGCTGATAAACAAGCGTCCAAAATTATCTGGAATCACAGCAACTGTCTGCCTTTCAAATGTGGAATACAGGATAAATCCATCTCTTTGTGAAATGCAAAGAGAGAGCTAAAATATACATGGTGTTTTCATCTTTATATAGAAAATTTAAGAACCATATTTACTGCATTAGCTACGCTTCTGCTGCACATGGACTCAATATCGACTTGCTTCGTAGAAGGAAGAGTGACTGCCAGTTTGCATTTAGCTCTCCTAGTTTGATCAAGTGGATTTAAGTGAGATGAAATGACAACTGGACATTTATCTATCCCACAAAGCCTAACCATTGTCATATTTTGAAAAAGAATATGAGAGACCTGGTTGTAGCTGTAGTTTTCTGGGTCATATTTGCATTTAGTAAATGTTATCATTTAGTTTTCAGTTTGTTGCAATGTATCAACAGCTCCATATATTTATATGTGAATTTCCCCCAGTTCTTAGGACTACTGTCAGATCAGGAAATTCAGGTAGAGTAATGAGTGCCGTGATTTCTCCCAGCACCATAAATCACTAATGCAAATCACTTTTTGTTGTTGTTTACTCTAGCACACTTACTGATAACTAAAAGCATGGTAAACTTGTTCCTATAGCCTCCTCAAAAATATATTAACTAATCCAAAAAGTAGATATAATCAAATCTAGGGTGTTTTTCTAGTAATCTCTAGTACCTCGGAGCAACACAGTGATAAAATCAAAGATGGGAAACCTAAATCTCCATAGCTGCCACAGACTGCAAGGAAACAGAGTTAACATTTAAAATGTGATATTTTAAGATCCTCTTGAACCACTTTAAACAGGCATATAGACTAGGAGATACTGTGTGTAGTTTTCTTCACTATAAGGAGGGGGCAGACAAGGTTTTAATGTAGATTAAATGTAGATTTAATGTTTATTCTAAGCAACTTTGAAGCATTTATTCTTCTGGGTATATTTTTGGAGACCCAGCTAGCAATAAATACTAGCCATGGAGGAGTGGAGAACTACAGAAGATAGTTAACTAAAGACTGAACTGATTGAGAACACCAGGGAAGAATTAAGAAGTACTCTCAGAAGGAAAACTTCAACTTCAACACATAAACAGATAAAAAAATAAATCAGAAAATACACTCCAAAACACCAAAAATTCTACCACTCAAACAATCACTAAGTTACTTACACATTTTACTTGTTCTAATTTTAAACTATGGAAGAAACAGAACAGAGAAAGTACCAGTTGCACTGTGTGTCTGGGGAAATTTTTGCATAGATTGTGAAGGCACGTGGGCAATAACGGGATGGGGTTCAAATGTGTATTCAACATTTAAATGTGCTTGCAGTGAGGCTTAAATCAGTGAACTTGTGTTCTGTTGTCTTTCACAGAAGTACAAATAGTTATGATATTTGACCCTTTCCTGTGCCTGAAATTCTACTGTTCTTGTAACCCATGACAGTGATGCTCTACAGGAGAAATGGCAGAGAACTTTTGCATAAATGCTGTAAGAGACTACTTCAAAAATGAAACAAGTATGTGATCGTAATGCAAATGTTTAGAGCAGCATGGGATGGGTTTGATTTGTGCTTAAATGCATTCCAGACTGAAATAGAATTGAGTCTAGACCTGGATCCTAATTTTTCCTGAAGACTGATGTTCAAAGTTATCAGCTATTTTTGGTGAAGTAACTCAAGTGCAATCTGTAGGAAAAGCACTATTTTTAGTCAAGTATATCGAGGACTTACTGTCTTGTTATTCTCTCTCTCCTGAGAAGGACAAGTTGATGGGTCTGCAGTGGTGAAGACACCTGATGACAGCACAGAGAAGCACATTGTGCCCAGCTGCTCAAGGCGTGTTTGAACTCAGGGGTCTGAAGCCCCCCCCAAAAAGCATCAGAAAGCGGTGGGAAGCTTTTGTGCTATCAGGTCTTAAGATGTGTGCTGCATCCCAGCCCTGTATTGTTCAAGTAGCAAGCACCTATCAAGGTCTCATCTGCGGATCCTCATTTCCACACCAAGGAGGTCATGATACATGGTCTGGTTAAGAGCAGTAGTGCAATCAGGACTCCACAACTTGGCACAGCCCAGATGTGACTTGTGAATATACACTGCACCTATTAACTGAAATGATAACACCATCTCTAACCTAAGGATGCAGGTTTCAAAATACTGCACAAAAAATATGCAAAATACTAAACAAAAGTAATCACTACTTTACACAGATTTGATTCAATACACATTTCCATAGAAATTTTTCAATTTTCTTACTTCCCATTAAGTATTCCTAAAATATTTCTAGATATCTACATATGCGTAGAATACTTTTACATATCCATCAAGCAAAGTTCATTGGACCAGAGCATTTGTATTCAAATATCAGTCAGCATCAGTAATATCCCCTAAGAGAACATACTAAGTAAAGCTTGTTGCTTTTCAGTTGTCATTATTATTTAAAAACAAAAAATGAATAAAGCATTTATACACCAGCAACAATATTTGACTCAGAATTTAGTAGATTTGAGGAGAGCTATTTATTTCATTATTGTATTTAATGAAATATTCATTGTCTATTAGTTTTAGTGATACTCTTAGGGGTAGCGTGGACAGCTTTTCTGTAGCAGCCCTAGCCAATGCCTCTATGTTTAGCAATCTACCACATGTTCTATGTCAGCTCTGCATAGTGCAAGAGACATCAAAATATCATCAAAAAATAAGAAGATTTTTGGTAGTAGAATTGAATTATGACATCAAGACTAGAAAAGAGAAGAACTGAGAGTGTGAGAAAGAATGAGATGAGAAATTAAGTTCTTTCTAGATGGCAAGAAGACATTTTCCTTTTTTTTTTTTTTTTTTTTTTTTTAAAACCACTAGGGAAAGCTCGGATTCCAACAGTGCAAACTAGAGCAGGTACTGATGGTTTGCCTTCCCTAAAACTAATCAGAGTGTTGGCATGGCACACTGGAACATGAGAGTCCCCTGTGAGAGAGCCCTACCTTTCCATAAGCATTATTTCTCTGTTTTAACGTACTGTGTTGACAACCGCTGGTGTTTGTAAAAACAGAGATGAGTATTTCCATTTCCTAATACGTCCTACGCAAAAGACTCCTTTAGTGAAAGCCTGGGCTTTCACTAAACAAGGTTGTTCAGCATAGTATTGTGGTTGCAAATGAAAGAGATCAGCTCTAAAATCCAACACAATTTTTGGACTTTTAAAGACAAACCTGAAGTAAGTTATTTCTTAGATCAATAAAATATTTAGATAAGGGTTATTTCATATTTAATGGGCATTTTAAAATCAGTCACAAGCTAAAATGTTACAAATTAAGACAATATTACTCAGCTTCCCCCCCAACCCCCATAGCATCTTGAATGCTCCATCACAGCATGAACGTTACACTGAAAATAAGTTAGTTTTTAATATTATCAAGTATGAACCATCCATTGGTTTGAAATAGCAAGCTGTTACTTACTTCCCAGAAAAGGAACAGTATCCTCAAGTTTTACACTAAACAATGCAACTTAAGAACTCTAAACAACTCGTAACACTAAGCCCCTTCCAGATTTTCATAATGTAGTTTTCTCAAGCAGAAATCATCTGTTCCTTGAAGTTTGGCTATGATGACAGGATGCGTTGTGAAGCATATAAACATTTCAGTCAGCTATGTTTTGAGGCTGTCCTGATTTTAATTCTGAATTCCTTGTCTATGCCAATTCTCCAAAACCCTAAACATAAGGAGAAATGTCTAGGAAATGGAAGACTTGAGCTGCTAAACTCCAGTCATGCAAGAGAAAGCAAGCAGGAATTTGCTTCCACCAACCTTTTGCCTTCTTATGTGGCAGGAGCCTAAGGACCCTTCAAATCCAGGGAGCAGACCTTTGCTGTTGCTGGTCTATCAGTGACATCAAATCAGGTATGAAATATATTTTCACTATATATATATATATATTTTTTTTTTTTTCCTTTTAAAGAATAATTAGACTCATCAGATGATTCAGCTGTCCTTTCAAAACATGCTGGAGATGAGATAAGATGAGATAGTACAATTCACATAGCACAGACCATCATCATTTACCACAAAACAAATCTAATAAGATACATATTCTATTAGCTTTATTCCATATTTCTTTAGTTAAAAAAAAAAAAAAAAAAAAAAAAGATGTGTTTTACGAGCAGGCCTAGCTCACTGAAAAACAGCCTCATAACAATCTCATATCTGCATAAGATTATCAAGCTATATTACTTTTCCTATTGAAGCACAATTTCAGGTGCAATAATATAAAATTATTAAGCTCTCAAATAGTGGAGCAGCCAATATGTGATATAGCCAATTTAAGGATTTACAGGAAAATGTATTAAAAGCTTACTAGAAGATTGTACCTTTACTCTAAGGTTCTGAAATATCATTTAATAGCTTCAGCATTACACAGAGTTTTGCTTCCATGCTGATGGCAAAACAGGAAGAGACATGATGAAGTCAGGAACTGCGGGATACAGGAAAACACCAGGCAGTGCATTTGGAGGACAGTGAACTGCCAAGTATGACACCAGGAGTCATGACATGCTAAACAGGGTGTGAAATAATTTGTGATAATCTCTCTAAGAAGGATATTATCCACATTATGGATTATAGCTTGTCTTATGGTCTTGTGAACCACCCTCTGCTGACCATCGCAAGAACATTTGCCTGAGAACTATGAAGAAAAAATTTAAAATAAAACTGGCACAAAAAAGCTAGCAGTAGCCAGATTAAAATAGAGTACATTCTCCACAGAAGTGATCCTTTTAGTTAGACTGAAACAAAACCTTAGCTTCAGAGATTTCATCAGACTTATTCTTTGCTTTATTTCTTCTGCCACTGTCAGACTAAGTCGTAAAGCTGACATTTTCAGACCTCAGCACCTCAGGTATCTCTGTAAATCCACACTTAGTTATTTACTGAAAATAACTCGTTTCTGAAGCATGTTATACTCATTCAGAGCTCCTGTCTGCTTTGGAAAGACGGAAAAAAAGAAGGAAAGAGGGTGAGGGAAGAAGAAATAAAGAAATGCAGATAAAGTATTCTTAATGCATCCAGGGTCAAAAGGAAGTACTTATTCACATAACACATAATTAAAATGTGGAACTCATGGCCACAGGATGTTGTGAAGGCCAAAAGGATAAATGAGTTAAAAAAATAATTAGGCAAATGATTAGGGAAAAAGATCCGTTAACGGCCATTAAGCCCAAAGATGTGCATGCAGCCTCTGGCTCTGGAAATGTCTACACTACAGGCTGTCTGAAAATTAGAGAATATACTAAGAAAATGCTCAATAGTTAGCCTTTTATGAAACTCCTTTTCTAAGCACTTTTACTGGTTACTCTCCTAGGAGGATAGTGGCTATATAACTTAACTATTACAGCTCTTCTAACATTGTTATGCACTACCTTGACATGTATGCAGTCTAAATAACTCAAGTAGAATAAATAAATAAACAAACATATTACATGCTAAAATTTTAATACCGTAATTACATTAATTTATTATTATTATTATGTTATAAAAAGAAACATGACATTTTCAAGAAGATTACTTTATTAGATGCAAATTGAAAGGTAAAAGAAAAAAGATAGCTCTTAAAAACAGGGTAAAACTTATTTGGATCATCATGCTCACAGCTGTAGTACGATCAGGTATTTTACACTCAATTAAAATTATAGTTTCTGTCAGAATGACAGTAATAAGTCGATATATTTCTACTATAGAAATATAGTAGAAATTTATGTTTCTACTTTATATTTCTAATTTCTAATTCATATTTCTTTATATTTAGGTGTTTATTCCTTTGTGTAAGCTCAGAGAGAAAAGATATTTATATGTATTGTAAAGACTTATGTATTTATATAACTACGAAAACAGCTCCTCCTCCTCCTACTACAGAGACATCCTGAATATTAATTGAAGTATGTAAGTGTCAGTGGCCAGATTGCTGAATTATACATATTTAAATTGCAGTATCATCCATTTCTACTCTAAAATGCTACGTTCATAGATTTTTATGTGCTTTTTTTTCTTTGTTTTCTTTAAGCCAAGGAGGTAAGCACCAGGAAAGGATTCTGGATAATTGGCCAACTAAGCTTTACTCTCAACACCTTTTATTGGGTATTTTCAAAGGCAGAATACTTACTGTATAATCTAACCTGATATTATCATCCATATGTAATCCATTTAGTGAAGATTTACATATCTTATTATCCATCACATATTTACATTGATGTAGCCATTCTTCCCTGCCTGTAGTCCTCATGACTACAAAAGGTTCCCCTTTGTTCTTCTATTAAAACTTTATCCTGTGGTTCAGTGGCTATTCAGGTTGAAGTCCCATTTTACTATGCACTGTGAAATCATGGCTACTCCCTGAGAGTGCTTACATTTGACAAAACATGACAGATGGATCAAGCAGGCATATGGGATGAGAAGCTGGTAGTGAGAAAGGCTAATGGAGTGTCTGTAGTTGTTAAATGAACCAAATACTGTGCTTTGAACTTCAACGGAAAATGTATAAGCAAACCTGAATATTTTAAATAGTAGGAATCTTGTTAAGTGCACCATGATATTAACCTGCTTAGAACTATTTGAATTTCTTAACTCAACTCCAAGCACTACAGAAGTAAAGGAGGGTTGCACATTTTAAGACCTTCACTTTCTACTGGAAAAAAAAAAAAAAAATCCACATAAAATAGTTCTGCACCAAAAATGCAACAATGTTTCTACCCCAATCAGCCATAAAATCTTTTATCCAGTCATGCTTAGATCAAATGTCAGAAGGGATGAATTCATTCTGGACTGAAAAGCCACACCACAAATTAAAAACACAAAACTACTACTTGCAGTGAATGCACATACCAGCCCTGTGTGAGGATAGCTTGTACATTGTTAAGCATCTTCAAACAGCCTCCAAGTGCAGTCACCTTGCATTTCACAGATAAATTAATTTATGCTAGATGCTAAATCTGTACTAATGTGATTAGCTTTGTTAGCAGCTACCGATTTAGAATGAAAAAAAAAAAAAAAAAAAAAAAAGGCAGTTAAAACCACTCAAAATCACATGGACTTTTCCTCCTCTTAGCTTAGAGTTTACATCCATAACTTATCTTTGCAGCTGTAAAGACTGAACTCAGCCTACATCTGTGCTTGCCATTTAATGATGAACATACTCTGGGGGTGGGAATGGAGACGCCATGTTTTCAACTACTGTTATATAAGTGATTATATTCAATTAATCCTGATTTGTGGCACCAAGGATAGATGAAAATTATATTAAAACATTCATTGTATCATAATTTTTACTTTATTTTACAACTTCCTAACTCTAGAGATGTACCTGTAGTCACAGGTAGTGGCCTATTTAGTAATCAGACTCAAAGGGAGGATGCAGATTCACCAACTTTGCTTTCTTTCTTTTAAAATCATATTAATCTAGCACTGGGAACATGTAGTGCCTCTCAGCAGATTGCTTTTAGTTGTGTCATGCTTAGGAAGCAGGTATGAATCTGGTGGGATGTTAACAGAATGGCAACTCTGCTTTCCAGAAACATGTCAGTAGTATGATAACTCTTACTATACACACTACTGAGGACTTCTTTTTTCTTGATCCAGCCCCATAGTATATTTTCTCAGACTGTTCTACATAGCTGGATCATTTGGGATATATTTTTCTGTGTGGGTAAACTAATAAGAGAGCAAACTTCACTCTGAAAATATCCATGCTTGGCCACCTTTCACTGTGCTGTTCTTGGCATAAATTATTGTAAGGTGATCTAAGTGTTAGTGGTGTACAAAAGGGGGAATCCCTTCCCCAGCTGTATGCTCAAGTGAGCCAGGCACAGAAAAAAGTCCACAAACCAGCAGCCTGTTCCGTTTCATCACAGCTGCCTGTAAAACTAGCCTATCACAGGAAGATGGTGACTTCTGCATTTTTTGCCACCTTTAGGAGTTGCTGCTGAGCCAGTCTCACCCACGCAATATCTGTAACTGCTGCTTGTAGAAGGCAGACAGACTGTCTCCTCTCATACAGGAGCACAGGCAGCCATGCTAAATACTGAAATTGCTGGCTTACACTTGGCCTCAGTTACTGCAGCTGAAAGTGTCAAGATAGTGAGACCTGCCCACTGCCTTCCCTACCTGTCCATAGGAATATACTGTGCCGACATTCAGGGAGGCTTTGGCACACTGTGCTCTATCTTCCCTTTGCAAATCTATCCGTATCCTACTTTGATGAATTGTCTATGGAAGAAAGATCTGCCTTATACCTTTTTCATTATCTTAATGAATATGAAATAATAATTCCCTAAGAATGAATTTCCTGCCTTTAAAGTATTCAACTTAAAATATTTTGCAAAGATAATGTAGATATATATCTATAAACTGTTGAAATTTTTCAAAGCAATACTAAAGGTTAAAAAAACTTAAGTACTTTAACCAAGAATCTCTTATGAGTCACCATCCCTGGAGGTAAAAGACATGTAGAAATGGTACTTAGGGACATGGCTTTTTTGATAGACTTGGCAGTAATAAGTTAACAGTTGCATTTGATGATCTTAGAGGTGTTTTCCAACCCAAATGATTTTATGATTAACTGTATACATAAATACATATATTAAATTCAATACTATTATATAAGATAACCAAAATAGCAGACATGTTGCCATATGAAAAAAAAAAAACAACTCCATAAAATTACCATAAATTACATAAGAATTAAAATATATGAAAATATTTTCAGTTGGCATACAACCACACAAAGTTGCTAAAAATGTGGGAAGAAAACCAAATTCAAAAACAATCAAAACTAAATAACAATTTAAAGTTTACTCCATTTGTAGGTACCATTTTTAGTGTAACAATACAAGAGCATCTCAAAAATTCCAAATTTCCAAAAATTTTCATAAATTATGCCTCACTACTGGCATCCAGTATCCTAGCAGTACATCTTCAGTTCTGTTTCAGAACTTGAATTTTCTCATATTTTCTTAATTAAAAATTGCTAAAATTGTTTAAATTAGTTATGAGGGATTGTTTCTTTAAAGAAAAGCATCCTGCATACAGACTTCTACATTTTCATTTTTACTTTTTATTTTTTATTTTTATTATTTTTTTTTAAAAGTTACTCAGTTCCATCTTTGAATGCATCAAAACATTTCTAAGCATATTACTCTAAGTGCAATTTTAATCTGATAAAAGACTAGGACAGTTGATGGCTGACTGTATGACAGTCATATCAATACAGATACTAGTGGAAACATTCACTCTAGATCTGAAAGCAGAGCAAGTACAGGCAGACAGAGAATGCCCATACTATATTACTTTATTACTTTTAATTTCGCTAATTCCCCTGAGCATGGAACATTTCACTGACCTATACAGCCTTGAAATGGAGGTCTAAAATATTTTATTGATTTTATTGATTTTTATTGATTTACTTATTTTTATAGATCCAATTGTAAATAATAAAGTTCTTTATTCACTGACTGCTTCATTGAAACAAGTAGATTTTTTTTTTCCCCAGACTTTAGTGCACATCTTCAAATTAAATTAGTTATATATTTAATTCTTTTATATTTCTTTTTATTATTGTCATTATTTTGCTTTTTAGATGCAGTTGGATTTAAAGAACGGAGAAGACCTGAAGAAAAAACTTTACTGAAGTTCGTTATGGCATCAGCAGTCACTAAAGAAATAATATCTGAAACATTTAAATCATATAAATCAAATGAAAGAAAAAGTTCTGCACTGCTTTTCTTTATACAGATTTTTTTTTTTTTTTTTTTTTTTTTAAAGGCTAAATTCTGCAGTACCCTCTTGGAGCATAATTTTATTGAAATTAATAGAGATATGCTACCTCACTCCAGATATCATTTTTAGGGAGAAAGTGATTCTACAGCTCTCACACTTTAAGGAAAGAGAAGAACTCTATTTACAAAAATAAGAAATGACCTGCTGGCTTTAAGAGTTTCTACAATTGTAGCAGCATATCAAATAAAAAATAAATAGAGTAAATATTAACTATTGTTAAAAAAGATCAAAGCAAAAATCCAGATTTAAAACTGAAATATTTCTGATATCTTTGTGCAGGAATGCAGGAAACAAAGGAGTGTTTGCTTCAAAGTATATGTGAAAAATTGAATGCATTAACTCAGATTTTGTAGTGATACGTATGGAAACGTATGTTACATCTTAAATAGCTAAAGAGGCAAAAGCGAATATGCATTTCTAGAACACACTCTCTTCATTCCAGAACTGCAGAAAAACAGGAAACATGTTTCAAGAACAACACAATGCAGCAGAATCAGATTGTGGAATTCGGAATGAAGCAGGTTAAGTCTTATTTCTCGTTTAAGAATTCTTCAATTCCCATGATACTTCGGATCTGCATTGTTTATGCACTCTAGCTCTAAATGACATTTGTATATGTTTTATGCAAGCAGGAACATAGAGTTAAGCTCTCAATTTATAATGAACTTTTAGTAACTCTTAGTAATTTCTAATTTGTATCAACACAAATCAAAACCTTTTGTTCCAGAAACTTGGAGATATATATATATATATATATAAATATCAGAGAAATAGCAAGCATAATTACAGACCACCAAGTATTCATCAAGGCTCCAAATTTTCTGCACATTTAAAAAAAAAAAAAAAAAAAATTTGTCAAAACTCAAGCAAAGCCAAGAAGCATATATACAGTTTGTGGTTTTCGTATAAATCAGAAATGCAGTCCAGGTTCATAGGTTCATAAAGCTTTTGGGAAATCTGGGCCAAGTTTTGAGTGAATTTTGGAAAATTATAGTTATTAATGAAAACTGTACAAATAATGTTTTTTATATTCTCAGTTTTGGACACATTCAGTACTAGGCTAGAAATAAAATTCAAGGAGCTCATAATAAAAGGCTTGATGAACTTAATTTAACTTAATTTAACTTAATTTTCAAATACATATATATACCTCATATGTTTTGTACGCTGTTTCAACAGTAAAATATTTTTTTTCCTTCCAGTGCAAAGATTGATAATACTGTTTAAGAAACAGAAAAAAAAAAAAAAAATCTAATACTGATTTTTTAAATAAGTTATTAAATTATGGCAGTGGGATGGTGATAAACTCTTATTAAGTGTATTTTGGAAACTTTCTGTATTTTAAATGTTTCTATGGACTATGACTTTTCCTAAAGGAAAACTTGCAACTGAAGTTATATGGGAACCTTTTTTTCCTCAGAAAGAAGAATTAGATTTATTTTTGTTTTTAGAGGTGTCCCTGGGGACAAAATTTAGCAACACACAACCCAGCATTCATATTCTTCCATTCAGGCAGAGAAACAACTTGGACATTGGTCTTCCCCCTTCAGGAAAAAATTGAGTTATTGACTATCTTTCTCTCACCTTCTTAGAAGGAAACTTTCCCAACTAAAAATTAGCTGCATTTGATACATTCCCATCAAAACTAAAGTAAAAACAGCATAATCACTGAAAATATGTAACACAGTTTCACAGAACTAGGCAATAGATAATGACCATACATTTTTTCTCACTAAAACAAGTGCAAACTTCAAGTACCTATTGTTTGATTTTTTTCTGAATTCATCCATATAATCATAGAATTACAGAATTGTTTGGTTTGGAAGGGACCTTAAAAATCATCCAATTCCAACCCCTCTCCACCATGGGCAGGGACACATCCCACTAGACCAGGCTGCTCAAAGCCCCATCCAGCCTGGCCTTCCAGGGATGGGCCATCCACAACTTGCTATGGGAAACCTGTTCTATTGCCTCATCACCTTCATAGTAAAGATTTTTTTCCTCATGTCTAATATCTTTCTCACTTAAAATATCAAGAAAGATCTATCTTGAAAAGATAAACTCATTTGAGTGCACCCTCAGAAAGTTTGCGGACCAAGCAGAGTGGTACAATTGACACACCACAGGGAAGGGATGCCGCCTAGAGGAACTTTGATAGGCTTGAGAGGTGGGCCAATACAAACCTCATAAAGTTCAACACAGACAAGTGCAAGGTCTTGTACCTGGGTCAGTGCAGTCCCAAATACAAATACAGGCTGGGCAGAGAACAGAATGAGAACACTGCTGCAGAGAAGGACTTGCGAGTGTTGGTGGATGAAAAACTACAATGAGCTGAGAACGTATGCTTGCAGTACCCAGAAGGCCAATCATATCGTGGGCTCCAAAAAAGCAGGACCAGCAGATCAAGAGAGGTTCTTCCCCTCTAATCACTCTCATGAGATCCCACCTGAAGTACTGTGGCACCCAGTACTGGGGCACCCAACATAATAAAGACACAAACCTGTTAGAGCTAGTCCAGAGGGTGGACTCCCATGTAGTCCCATGAAGGAGAGGGCTAGAGTACCTCTCCTATGAAGAAAGTGGGGATTATTCAGCCTAGAGAAACAAATGTAGTAGCATTCCACTATTTAAACAGGGCCTACAGGAGAGCAGAAAAGGAACTCTTTCTTAGGAAGTGTAGTGATAGGAGAAGGGTAACACTTTTAAACTAAAAGAGGGGAGATTTTATGTTAGGTATTAGGAGAAAATTCTTTGCTCTGAGGGTGGTGAGGCACAGGAACAGGTTGCCCAGAGAAAGCTGTGGATGCCCCATTCCTGGAGGTGTTCAAGACCAGGCTGGCTGGTGCTTTGGGCAACCTGGTCTAGTGGGAGGTGTCCCTACCCATGGGAGAGGGGTTGGAAACGGATGGTCTTTAAAGTTCCTTCTAACTCAAACTAGTCTATAGTTCTATGATTTCCTACCCTAAACAGAACAAACCCAACAACGACCAAAAAAAAAAAAAAAAAAAAAAAATCACCTTCAGATTAAGTAACAGTAGCATGTTCCAGTAATTGTTTTGATACATACATTCTCTCTTAGAAAAAACACTGCACAGTAGATGGAATATTTAGTAAGAGTTACTAAAACACAGTAGTGTACATTAACAAAGGAATAGTTTTGTATTGCTTTAGGTCATCTTTCTCTTAAAAAAAGTTATTTCATTTACCACTGCATTTATACTTGCTTTGTATGTCCTTATATTAGATGATTATATATGTATGTGGGCCTGAATATCTTGTTTGTTTTCACTTCTATGCAGCTCACACAAAGAGTGGCACTGTTGATACTCAATGAACCAGCTACTAAATTTGTCCTCCACAATGAGCCTGAGATCAATAACTAATTTTGAGAACTGATTAGTTTGCAGCAGGGAAGTAGACACAGCCTGAATCTTGCCGGAGGATATAATCAGCCAGTAAACAGCAATATTAGTGCTGTAGGTAATAGGCTGGGAATAGCAAAGGAATGGGATACGGTCCCACTCTAAAATAAAGGCCTTTGCATCAAGGGTAATTCAAATCCTCTCCCTCTCTCCCTCCCCCCCCCTCCCTTCTAAACCATATGACTTTTACAATGAACTTTATGTTTTAATTTCTTGTGTTGGAATAGTTTTATCACATTCTGTGGTTGGTGACTGAGGAATGTTTGTAAATGTATCCTAATAAAGCTTGCAAGTGCAGCCTTGGGTGATTATTAAAGAGCTACAGACATTTTTACAGATCTTTGCTAGTTGTGAACTCCAGATGTTTCCAACATGAAAAATGTTACGTTCTAACAGTTAATGTTGTATCACCAGCCATTCAGAAGATGTATCTTCTTATTATAGCGCGAATGTTGCTATGGTGATATTTGTAAAACTGTGACCTAGGAGGAAGAAAACAAATGTATCTGGCACAAAAGAGGGTAGGTAGCGTATCAATTAATTCAATGAATGGCTAGATAACAAAGGTAATGGGAAATTTAAAGCTCATGCACAAATCTTGGTTAACATATGTTTTTCTGTAATTACTACTTTTTATTTTCATGTGGAATGTGTCCTCAGTTAGCTTTGTGGACAGATAGTAGAATGCTGTCTGTGTGTAGGTAGGTGTCAGTACTATCCAAAATGACAATGTTTTTCTTTTCCACAAAGCCCGTACATAAAAGAATCCCTACCCAAGACTTCAAAATTTATATTCCCCTTTCAAAGAACCCATGGGTTTGTATGAAAAAGGTTTTGTATTTCGTGTTTTGGTACTGAAGAGTGAATTTGACTCCAAGGCCATATACAAATAACTATAGGTTTTGAATTATCAAGCCCCAGCCATCAGAATAGAAATAGACTTCATGCAAATCTGGCCATGGCTTATTTAAGGAATAGTCTGTTCTTGGGACCACCTCTCTTAATTTCTGGAAAGTAGCACAAGTAAATTGGCTCAGGGTTTTCACCTGGGGAGTCATAGGACTGTTGGGACTAGGAGACTGTAGGGACCCAAGTCCCCTACCAGCAGTCTGCTCATCACTTAGAGTTAGCTTTTCTGTACGTCTGTTCATCCATTTCATCATTTGATCAGTGAGAATAACAGTACTGACCCTTTTTACGAAGAGCCTTTTCAGATCGATGGATGAAGCACACTGTTATTTTCTAAGCTTGTAAGCAGCCATATATGTGAAAAAAACAGCCACTCCCATTATGGGGTAATGATCAAATATCCCATCTTAAGTCAACTACTATTGCTGCTGCAAATGGTTTCCATCTCACAAGCAAAGAAAATTTCTGGTATGTGAGAAAGACATCACCATTATCATTCATCCCAATCAGCTTGATTAGAGTAGAAACAAACAACAGGAAATCATCTATCTGCATGCACATCAGCCCTGCTTCAGAAGTCCTTGTCACTGGCAAAGCGAGTGAACTCCCGTCACTTATCCTTAAATGTATATACTCCATAGTTCTTTCCTACATAACTGGAAAAGGAAACTGAGTAGATTATTTTTCTTATTAAATTTATGTGTTACCACAGCATGCAATGCACTTAGAAATGAATCACACAACAAAGGACAAAATCACAAAAAGAAGAGGTATGTTGTAAATCTCTTGATGTTTTCAGATAGAAACCGAAGGTCTTTCTGCAAGTTATGCATTAGTCAAAACGCTATCAAGATAAAGGCTTTCAAGTGATATTTTCAAGCCATATTAGTTGTCCTGTAGCTCTGTGCTTCACTCAAACTGGAACATAGCCAACACGCATGGCTTGAAAACTTTTAGCTTATGTCTTGAGGGATTTTTTCCAGCTGTATTAAAGAATTAAGACCTAACTCCCCCAACTCTCACTGCGCTGCCTGCATGCTGATCCTGGGCAGGAAAGGAAACAGAAGTATGGTGATGTAAAGGGATTAATCCAAGGTCAGACTGAAAGTTAAATGTAGGATTTAGGAATAGACTCTTGCTGCTTGATTATGCTGAAGACAGAGAAAACAGTGAAGCCCTTTCATTTTAGCTTCAAAGAAATTCAACTGTTTTGCACGTGGAAGTGCAACAGCATGCTATTGTAGGTTTTACATCAAGGCAAACCAAAGCTATGACTCAGACCAAAAACATCTCACATTAAACTTGTCCTAAACTTTTTTTCCATGCATATATACCTGATTAAATATATTTAGATCGAAGATTAACAAATTTAACAAAGAAATAGAAAACACTAGATAAAAATGTAAAAATAAACAATAAGCAAGCAAGCACAGCTGTAACAGAGTCTAGAGGACTAAAATGACTAACAATTAAAATCAAATTACGTCCCCCCCCCCCCCCCCTCATCATCTTTTTTTTCTTACTACTTACTAGCTCAGCCAAAGCTAGTGACAGGCATGAAGAGAAACTGTACGAGTGATACAAAGGTCAAGGTAATAGTATTACTGTGCCACTACAAAGAACACTTGAGTAGATAGCAAAAACTAAAAGTCACTTAATAAATATGTTTTTTCTCGATGGAAAAGTTAGACATATGCACAGAAAACATTGGAAACAAACCAAGGAGACTAGCTGGATTTTTTTTTTTTTTTTTTTTTTTTTCTCATGATAATGAGTACTAAATACCTGAGAATATTCTGTTTTGGTTATGTCAGGCCAAACAATTCTAGAGTTTAAAAATGAACAAAAACTACACCCTAAAATATTTATTTTCAAGCAGTCCCTACTACAGCAAAGACAAGCCCAACTACGATGTATTTTTAAAAAAGACAGTACCTTACTCCTCCAGACCTCTCCTTGTGATCCCACTCCTCTTTACCCTCCCCACTTTACACCTATATCTACACCTGCACCCAATGATGAGCCATTTCTTTCTGCACCTGGGTAGAGTAGGAGGGAGTAAGAGCATACTAGTAAGATAACCCATAAATGTGTACCCATCAAGAGTCTGAAACTTTCAGAATACATAATTTAACAGATAAATCACAAGATATCAAAAGAGAATTGCAACCTGTCAGTAAAGTTCTAGTCAACACGTGATTCATGAGTGCTAGAATATGCCAGTATGCAAAGGATACTTCATTTAGCTATTATTTTGGGGTGAAATACAACAGGAAAAAAACTATACTGTGATTTGCAAATTTCATTCAATGACAAACCTTCTTAATATTCCTTTTGACATCCTTGAATTCAAACCACCAGGTATACTTTTTCTAGACTGACAAGTTGTAGCTTTTATACACTGACAGGGAGAAAAAATATCTGTCAATGCATAGCCAGGACAGAACAGTAAAAATATGGGGTTTGCAGAGGAGAGTGGCAGCAATCACTTACTGTATGCCAGTATTCTAACTTTATCTATTTTGTGCTGTCCAACGACAGGAGTCAGTTTTGGCTCTCCCTGAGTAGAAATGAGTGTTTGTTTTGACAGCTAAGAGCTAGGAATAAAATGAATGAGACTAGACAGCTTAAAATAATAATAATAATAATAATAATAATAATAATAATGATAATTTATTATTTCTAAAAGACTGCCTTCATTTGCCTGTAAAAATTTTTGTTGTTTGCTATACCAGAGAAGATGCAAGTGTACCACTGTGCTGCAGTGTTCATATATTACTTTGCACTTTCTGCACTGAGGCAGTACCTCCCCTGTCATATGACAAAGCTTGACTACCTTAAATCATTTCTGTAACAATATAAGCATTCAGACTGAATGCTGACACTTGGCACAGGACCTCTCTAAGCTAACTTGGCCTCTCAGCCCCTCAAGCTTCCTTTCATCCTTTTCTGGTCTGGCAATTCCTTCTTTTCCTGTTTTCCTCCCAATGCCTCTGCATATGTATTATCTACCATAAAATGACAGTCCAATCAATAGTTGGCTCACTGATTTGCTTCTCAGACCCCTCCAAGTCAGTGGCTATGACTCAGCAGTCACATTTTTTGTAAAAGAAAGTTACTTGGAAGACTCCAGACCAGAACCACAGGCAAAACCAAGGATGGCAACTGTCCTTTTTGTAACCCTGAGCTTCTCAGAGTGGGTTTGACTCCAGCAGCCCTGGAAGCACTTGCACACAGGAGGCAGAAGTAATTGAGAATGAGAAGTGAGAACCCACACATCCTCCAGGGACTGATGTTCCACAGAGTGTGTCCACAGAGAGCAGTAAAAATGTGCCTCAGTGTATCGAATACTCAGCAAGACCTGGGATAAAAATGATTTATGTTGTGAATATGGTGAAACAGCAGGAAGAAAGGCAGAGAAGCAGAATAAACCAGGCAAGAAAGGGAAAACAAATGCACACAGGGAAAAAAAAAAAAAAAAAAAAAAAAAAAAAAAAAAAAAAACAGGATGAGAGTAATGGGACAAAAAAAGAACTTTCATACACAAAACTGGCAAAGTGTAAGAGGAAGAATGAAAAATCTGCTCATGTTGGTTAAAAAAATAAATAAATAAAGAGAAATGTGATGCTTAAACATGCCATAATCTCCTTTTATCCTGTATATAGGAAACACTCAACCAATTAAAATACACAAGTAGCCTCTGAAATATCTTGCCTATTTTACACATGAGAAAGCAGAAACAATGGGTTTATATAACTTGTTCAGGTCATACCGTAAGTCAGCAGGGAACCAATCGTGATTCTATGACCTAACTGCACACAATACTTCATCTTTAGGGGAAGTAAAAAACATGTTTTCACTCCAACTTTTTCACTATAGGGAGCTCTTAGGACCCCCTTAGGAACCATAAATCTTGGCAGTTCCTAATTTTAAGTTGGAATGCCAGAAGATTTAAACAGTTTGCAAATAAAGCAACTGCCCTTGGTTTCATGGGCAGGAAAGCCCTATCACATCTCACTTTTTCTATGACTTGACATTCAATGCACCCTGCTTCAGGTCTTTAGCATTATATAACTAGTGCAAAGAGTAAAGCTAACACATTTCGTGGTGTTACCTTTTGAATAAGCCATATCTAACACAAAACTTTTATAATTCTAATTAAAGAGCCCAACATAATATCAAATTCTCTATAAATACATGAATTAGCTTCCTCTCAAGGTTCATCCACTCATTCCTTGATTTTTATCAGTCAATTACATGGCTTGTCAGAGAAATGTAATATAGTTGATCCATATATTGCTATGTGTTGTATACTGTCAGAACTTACTCGTGCACAGTCTGGGTAGGAATGACAGTTATTATTAAATATCAGCTGGCAGAGGAGAATTAAACAAATTTTAGTCAACTAGTAATGACCTATAAAATTGGTAAAAACAGTAGGAGGAAAACAATCTGCCACCACATAAATTAAAATTGCAGGTGACAACCCAATGGAATACTGAGTCACACATGTCGAAAAAAAACAGTGGAGAAACAAAACCTATTCTTACTGACAGAGGAGGCATCAATACATAGATGGTGTACATCCTTACAACCTGGAAAATGAGGTCAAACTTTGCCACTCAGACTTGGAAATTTCAGTACAAGTGATCTTTAAGATGTCACGTTATATACTTTACACAGAACAAAATGACCAGAACAAAGCAACAATCCCAGATTTGACCTTTTAGCCCCCAGATGTCAGTGTCTTACAGAAAACCTATATCCCATCTGACAACTGGAGGACCTTGACCCAGAGGAATAAGAGATATTGGATTAACTAGGCATATGACTACAGACGTACTGATTTCTTTAAAAGCTTACAAAGAACCAAAGGAGAAAACAAGTTGTTTTCTGAAGCTGCACAACTAAAGTGTCTAATATGTTAAGGCTGTTTCATACTAATGTGAAGAACACACCCTGTGCACAAGGAGTCTGTAGTCTCCTTACATTTTCTATAATGGCTTTCTCTGCCAGAGAAACTGGATCCTTTGTAGTTTGACCTTGAGTGTATTATTTAACCATGACTTGTGTGAAGACACACTAAGAACTACACATAACATTGAAAATGTTAATGACTGAGGGACTTAGACAATGAATTAAGCTAAGTTATATTTTGGCATGAAGAAGGAATGCATGTGTGCTGTTGATGGCCACTGCAAATGAAAGAATGAATTTGACTTCTGGAAAGGTGCACATTATATCTGCATAACTGTGTCATGAAAACAGATCAAAAGTTGAGCCCAAATATCTCAAAACTTCCACAACATTTTATTATCATATCCTACCCAACGTTTCCTGAAGTGATAAGAGATTTAAGCAACCAGAAAAGTATCAACAGCTAGGTAGATGCCTTTTATGAACTATTTTTTTTGTAATAAAAATAAAAATAATAAATAAATAAATAAATAAACAAACTACATCCTGCATCATGCACTGCTGTAGACTTTTCCTTTTTTTTTTTTTTTTTTTTTTTTTTTTTTTTTTTTCCAGAGTGTATCAGGGTTTCTACTAAAGCCAGGGAACTTGCTATTCACTGACAAGCAAGACAGTAAGTAATAGTGAAAATACAGACCAAAATGATTGACATTTCTAACTGTAAACACAGAGACTTTATTTGAACTAGAGAGCAGTGCTTCTTGCTGGAGGTACTGACAAAGCTTCTGTCACAGATAGTTATGAGTGGTGTGCAATGTCAACTTGAGATAAGGAGGTTACAACATTGTGAAAAGGAATCCCCTGAACATGAATCCCATGACACCAAAGCAGCACTTAACAGTATGGACCTTCCTGACTTCCTGACTTCCTTCTGACTAAAAAAAAGCTGGGAAGAGTACTAATAACATATTGTCAGAATATGTAAAAATAAAAATAAAAATAAAAAAGTAAAAAAAAAAAAAAATGAAAAGAAGCTTATAGCCAGGCTTACTCTTTACATTGTATTTCTATCCCATGTAGGAAATATTTTGGGTACAGGATTTGCTCTCTAACAGAGCAGCAGTGGAAAAATTTACCTCTTATTCTGGTCTCCTTGTCTTTGTACAGATAAAAGAAAAGTTTCTGCCAAGTTTGTAGTCCTGTCAGTGCTGTAGAACCAACTTAATCCATGGGAGTAGCCACTTGCTATTTTCTGTCCTCTTTGTGTACTAGTCAATACATAATTGAGGTATATCTACTTCAGTTACTTTTGTGCTTCAGTATAGCCGTAGCTATTTTAAAGCTATTATAAGCAATGAAGCTGCAACAGCGTGGAATTCAGCACATGCTGCACAACTCCCCCAGAGAGCAAGAGCATGCACTCTTGCCATTTGTTGCACACACCAAATACCAAACTCTACTAACCTATGTAATGGGAAAGAGGAAGATGGCATTCCAGGGCAGTCTGGGTGGGAATGAGAGCAAGATGAGGGAGCCAAGAGGACTCACTGCACAGAAGCTAAACTATGTTCAATTCCCATTTAACCACTTGCATGCAGGGATGAAGTGAGCAAGGGTGAAATACACTTTGAACCTGGAAGAGACTCTTTTCTTGAGAGTTTGACCTGTGTGCACACCTTCAGATACTTTTTCTTAAACTACTTGACTTAACTGTATATGAAGCATGTTGTTTGTTTTTACAACAAACTTGGAATCACCAAGTTGCTGTCTAAATTGAAAACATTAAATGATTGGAGGAAGATAATATCTTTCTATAGGAAAAAAATATATATTTTAAGTGTGACATGGAGAAGGATCTTATTAAGTGGTACAGACTCGAAACTTCATGGAAATTAAATATTCTATAATGTTAAAGATGAAATCTTATGGTTCTTAGGGTGATTTTCATATTTTTGAGAATTATTTCAGCAACTGACCTATAAAATAATGAGACTGATTATATAATAGACCTAAAATTACAGAAGTGGACTGTGCAGTTATAACAAAAGTTTAAAATCTGTCTTCATTATGGATTATCCATGGTTTCATGGCAAATGTTTTAATCATGGTGGGAAACCATTTATTATTATTATTATTATTTTTTTAATAACAGCCTTTAACTGAATTTAGCTGTTTATTTTATTTATTTATTTTGTTGGCATCAGCTTATTTATGTTACAGTGTTTCTGGTCTTAAAGCCATGAATTCATGAATAGTACGGCCGTGTTTGTGAGGGTTTGAGTTATAATGTGCCCTGCCATAAGCAGAATTTGTCCAAGATTTGCCTGAAAGGTTCCAGGACCAGAAAAGACATGATAGCTGTTCCTTTATTCTTTTGTTTGCCTCACGACCTAAATTTGAATTTCATCAGTATCAGCATGAGCACATTTTTGTTGTTATTCTTCCGTTTAGAATCCTCACTATTCCTTCCTGAGTAATTAATGGCTAGTATGAAGAAAACAATTTCAGCTGCCATATCTTCAGAAGAATTAAGACTTAACATCCATTGCAACCAAACAGCAGTTAGCTGCCTAAGTAACCAGGTCAAGTGGCTTTGGAAAACTTCAAATTTAGATGCATATATCCAAAAAATACCTACTTGTCATCAATTTAACAAAAAAAATGCTGTCCTCCTTATTTCTATTTTTCATGTTGTGCATTCCATATGTGGAATATATACTCTAATCTAGGGTAGATGCAAGCAGCTGACCAAAATATATATATATATACAAAATCTATATATAAACCTCATTATAGCCAAGAAACTTATAACGTGAATATTCATAGCATTTTGTTGACATGCATAAACATATCAAAGGTTGGCTTGCTGTTTTTGTTTGTTTGTTTGTTTGTGTTCTTTTCATTCAAAAAACAAACAAACAAAACCACATTCATTTACTTCCTTCTCTTGAAAAGAATTGTATTTTTCATCATTATTTACTGTTGTAATAAGGAGATATAGTTGCAGGGAGAAAGTCTGGGGCTATGTATCACTTTCAGCTCTGGCAATGGCAGCTGATAGACTGAACCAGAGTTAGGATTCTTGCTTTTGAGTTCAGTGTCTCTCATCATGCAGCCCCAAGCCAGCTCACTCCAAGAATAGAGTCTTAGGGATAATAAAGCTCCTTATGGCTGCTAATACAGAATTTCTTTTTTAAACTGCTACAGACTAGTTACCTAAATATCAGGTAAGCTCAAGGCACATCTCTGTGGCTTTGAAGAAAAGTCAGACTACATCTTTGTAAGCATCAGTGGTGCACCCTGAGTGCAGGTACCTAAATTTGAGTGGCACAGGGCTTAAGTAGTAGGTGCCTAGGTAATTGTTGCATCTGACCCTAAATATCTAATGTATAATGACCCTAAATATAATATATTTATGGTCAAAACAGTTCCATGAGCTAGGTTAGCACCCTAGCAGCTAGCTAGGTTAGCACACCTAGACTGTCTTACCAACTCCTCATCCAGATGATGGCATTTCTAAAATTTTCCATGAGTGGCATGGGAATAATACTAGAGCTTAACAATGACTCTAAAATTTAAGCATCAGTACCAACACCATGGCTTTTATGTATGAATCTGCGTATATCTAGGTATGAATCTGCGCACAACATTTGCTCAGAATGTCATAGAGTAAGCATGATTTGGGCAAAGGATACATATTTTATTTTTTTATGTCTGGGTTTATGTAGAAAATTACATTTCAACAGAACTTATTTTTAAAAGAAGAAATACTCATTTTTCATAAACTTCCTGATGACTTCCTGATCATTGCCACAGTAGTCTCGGGTACAGTAACATACACCAGCCTTTTTATTTTATGGAGGTAAAAAGCAAAGTCCTTGTGACAGAAGAACTTGTTATTGCCAGTGAAATTGTAAATGGAAGGATTAAGAGTAGTGAAAAATCCAGTTAAGTAGTCATGTCATTCCTTCATAGCCTTTGCAACAGGAAAAATGTCATATCTAATCAATTTTGCTTTCAAATTATTTTTTCTTAAGTGTAATTTTTGGGAGTAGTCCAACTCATGAAATTTAACCATATTCAGCTCAAAGTACACCTGCAAACTTGTGGATATTAGGATTTATTGGTCTGGTTCAAGTTCACTTTTAAACATAACTGCAGTCTGAAGTGAGTTTAGATATTATAATATTTTACAGATTCTTGTTATAGATATGACTAAATGACTCATTTGCAATGGAAGCCTCAAGCAAATGAGCTCTTTTCAGTCCCACCTGTCTGAGAGACAGGCTTTGCTCAGATCCGTAGTTTTACCCTGACTTCTACTGACTTAAAACATGTTCTTGTGCATTGGAAACAAAGTGCTCCAAGACACATTCACCACCCTGTATTTCTCTCATTTTCATGTGGGGTACACATTCTTTTGTTATACTTCTTCTTGAGCATGTTTCTAAGGTTAAGTTAGAAACCTGTGAAAATAAATATTTTTAGTAGATATATTCTTTTAATACCAAATATAGTGAAAAATTGAAACTGCTGTAATACAATAATATATATATATATATATATATTTGTGATAAACTAGCTTGTAGATCTCCATAACTCTGATACTTAATGATTTCTGATGTCTGGAAGGTATTAGACTGTGGTTGTAATAATCTATATAATTGTTACAGTTTATGCTAGCTAGACTGCACATCTATTTTTCATCTCTCCTTAAACTAATTTGTTCTACGTATGAATATATCACACTCATCAATTTAAAGTGCCATCCTCTGGCTATGCAGGTCATTAAGATGTATATATTATGCATGAGGCAAACACACCAAACTTACACAACTGCTTTTTAGCAGTGTGCAAAATAGCTGCTTTCTGTTAGATTTTTAAAATTATTTTTCTAATCAAAACCCAAGTCACAGCTACAACTAAGCAGCAGTCAATTACTTCCCTCCAAATACATCTTGGATGATTAGAGTTATACTGTGTCTCTGTGTTGAATTGTAACATTATCAACATATACTTTTTTAAAAAACAAAACAAAACAAAAACTTGTAGGTCAGGGGAAAATGGGTTTTCCCACTCATTGCTGCCCGGAAAGTATTCACTGCAATTACTGCAGTGCTGAATGCTTGAAGTTATTTTATTGCAGCAAGGGAAATTTCACTTAGTAATGCAGCTGCATATACACAGAGCACCTATAACAACAAGGTCCCACTGTAGAGTCTATGGCTCTGGTAACAGTTTTGATAAATAAATGTATAAAGTCAGTGAGGAAGGTAATGATTTCTGGCAAGACATGAGTCCTATATGAAGTCTCAAGATTGTACTTGACAAAAACTTTGCATAACTAGATCAAGGACTATGGAAAAGTTGAAGTAGCAGTAGGCAGAGGGCTCATAGTGTTAATCTTTACCACAAGGATAGCTCAGCTAGCAACATCTAATTGCTATTGATATATTACTATATTGTAGCTGTTAGGAGATCAAATGCCTGCCTCAGTTATATTCTCAGAAGATGGATGCTCAACACCAAAGTAACCTACAAACAACACAGAAAAGTTGGTCCTTTAAGGAGCCTAAGTGTCAAATGGGAAAGTGAAATGAACTGCTTTATGTTCAGAGCCCTTGTAAAGGGGTTCTTGAAGAATTTGCATGCAGTTCTGCCCAAACTTCCCTTGTTCTGGATTGGATTTGTGTTCATTTGTAAGATACTTTTATTCTTCCACATCGAATATGTAGATGAGTCACCATAACTACCTATGCAATGTTTATCCCATGCATTAGAGAAATGAAACTACTTCCTTCACCACCTTCCTGAGCTGTTCATGACCAAAGTTACTGTGTATAGAAGAAAATGATGTAAACCATTTCTTGTCAGTACAACAGGAGTGTCTCTTTAGGGACAACATTTACTGAACTGATTAAGTCCCAGTCACTTCATTTCCACAGATAGGTGCAAAGAGCAAAACCTATCCCTCAGTAGATTAAACAGTTTGACAGCACAGAATTCATTTTTCATGTCGAAGTTGATTAAAAAAAAAAAAAAAAAAAAAAAAAAAAAAGAAATAGAGAGTGTACACATTATGACTATGTATTTACACAGGAGATGGGAGGTTGTCCATGGGATGCGAAAAGTACACCTGTTATTTTATATACTAATATACTTTCCCTTGTATTTATATGAATACAGTCTCCATTGCTTTGAGTGTTCCCTTAATACTACCATTTAATTAGTTTGTTTTCTTTTCACCTCAGAGTACAGAAAGACACAAACAAAAAACTACTGCATCTAATTAGTTATTAACTATTAGTTGTTAACTATGATTTATTAACTGATTGGGCTATTTTCACATGATTCATCATGTCATAATCATCACTGAAAAGTTAGTCTTTGAGTTTCTAATTGAGTGGGATGATCACAGCACTTCCCCCATCAAACACACAAGAAGAACTATGCAGAATTAGGTGTCTGGGAAACCAGGTTGGAAACACCATAATTTTACACTTTTGCACAGCAGCCAAATTATCCCTAGAGAATAAGAATGAGCTAGAAAATTAGTATTCACCATCCCAATAATGAAGATATTTGAAGACTGAAGGAGACCTCTTTCCTTCTGGAAAAACAAACAAACAAGCAAAAACAAGCAAAAACAAACAAACAACAAAACAAAACAAACAAACAAACAAAAAAAAAACAGCAACTAAAAATGAGAATATCCTCAGTTTTTAGTAAGTGGCATGACTTCATATAAACTTTGATGATTCATAAGACCTACAAAACTTGCCCAAGTATGTCTGTGAGATAAAGGGAGGGGTAAGTTTTTGATGACAAGCTCTGCAGGAAATGGAAGATAAATTGTGGTATTTGCAGGCACCATGTTCTTTCTAAGCATATGCCTGAAGTTTTTCTTAGACAAAAAATTTGGATTAGGTCCCCTGGCTCAGATTCCATAGGATTCATTTTGCTTTACAAAGGTGCTATCAGCTCAGATTTAATATAGCATAAGAGAACATATTAAAACTACGTTTGGATGATTTTCTTCAGCCTTCTGCATCCATCCCAGACTATTTCACATTCATTTGTGAATCTAGAAACAGAGACCGCATATCAAAGGAAGGCTGGAGGCAAAAATGAAGGCTGCAAATATTTGCTGCTTCAGCAGTTACTGTTTTGATCTTTGAAATGGAGGGAGACTGTCACTATTAACAAATAGTGGAAGAAATAGGAATAAAAGAAAGAGAAAGATGAATAGAACAAGGCTCATTCTTTGAAAGGTAGATAGATATATGTGCACATGCTACTTAGAAAGCCTTTCCCAATATGAAGTGAAGCATGCTGCAAATCTGACATCAAAATCAGATGCTTGACTTCCCTGTTTGAGAAGTGATGCTTGCTACTGAGTTTCTGTGGTGTAGTCAAAATGTAGTTACTGCAATATCATTTTTATTACAGGTCTATTAAGGAGAAAGATACATGCATTTTGAAATAGAAGAATGCCAAATCAGGAACTGCTTTCTTAATCTCCCCACTCTTTACAATGAATCAAATATCAAAAAGTGATGGAAAATTTACTTCAGAATAGATGTTATTTTTATCAATATTTAATTATTTCAATGCAATCCACCAAAAACAAGCACACAACACTACCACCACTGCCAGAAAAAAAAGAAAAAAAAAAAAAAAAAAAGAAAAAGAAAAAGAAAAAGGGGGAAGGGGCTTCTAAGATAAGGGGTACACAAAGCTTGAACAACAAAAACTCAGCTATTTCTGAGCCCTTTTTCCAGTCTGAACAAAGATCGATTTGGGCAAAGACTTTAAGATTGGAAAATGTCTATATGAGTCCGTTATAGAATAGACTACTATGATTTGTTTTCTGTGTCCACGTGGGATGCACTTGGTTTGTAAAAAGTCCCTCAAGCAGACAGGTTTCCTGATATCATGATATTTTTAACGTGCCATAAAAATGATTTAACCATTGGGATCAATAAACTACATTATAATAAGACAATAAAATAGTATCCCATCCTTATCATAGATGCATATTAAGAAAATGGGAAAACTAGAAAATATTTTTGTTCATATATAAACTATTTGGATTCTATATATCAGAAAGATATATTTTTAACCTGCAAGTACATTTTAACAGTCCAGAAATTATCAGTATGGCACCATGACCCCTGTGGTTTTGAGTTGCCTAGAAACTTGCACAGCATTCTTACAGTATATGTGAATATTGTATATGATTGTATGTAGTATGACTATCTGGGTGCCACAATGGATTTAAAGCTTTTTATCTACAGAAAGGTTAAAAAAGTATAAAGGAAAAAGTGTATATGTGCAAGAATAAGCATTATCAAATGACCAAAAAAGACAGTATCAGAATATATGTGCACCAAATTAGTAGCTCTAACACTACATAAGTAATAATTCAAAATATTCAGTGATCTGTTAGTATATCATAACTCAGCATTAATACCTTTCCTGCAGTTGTAAGATATTTTCAAAATTTGCTTTAAAAAAGGAAAATACTTAACTTCTTTCTGTTCAGCAGCATTCCTCCTCTGCCCACTCATGACAGTTAGCTTCAAAACTTGAATATCATACTTTTCAAAAGTTCACTTCTCTGAGAAGAAATAAAGAGTTTATTTCAGATGTTAGAGTACTTCTAGATATCATATATAGTCTCAGGTTTCCAGAAACCTGTGGCTACACAACCAGATGAAGCTGGAAGGTAATGCTCTTCTTCAACTTGGCCTTTTCCATGATTCAAATCTCTTATTGCCTAGGTATGTCTCAAAATAAAACACAGGCATCAATTCCATCACACATACATATGTGCTAGTCACTAGCATCCCTGGACTACTTCTTTATCAGACTGAAGTTTGAGATATGGCTTAAAAACAAAATTAGCAGAAAAAGTTAAGTGATGCAACTCCGGGATGTATCTAAATTAGTCTCATATGTGTGTATTTAACCAACATAAAATAATTTACACTCTCTCATCCCCAAAATTCTAGGAAATGTTTTCCAGGAACCTATTTTTCACAGGACAAATGCCTGTTAATCCAAACAACTGGCAACTCCTTGTGAACTAGAAATTACATGTACATCCAATTTCTTCAAAAAGTAGGCCCAAAGGATTAAAAGCAGCTATGGAAATAATTATGTACAGAAAATTAAAGGACAGAAACTGTGTGATATAAAAATAAGCTAAAAAAAAAAAAAAAAAAAAAAAAAAAAAAGTGTAATCTTTGCTCTCGTGTTTAATATATGGTAGTTTCATTTTCTATGAAAAAAAAAGTTTATAGTTTCATTTCTAATGGTGCTTGCAGGATATTTATTTTTAAATGTGTATATGAATAAAAACTCAGCTTAAGAAACAAGAAATGCAAGGCTTTTCTTTGATCATTCATCTGTTCTATGTATGTGAAAAATTATATGTTGACAACTGGGAAAAAAAAGCACAATGATTATAAAAAAAAACAAACACACCTGCCCAGTCAAAATTCAGTGACTCCGTGTCATATTTGTTGTAGAAAAATACATCTCCTATGCTTTTCCTCAGAAAAGCATAGCTGAAGCACATAAAATGTTATTTTCCTTAATGGTCCTAATCAAACATCTGCGACAAATATGTGGACAACTTTCAAAGGAATTAAATTATTACTTTTTTTGTTTATGTATCCTTTCTTCACACTTTTCCATTAGAAATTCATATGATAATAGGTTTTTGTCTGTAGGGCAATTTCAGCTCTTCTGAAGTCTGATCTGAAGTGTTTAATCATACCTTTTTTTTCCTCTATCTGAAAATTTTCAATTTCTTTGGGGTTTTCAGTCAGTCACCACAACCATCCAGACCAAAACAACTGAAATATAGTTTTAAGTTTCTGGGAATATACGTTTACTGACAGGTACGCATCTCATTCTCCAGAAATTATATGCCAGATTTGTTGGGTGTTCCCACCCCTTCATTTTGCCACGGGCAGCCCTCTGACCAGCTGGTGCTGTATGCAAATGGTAGGATTAGTAGCAGCAACAGTGAAGGGTCTGGAGAACAAGTCTTAGGAGGAGCGGCTGAGGGAGCTGGGACTATTTAGCCTGGAGAAGAGGAGGCGCAGGGGCAACCTTATTGCACTCTACAGGTACCTGAAAGGAGGCTGTAGTGAGGTGGCGGTTGGTCTGTTCTCCCACGTGCCTGGTGACAGGACAAGGGGGAATGGGCTAAAGTTGCGCCAGGGGAGGTTTAGATTGGATATTAGGAAGAACTTCTTTACTGAAGTACTGGGTTGTTAGTCACTGGAATAGGCTGCCCGGGGAAGTGGTTGTGTCACCATCCCTGGAGGTCTTTAAAAGACGTTTAGATGTAGAGCTTAGGGATATGATTTAGTGGAGGACTTGTTAGCATTAGGTCAGATGTTGGACTCGGTGATCTTGTAGGTCTCTTCCAACCTAGATCATTCTATGATTCTGTGATTCTGTAACAGTGTGCAGAGTGCTGGAAGGCCCCTGACCAACATAGAATTGTGGTGGCCAAACAGCAAATTCCCCATCTCTAGAGGATGACAGGCTGACTGAGTGTCCAAATTGATGTAACTTGTGGAAGTCTCCCCTTCTCTTATTCTAGGAGATAACATGACTGAAGATCCAATTGAGCTTCAGTAACAATATATGGGAACACAACTGACGAGCTTTGCAGACCAGGAACAAGAACGGTAGCTTATTTCTGCTACCTGTCCATGAATACTCAAAGAGGGGCCCAGGCAGCATACTCAAGCCTTTTTAAGGTTCACATGAAAATAAAGGGGGGGGGGGGGGGGAGGGGAGAATAACAAAAGAATAAAAAAGCTTAGCCTGCATTTGCAAAAAATATATCCATTATCACCGACTATAGTTGCTTCAAGTCGTGCAAAGAGATGCATATATTATATAGCTGTGTTCTTCCCTGACAACATACTTTAGTAAACTTTTCTCAGATTCTTTCAACTCAACATTCAATGAATATTTACTGCCTGTGAGGGAAGCACCAGACTCCCCTGATTATTATTAATTATTATTATTATTTTAAAAACAACAACAATAATAATAATACCATTATTTAATAATAATAATAAAACCATTGAAAATCAAATTGAAAGAAAACTGGATGTTCAAGAAGCTTCCATTAGTTTCTTCAGATTGTTCCCCCATTACCACAGTGCATAACAGAAACATGGAAAAGTCATTGCTGTTGCATGTTGAAGGGCTCCTATTTCTTTGGTTCCCACAAGATTACTTATAGAAAGAATATACCAGAACTGTAATACAATAAGCTATAATGTGAAACAACTGTAAGTACTTGAAGGCTCCTAATACAAATGACACACTGGTCTTTTAAAGAATTAAACCATAATTTATAGAAGAAGCTGT
Source organism: Nettapus auritus (assembly GCA_011076525.1). Taxonomy (NCBI): domain Eukaryota; kingdom Metazoa; phylum Chordata; class Aves; order Anseriformes; family Anatidae; genus Nettapus; species Nettapus auritus. The sequence goes on from CM021765.1 coordinate 101,304,092, forward strand.
CAGATACACAGGACTTAAATTGCATCTGAGCACACAGACTGCTTGCCTACTTGTAGGAATATCAATCAATTTATTAAGAATTAATCTGCACCCCAGTGTTCTCCTAAAACTGCCTAATGTTTTGGCAAGCTACTTGAAAGGGTTCAGTAAGAATTTATAAGGGCAGCTTGGAAAGAGGATTTTTTTTTTTTTCTGGCTCAACAAAGGGGATACTGTTTCCCCTCTGAACATATCTCTGTTACAGTTTAACACAGTAATGGATAGGTTTGCCAAAAATCACAGTTTTTAATGGCCTTCAGTGAAACAGTAGATTTGTCTTTGCCTTCATACTGTGTCCTGCATTTATGCTGTTAGAATTGCTCTTAATCTGCCTGGAAGTATCAAATGCTCTTGGCCTTGAGAACACAAACTAGTGCACTCACTAAAAAGTACTGTTTGTAGAGTAACCACATTTTCCATGCGGAATGACAAGCAGGACTGAAACTAAAGGATATAATTTCTAGTATTTTCCAGCTCTTGACATAAAAATGGCAAGAGGACCTGGGCAAATTTAAAATGTGGTATTCATATTGCCTTCATAAAATGTGCTAAAATTGGCTGAATGATGTCACTTGAGCAACACATCCAGGCAATACATATTTTTGAACTCTGAGAATACTTAGCACTTGGCAGTGACCACATGTACATAGGGTGTGTAAGGCTGTACCCATAAGATTGGTTTATAGCTATCTCAAGTCATTAGTAAACAAGGTATGTCTTCGACTACAAATAGCAGAAAGTGATATTTTGCATACTATACAAAGTTATTGCAACTTTCTGGTTTTCAAAATTTTCACTTTGACCAAAGCAATCAATAAAACATCAAAGTGGTAGTGGGAAAACATGAACCCTTGCTTGTTTGGCATTAAGTTCAAGGCAAAATTAAACAGATAATTGTTATCAATTGCCTATCAGTTCCCAGGATTTTATTTTTTTTTCCCCCAAGAGTTAACGTGCACACATCCAAAAACACACACATCTATTTGAGTACTACACAAAGAGATCTATTAGAAACAGCTTATTTTGCACTCCAGTCATGAGAAAGCTCTTTGGTATGGAATGTGAATCTTGTCTCCACATCATGAAAAATCTCAGGAGGAAAGCGGCTTGTCCCTTTGCTCAGCCAGCTTCAATGCTTTACACTCCAGTGACAATGTCCTCAAACATATCAAGTGAAGTCCCTTTTACTTCTTAAAAGAGAAGAGAAGAGAAGAGAAGAGAAGAGAAGAGAAGAGAAGAGAAGAGAAGAGAAGAGAAGAGAAGAGA
>CM021765.1:101305496-101354714 GCA_011076525.1 Nettapus auritus
AAGAGAAGAGAAGAGAAGAGAAGAGAAGAGAAGAGAAGAGAAGAGAAGAGAAGAGAAGAGAAGAGAAGAGAAAAAAGAAAAGAAAAAAGAAAAGAAAAGAAAAGAAAAGAAAAGAAAAGAAAAGAAAAGAAAAGAAAAGAAAAGAAAAGAAAAGAAAAAAGAAAAAAGGGTGTTGGACACTGATTCCACTTTGGGAATTTTAGTTCATTAAAATGATTTTTGAGTGTTTTTTTGCATTTTTGTTTATATATATGTGTTTATATATACACATATATATGTATATTAATCCTTTCCTGTTTCCCCTTCCTCTCCCTTAAAATCCATCACCCAAGCATCTAGTTCACTGCCTTCAGATGGACTGTTTACCAGGCTGAGGCCTTATACTTTGGAGCAGGATTTTCAGGGTTGTGTCAAAACTTTTGAAGAGGAAGTTTGGTTTATATCCACATGTACCTTAAACAATAGAATATCTTTTGCTTAACATGCTGAAATCCTATATCTGTCATTTTACTTACATAATTATTATATTCACATTTGCTTAATGCTAAGAGAGAGAGGTAAACTGCTCTTTAAAATTAATAATATTTATTGGAGAAAACAAATTGATTGCTTAGCTACATAACACTAGGCAGATAAGATTTAACCTATTGTAAATAAAATCTGCCAATGTTTCTGGTTAACGAAAATAAGACTGCAACAACCATGAAATCCTAACAACAGTTTTTGTATGTCAATGAAATCAAAATTTTGTTTGTTTGTTTGTTTTTCACTGTTTCAGCCAACACGTTTTTGTGAAACAGTTCTTATGGATTCTTCTAAATTCAAGAGCAAGCAAGGGATTTTAAAGGTGAAGTTGTACCCTTGAACAAAACTGCATGCTCTCCATTCTCTATTTTCTCTACCTTATTAATTCAGAACTTTGCATGAAAAAAGCGGCAGTAATTAGCCTTGACATGGAACAGCGCCAGGCTTTTCTATCAAGTTTCTTTCCTGTTTATGTTTGAATTACTCAGAGGCTGCCTCTGTGTGCCCTTTGGTCTCAACAAATGTATTTTTTTCCCTTACTCTCATGGTACAAAGAATGTAATCTGTGTTGACTGGAGTCTGCTGAACATCATATTATTTCCTTGACTCAGCTGAAGATTCACAAGCTGTAGTGGGGGAAAATGCTGCTGCTGAATATAATCTGCAAAAGTAAGAGGACTTGCTCTTCTGAAAAGGGTAACTTTGTTTGAAAGCCTTGTACTCTGCATTGTTCTAAAATTTTGTCTAGAGGAAGACAGAAGTTGGGTGATGAGGTTTTCACTTAGTTCTTTCTCTTTGCAAATATGACACTTGGCACACAGGGGTGGTTAATCCTGGATGCAAACCTAGTCTAGTGTATTATTTATACATTCTACCAGATGCCTATGCCCAGATGTATGAGAGGTTTTATCTTTTTTACTGTAATCAAAATCTTTGCTGTAAGTACACATCTAATTAAAAATCAGCAGTCTGTGCATAGAACATTTGATTCAGGAAGAATACATTGCTATTTTATAAAGCCAGTTATGAACTTTTGCATCTGTGACTACTCAATGCCCATTTGAATTGTTATCAGATTTCACCCAATGGAAAAAAAGAAATAAATAAAAAATCTTCATAATATAATGGAAAACACAAGAAAATAAAACCCACTATAAACATTATTTTATATCATGGAAACTGCAGATGAATCGCTTTTCCTAAGCAGCTATCACACTGCACTTCAAGGTAAATAAATAGTCATATACATATCCACAGAACACCCTTCCCCAGAAAAGGAACTCATCATATCCATATGTAACATGATGAAAATAACTGGGAACATTTCAGGAAAAAATGTTTAATTTTTTAGCTTATTGCTAAACATAAGCCTAGAAGAGATTTCTGAAATCCAAGAAACTCAAGCTCTTCCTTCAAGATTTATTTTTTTCAGAATTTAGTTAAGATCTTTAAAGAGTTTCTGAACTGTATAAAAATGGATATTTTATTTTGGAATTTTGGAATGTTTCCATGCCATGCACAAAATCAACAACAACAAAACACCACCACAACTACATAAAACACCGAATCTCCTTTGAGATGCCATTGAAAACCATTAATTTTTGTTTTCCATGATTTTTAACATTGGATGTTCTTCCTGAAAATATTTTTAAAACTGGCGTCTGGCCTAAAAATCAACAAAAAGTTAAGCCATGGAGAAAGGAGTTATGTATATAATACTTTTTCAATAATACTCATTGTGCTATAAATACAACTGAGTCTCAGCAGAGGCCCCTGAAACACGTCATCAATATCAATGTATATTTATACCTCAAGTCATGTTTTCAGTGTAACTGCAAGCTGTTGGTACACCAGGGGTCTTGTATTTATTTTGTTCCCAATACTGTTGCCTGAGACTTAGTCAATGAGATACAGAAACGGCAGGAGTTGAGACATCCTGCTACTCTTCTCTTTAGATGTATTCCTAAATACATTTTGATTGGATGACCTAACTGGGGATTGAACTAAAGTCCCTGGCTTCTGTCTCAGTACTATCATAGGTGGCTTAATAGGTCAACAACATGGTCTGAATTGTCTGTACCCTGAGCAGACAATTTTTCTCTAATTCCTCTAGCCTCCAGCTATTTACATAGGGTTCTATAGATTTTTATTTTCATATATATATATTTTTTTTAACTCTAAAACCATCCCTTAGCTATCATTCTGTTTCTAAGGTTCACCAATCTCAAAGTTATTCAGTATGAAGGCTATTCTGGAGACCATTACACATGGATTTTTCTTTACACAAAAATGCATGCAATATACAGACATATTCTGTGTCACAAAAAGCATATTTGCATATTTTTCAAGCCATATGGGAAACCATTTTGCATTTCAGAGAAGGGGATATGGCTTACTGAACTCTAAACACGAATTTCATATCACAGATTGTGAAGGTTAAAATAATAATAATAGTAGTAAAACCTAATAAGAAATTATCTTTCCAAGCTGCAATATCTAGAGGTTAGGCGTTCATATTACTAAGATACAATTGTCAGACTTTGTAACAACAGATTCAAGACAGAATGAGGTTGATAATTACACATTAGTTATTATTATTATTCTCTGTTATTATTTTATACATTTTATTGTATTGTGGTAATGATGAAAGATAACGTGCCTTGGGAATGGAGAATCCCTGAATCTAATTAGAAATTAAATATACACAATGAGAATGTGAGAGATAAAATTGCTTTTCTGTCTGCCAGTAGAAATGGAATGGTGTATGACAGGGATGGAATAATAGGATGCTCTTAGCACTGTGACATGTTCCTTCTTTTTTGTCACTGCTAATAACACCTGTATTCTCTTACTACTAAAAATTTTGGCTAGAACAAAATGGAACAGCTACCTATTCACAAGGCACTTTGCCTTGTTTCATCTTCACCAGACCCACAAAATGTTTTTTTCTTTTCTTTTGAGGGAGTCAACTGATCTTGCTGAAGAAGCAACGAGAATAGGCTCATTGGCCTCACTGTCCTCAAAATAACAGACTAGAAATTCAAGATTTAAGTTTAGTTTCCACTTCAGGTGCAGATTCATAGATATTCCACAGAGGGACACGAGGGTAACAACCCAAAAAATACAGCGTAACAATCTGAATGTGAATATTTCTGACAGCAGGAAAATGAAATACCAAGGATGGGGAGAAGAATTTGGAGCATAATACAAGGTCTGCTGTCCATGCTAAATAATGAAAATTGTGGTCAATACACTTTGCTGAACTAAGTTTGTAACACGCTTCTGAAATTTTATATTAATGTTATGGTGATGTGACTTCATTTCATGTTTATGAAGACTTAGACGGCCCCAGAATGGGTTTTCTGAACCAAATGCATTCCTCACTCCTCTTGATTTCAAACCAACTGCTGGACCTCTTATGCTTAAATATCTACAACAATCCAGGATACTCATTCAGGAACTTTGCCCAAAGGAAATGAACCCTGAAGTGCTGCTTTGTACCAGGTGTACCCTTCTTCTTGCTGAGTGCTACTACCTGCAGGATATATTATTTGTTTCAAGGAACAGCACTCACTGCATCATTGCTTCTGGACACAGTTCAAGCTGTTGACAACTTCTACATGGCTCCATATAGCTGTGGTCATAAGTTTTAGCAGAAGGAAAATTAAAGGGGAATATTCCTGATCCTAAAATTATTTTCCCTTTGAAGTCAAATTAAAACTAAATTTTTGCAAGAAAATGTCACTTTTTTTTTTTTTTTCCAACTTTTTTTCCTCATTTGATTAAAATTTCTCTTCCTTGACGTGACATTCACCTCAGAGTGGTGAAGGTAAACATTATTCTTTACCTAGTCAATACATTTTTTTGTTTGTTTTTTAAAGACGGTCTTCTAAAATGTTAAATGTGAATTGAACATAAATCCATTATTGTACAGATACTGCATTGTATAGAAGGGTAAACAAGTTCCATTTTATCCTTAAAGAATACCTCATTGGTCTCTTGATATATATGTGGGAATCAGTTCTACATTTGCAAATTGCATACCTTTTGAGAGATAAATTGTGTCCACACATTAAGTGGCATTTTAACCTGACTTGGCATTTTGAAACTATTTTGTCCAACATTTCTACTAATAAAAATACTATCAATGTTTATTGAGGCACAAGCCATATACCCAGAATGTCACTGCGAGGGAAATAACAATGAAACCAAAAAGGAAACAACACTTCTTGCTATTACCCCATTGCCCTGGAGAAACGCAGGGATTATCTCTAACTATTTCCCAACCTCCAAATGACACATTTTATTGCAGCATTAGATAGTCTCAGTTACATCTCTCTCTTTCTAGTTTTTATCAAAACACTCATGCTTTTATTTGCTAATCACTAGTGAGTACTTTTGCGTCAGCTTTTATCTCTATATCCCTGCTCAGTCCATTTTTTTTTTTTTTTCACACACACTGTGAATACTTCTATTCCTTAAATGTAGTTTTTGCTTTCTGCTCAAGTTTGTCTTCTACCTTAAGTCTCTTTAGGGACCTATGATCCACAAATTAATCTTATCTACTGTTTTTTCAGATTATGTCTGAGTGCTGTTTACGGTCTTAACAGGAGGAATTCCTAGCAGGCCTCATGCTACCCCACATACACGAAGCTGTCAATTCTCTAAGTGTTTTTCTTTGTGTGTTTTGAACACTTTTCACTGTTGTGTAAGTCCTACGTGACTAAGATAGTATTGGACTATCACTGGCTTCACAGCACACCAGCATAATTACTTCTACAGCAGATGAAGGAAGACACATGGTAAAAACTAGAGTCACAGAAAGAAACTGAAGCGTAACTGGAGTTGCAGTCAGCATTTCTCAGTTCCAGTTCAGTTACTTAAAGATCATCTTTCGAAAATGCATAAAATTTTAAAGGAATATAAATATTTCACACATTCTTAATAATCTAAAAATTAAATTCAATATTAAAGTTTCCTGAAATGTAGTTTAAACTTTTCCTTATCATTTGGTCCCTTTGCTCACAAAATCTTGAATTAAACTTAACTTTTGTTCTTTTCAGAAGTTTCCTTCTTGCGCAAAGTCTAAATTAAGATTAGTTTTTATTTCTTTAGCACATTGAACAAAAGCATCCAGTCAAACAACACCGCTGTAAAGAAATACCTGATATGAAAATTTGAGTAGTAATCCAATCCTCAGTAGCCACATACAAAGCATAAACTGTATAAACTTTTACGTACACATCTAAACACCACACACAGTCTCTAAATTTCTCATGCAAAAATATGACTTCTTATTCTATGTTCAAAATAAAGCAATCCCTCATCATAAGCCATCAGCTAAATAAAAGCATTAAGCTAAGAGGTCTATGTATCAGAGCTAAAACAAACAAACAAACAAAAAAAAACCTTCTTGGATTCAGTCCCAATGCTATACTAATTTGACTGCAAAGAGGTGGGGAAAGCTAAGGATTATTATTATTATTATTATTTTATCCTTTTGGGGATAGGAAGACCATTTGTAGCATATGTCCTACATCTGGCAGTAGTGCACTGATAAACATGTGTAGCAGCAGGAACCCAATTATCCCTGTTGCCCTTTTCAGAACTACTATGAGTTGTGTTCTTCTAGACAGCGGAAATAACACATGAAGGCAAAAGGCACTGTTCTAAAGTTTCCACAGCTCCTGGCATAAATCCATAAATGACATGCAATAACACTCTTCGGGGGAGCCTTGCTACGTAAAATGTGGTAAGGCCTGCATGAGATTTTAGCTGTAGACCTTGAAAACACTGCACACAATAGTCAGCGCAGAGAAAGAACACTAACGTGTAAAGAAAGTAAATATGACTATTTTGAAGCAAACATTTAATCAGCAACAAAAACCTGATTTATACTAATTTCAGCTACTTTCCTTTCTCTTTTTAGCTTTTTCCTTCCAAAATGAAGGCTTTTTCTTCTCTCTAAACCTTGATCTTGGTCTCTTTCTAGTCCATGGAGAACTAATTGCTCTGTGGTGCAGACAAGCCATATAAGCATGCTCAGAAATTCAGACCAGGGGATAGGAAGTGCTGAGATCTTTCTTTCTTATTCTTATGTCTTGATATGTAGGAGAGTATAGACAATAGACAGTGAGTATTACAGTCTGTGCTTGCATGCTAGGTAGTTTGAAAAACTGATGTCTAAAATACAGAGAAATATAAAATTGTAATATTTTGAATAAATTGTATTTCTGAATAAATTGTAGTTCCATCCATTATTTTCATCTAAACAAATTTGGAAGTCTCCTCCCACTAAAAGTGATTAATTTGCTGAGATTAATTTCCAGGTATTGAAAGCCTCATGAATTTATATTACAAAGCAAGTACAAATAATAAAATACCATATTCCAGACATATACCGTAAAATTAAAAAACGGCTTTTCAGTTTAACAAGTATTATTTTTATCTGTCTCATTTCCCTCTGCTTTGGATTAAGCAATGACAACTCAGTGTTGTGTTGTACAGAAAGGAAATTTTCCCTCTTGATGAGTTTCTGGTTATGAAAAAAAGATTATTTTTTTTAAAGTGTATGTCTTTATTTGATATTTACCTAGCTGCTCAGGTGTCTGCATCATGTGAGCAGCATAAAATCTTTTCTCATAGATAAGCTGGTGTAAATCTAAAGACATTGATTTTCTTGTCAGGATTTTAGCAGATTTTCTTCAGCATAAAAAGAAATGAAGGAGGTAACCAGTTGCAACCACTTTTTACTCACTGCTTCTACATGACCTGTAGAAAAACTTGGGAAGCTGGGAACTGTTCTGAGTTTTGGAGTACAAATGTATGAGTGGCCTTCATCCGTCGAGGCTAGGCTGGATGGGGCTTTGAGCAACCTGGTCTAGTGGTCTGCCCATGGCGGGGCATTGATACTGGATGGTCTTTAAGGTCCCTTCAAACCTAAACCATTTTATGATTCTGTGACTCTATGATTCTATGATCCTTTGCTCTTTATTATCTTCCCATCTCTCTCTACCCTGCTGTGGCAGTCCTCTTATGTTCACCTGCTGGGGCATCTGAGAGCAAGGGAAATGGCTCTCTGTATTGGGTCAGAAGGAAAAGGTCCATGTTGTCTTGGTTTAGGTATGTGTTTTGAAAAGATAAAGCACCTCAGTGTTTTCCCTGATTAGCCTAAAGAAAAGATTCTTAAATGAAATGTATATATGTACTTGACTATCACTGCTCAGAAAGTCTCACCCACAACCACAACTGAAAATCATTATTCTTGCACACAGGAAGACATGTATTTAGTGGTTTTCATACCAGAGTCAGTGATGTTTTGAAGTTTGAAATGAAATGAATATGGTTTTAGTTCAGTAAATGCCTGAATTAACATAGTAATAACTCCAGTCCTATGGTCAGTCAGTAGTAGGTTTTATAGCGTTGGTTTTGTTTTGTTTTGTGAAGGAAGGTAAGAATTACTACATTTGTTTTAGAGGTGTTAAACCCTGGGGTAGATACCTAAATAACCTGTCTGAGGACCTTGCCAAGAGCTTCTGCTAGAACTGGGAACAGGCTGTGAAACTTCTCTCTCCCAGCTTTGTATCTTATTGCTTTCATCAGGGAGACTAAAAACATTAGGATAGTGGAAATAGTCATCTACTAGAGCTGAAGCTGACCTTTACTCTCTGGGGGAATATGGCAAAACCTGTGTGGCAGTGGAAATTTATCACACTCAATTTTCTACTGTGCCTCCCCTCTTGGATGGTCCCTATGCCTGGAAAAAACTTGTCATGGGGCACCTGCCCCACTTGTTGGATGGCATGTGGCAAAAATCAAACATTTCATAACTATGTTCAGTTCCATTAACTAGCTGGGTCCGGGATACAGTCTGAAGCTTGATTTTTCCCAAGAAGTCCTAGGGAATGGTTCTGTCCTCTGTCACTGACAGTGGTCAGTATTTGTAGGAGGGGCATATAGATAGCTACTCCTTCTGGAAATACTATGACAGTTCTTATTTCCTTTTTGACTCCTTTTTGTTCCTTTATGTAACGGTTCAACTGAGCACAAAGAAATTGCCAAAAGAGACAGAAATTTCTAAATCCTTTAAATGTGTTTGCCAAAGTGAAGACTACCATAACAAAGCATGCAAGCACCAGTGAAATACAGCTACTATACTGGATTAGTGCTGTTAAGGAGTATAAATATTATTTAAATGAAATTAGAGAGAGATCTCAGTTATGCAGACCATAAATACTTGATTTGGAATTTCACCAAGGCACTGCGGCTAACACCTTTAACTTGGCACATACATGCAAAATGTTTAAATGACACTAAATGTTATGAAGATCTCAGATTTCACCTCGCCTTTAAAAGACTGGTTTCCCAGTGGAAAAATGCAATGAGAGATTGATTATTAGTTCAGAAGGTAGTTTGGTCTTTGTTTTCAATTTCAATAACATAAAAAAAACCACAACACTTGCACATAGAAGTTGGTGGTAAACAAAATTTGTTCCTGGAGTTTTTACTGAGTATTCATTGCAAGAAGTAATTAAGCCAAGCATATCTTACCTTTTGAAGTGAATTCAAAAAGAAATGCCGTGATTTCTCATAGAGATTTATTAATTTTAGTAGGAAATTCAAAACTGATCTGTTTTTTTTAAAACCTCATCCCAAATTTAAAAACAACAACAAACAAACAAAACCACACACACACAGATTTCAAAGGGAAGAGAGTAGAATAAATAGTTGGAATACAGGAACTGTCCTGCTTAAAAACATTGTTGCTTGCTACTTAGAGTTTATTTATAGTAAATGCTATTATAGAGAGATTGTCTCTTCTATTTTAAAGCAGAAATACTGCAATTAGGAGAAGTCAGAATAAATCCAGTAAGTGATAAAAATTCTCTCAGACTGGTATCTCTTACACAGTGTCACCTTATCAGTTTAAGCACAATGGTAAAATTATGGTCATGGACAGATAATCTGCAAAAATCAACTGACTAACTTCTGTGACTTCAGCTGCATTGAAGACTAAGAGGCATTGTTTTGAAATCATTGGTGCAATCTCTGCCAAAGTAATACTTGCAGGCACTAATACAAGAGTTTTATATGCATTCAGTATGTCATTTGTACAGTGAAATTAGGCAAGAATGTAAAATGCATACAATTGACTTGATAGCTTGTGATCTACAAGTGGTTTTAGAAGGAAGTTCACACTTTTCTCATTAAAGCTGCTGGGGAATATATCTTCACATTAATGTGATTTTTTGAGGATTGTGGTAGGTTGAACAATGGAAAAAATGAGTTTGAAGGGTTTCAGCAATCACAGATGGAAAGATTTTCAACATGCCACATGTGTGAACATCTATGTTAAACAAGTAATAAATTAGCATCCTCCTCTATTTATGGCACTAATTAAAACGTGGAGTCAAGTTTTTTTCCCAGCAACATGAGATAAAGCCATTATTCTTGGAGGGGTGTGGTGTAGTGTGGATGTCCAGACTGTGATTTATAAACTAAAAAGAGCATGACGTCACTTAGAGAACTCCTCCCAACAAATGCAAATGTTCTGGTATGGAACTGTAACTGTGAGCACAAAATCTATCTGGTTCAATTGAACAAGTAAGTTTTCTATGTGATTATGCAACCAAGAAGACACGGGAAGTAATGATCTGAATCTCATCTGTATATAGTCCCAATCCCCCAACAGTAGTAACTGTGTTGGATGATGTTAGACCAGCAGGTTGAGGTCTTGAGGAAGTACCTCAAGACTGGCCCAATGCCAGACCAGGAGGAGGTGCATGAGAAGGAGGAAGAGGAGGAAAAGTTGCCCCTGGCTGCACTAGGCTTGGACAGTACCAAAAAGAGGGTGCAGATTTGCGATGCTTATTTCCATTCCCTCTCTTCTTATCCCACATATAAACAAGCATCTTCTAATCTATTTTTCCCTACATCTGAACTCAGAGAAAGATTTCTGGAAGTTGTAATAAGTGATCACCAAAGTTATTGGGCTAAAGCAACAATGAAGAATTCAGCAGCATATTGCATGCACATTGCATTCATATTGCATATTTCAACATAAGAAAATATTTATTTGTTCAACACTAATGTGAATAATTATTCATCTAATTTCCTCCCAATATATTAAATAAACACATTATTGAGAAGTGTGCAGGAGCAGCCAGAGAAGAGGGGACAGAGAGATTATATAGTTTCTAATAGCATGGCAAACTGTAGGAATATTCGACTTTTTTTTTTTTTCCTCAAAGCGGTGACTACAATCTGGTGAATGTGAAAATATACTAGATATTATTTGAGAACACTGTGATTCAAAAACACCACAACAAAATCAAATGCCCCAAATTGAGAAGTGTTGCATATCTAGTGGTTATGTCTACGTTATCATTAGAGTATGATAACTAGCTTGCCTGGCATAGAAATCTGACTAAATTAGTCACAGTGAGTAAAATTCAGTGATGAGTCAGTAACTTATAAGGGACAACAGTTTTATTCCATTAATGCAGAGCAGGTGGAAAAACAGGTTCAGCCTCTCTATAAACCTCCTTAAAACATGATACTGAATAAGCAGGTTTCTTTCTTATTTCACTGTAGTATACCTGATATTTAAAATGAGACTTTAGCTCTTGGGAAAGTTGATGGTATATAATTTCCTCTCATTTAGGCAGATTGCTTGGAGAAGCATGCTAGCAATAAAGATAAGCTTTATTTATCATAATTATAGTGACTTGTTCTTTTAATTAATTTTCCAATTCATTCTAATGTTTATATATTAAACAATTTACATTACTGCCTAGTGGAAATAATATTGATATTACTCTTATTTACAAAAAAATAATCACCATTTATGGTATAAACATACACAACTGAGTAACACAATTTAGGAAATCTGCTTTGTGCATCATAGCAGAAATTAGCTCATCAAATGTGTTGTATTTGCTAGAGACTAAAGGCTATTAGAAGCATCATGTCTCTTTCTCATCAACTTATCAAATTGTTGCCTGACTGGCATTTCCTGATTACATGCTGTCTTCTTTATATATTTTCTTACACTTCAGTACCCGGCTCTGTCAGAAAATGACAGCATCTTTAAATTAACATCCATCCATCTTTAAATTACTTCCATTCATAACTCCTTTGAGCCAGAGCCAAATTAAATTCCAAGGAGCCTAGAAGGGAAGAGCTTATTAAGAAAGTGAGGATTAATGTTGTTTAAATTCACATTGTCTTAATATCTCAAAGATTCCTTGCCAATCTTGCTTAGATGTTTACTGTTTTTCTGCCAAGTTGCTGACAATTGTGACTTTTAAATTGATTTCATTGTTATAGCAGTCAGATGAATGAAAATTAAATTTAGTTACTATATAATCAGCACCACTATAAAGAATAATGGTATCTTCTTTCCCTCAATATGTACTTCATACCAGGCCTGTTTCTAATACTTGCAGGCAGATGGGAGTTTAATTCAGTCCATTCAGAACTGCAACACACTGTTCAGCCCTGAGGACAGGAAAGGCTCTGAAATGTTTGTAGGAGGTCGGTTTTCACGTGGCACTTGTGTTCAGTGCCTGGCTTAGAGAGGGGATGCAGCACAGAAGGCCTCGGAAGTGTTGGCGAGGCCAGGGGGCTTGCAGAGAGAGCCAGCCCCACAGCAGCTACTCTGACATTGGTGGCCCCAATAGGGCCATGGAAGGGACAGGATCTTTCCTCCCAGCATCTTTATTCTTTTTGTCTTTTTACAGTTACTTGGCTGTCTCTTTTCCCTGCAAAATGTGGGCTGACAGCACACTGACGTCTACCCTAATACTGCCCAGCAACAAATGGCATAGAAACTTGTGAGGTTTCACATAATTTCTTTGTGCACTTTGTGCTCTCTGTGAAGTGAATGCAAATGTGTAAAGCTTATTTTTATAAACATTTTTCTACTGATCACAGACATCTTCTAAGTAACATCCGTCTGACTCTGGTCATTTTAGTAACCATGCCAACAAATTCACTCTGACATTTATAATTTCCTCTGTTTTTAATACCTCTCCTGATTTCTGAACTATGGGAGTCTTGACAACCTGCCCTGCCCTGAAAAACTAACGAACTTTGAAGTAGACTTTATAGCTATTGTGTTCTTGCCCAAATTTTACATCGTCATTCTCTTGGAAGATGTATTTATCCTTCCTGGTCCATGTTCGCACTGACTTATACAGCTCCTTCCAAAAAAAAAAAAAAAAAAAAAAATTATGAAAAGGGTGAATTCCAGTTCTCACAAAAATTGAAATCTGACTCAGTGAGGCTAAGACTTCAACAAAAGATGTTTTTTACCCTAGAATCTGAGTTGTCATAAGGTTATTTATTATTAACAAACCCAACTCAACAGGAATTAATCTTGATACATTTCAGGTACTGTCCCTGTAAGTATTATACTTAACTCACAGAGTATATATTTGCATTTATATACTTTTATATTTAAGGTGTGCCATGCCAATCACTTCCAAAACTCAATAGGACAACCTTATAAACTGTATTCAGTAGTATCTTGCCTACATGTAAAAGGTTGTTTGGAAGGAACCTGACCAAATAAAGGGAGACAAAACATGCATATAACCATTAATAACATTGATTGTATTTTTACATTGTTATATTTGACTGTGTTTCTACTTCAGTGTAGGATAAGAAGGCACTATGTGGAGGAAGACAAGGATTCACAGAACAAGTTTCTCAGTGAACTTTCACTGCTTTGTTTCCTTTGCAAGGATCCATGTATCTCAGACTCCAACATTACCCAGAAAATGGTGGTTCAGGTCTAGAAGTAAGGCAGCTCTTCACTCCAGGTCTGCCCTCTCCTATCAACTGCACTGCCAGTTTGCCCTCTGTTTTTTTTTTTTTTTTTTTTTTTTTTTGAAATACTTTTTTTTTCTCTGAGAAAGAACATTGTGCCTTTAATTGCACACCCCAAATCAAATGACACTCACTGTTTCCTTAATTTCTTCTCTTAAGCAAAATAGAGTATTTCAGGAATGGATATTATTCACATATTGCTGGCAAATTGACGTATGAGAAAAGTAGCTCCAATGAGGTTTTATATACTATTTAAAGAGAATAACATTCTTCAGCTTTAAATTCTTCTCTATTGCAAGAGAATACCAGGGGTCACAAAGAGAAGAAATCACTCAAAAATGCAGAATGCTAATTTTATCACAAGACATGTCAAATAGCTAGCAACAACAGACCCCTCTTTTCTGATATCATACCTCAAAGGTGGTAAGAATAAGTAGCCTTTCTTTTAGAAGAACAGGCAAATTTCATATTGTGAAAAATGTATTTTCATTTCCACCACAAATGAAAACTTTGATATTTTTCATTTCTCTGTCACGTAGAGCACTTTAAAAAATGTGATAAAAATCACATGCTGCTTGTAGAGTACAGAAAGCATTGGGGGTATTTCCAGTAGGTGAAAATAACATGTTTTATTCAACCACTTTGAAGCCTTTGGGGTGGCATGTACAAAGAATAGTGTTCTGTGTTAGCACCTCAGTGAGAGAAAGAACAAAGTATAAAGGAGCTTTAGACTAAACATAGTTTCAGTAATTTGGCATCAAGTGCACATTATTTTTTTTTTTTTAAGGTAATAATATCAGCATCTCATGCTATTTGGAATCTAAAGAAAAAAAAAATATTTGATTTTGGTGTGCCAGCTTCATAACCAATGATACCTTTTATATAAACTTTGCTCATTTACTCCTAAAAAAACATAAGCTGTCAAAATCTTGTGCTCTAAAATGCAATCAAAGCTCTTGGTTTTCAGAAGGGAGGACAGAATAACCAGACTCAGTTCCTTTGTTCCTTGGTTGCTAATCAATTTTTGTCATCCTTTGAATCTGTAATTATGGTGTCACTCTCAGTCTGCAATGGAATACCAGGTTTACACAGCACAGGGAGAGATAAACAAGTACTCAGTGCAATTTGAAAGGTTTTGACCTTTAAAAGCTGTTAATCTACATGTGAATTATAATTAATCAATTAAAAGAGATTCAGTCTAGTACCAACATAATTAGATACAATGTTACTGCTGAGTACACCATGATAACCCTATACAAACGAACACAGGGTCCACTGCTTCCTTGCATTTGCAAATATCCCCGCTCTGAAATTTTAGCAAAAATATGTGTGCTTCCAAATAGGATTTTTATGGCTTTGGATAGCAGAAGTGTTGGATGGCTTTCTTGACTAAACCAGATTTCAAGTTCAATTCTATGGAATAACTTCAGAAAACTCATATTGTTTTAGCCTACAGACTGTCTTTAAATATTTTCCCTAAGAAAGACAAGGAAGGAGGAAAATGTGATCCAAGGTGCTACAGTTAGTAAGAAGTGATTGCTGATGACTATTTTCTGGGTTCTTTGATGCCAAATTCAGATATAAAACAGTAAACAAAAAACACATAGTATGAGTTGTATTTAACCACCATGGCTTATAGCCCTCAACCTAAACCTGATGGGAATATACAGTGATTAGAGACACCTGCTGGTTAATAATTGGAGGCATCTAAGCACAGAGGCAATTAATATAGGAGAACTCTCCTGAGGCTGGAAAGGCAGCACTGTTCAAATAAATACATATATGAATACATAAAAGTGAATATTTCCAATTCCTCGCAATAGACTAGCTTTCTAGAGGGACCAACCAAGTCATCACTGAGGCATCCTTCAATGTCAATACAGTCTTGTCTCAGAAAAAAATGCATAGAATAAAAATGAAATTATTTTTTTTATATGTTTTCAAAACCTTAATAGTCTTAGAGGTTAAAGTGTTTGAATTTGATACATATTTTGGGATGGTTTGGAATTAGTTTTTGGAATGGACTCCTGCCTCTGGAAACTTAAATTAATTTTAGAGGTATTTATATGGCTTGTTACACAGTGTAATAAATATATCCAAAATTCAGATCTGGGAGAGTCTATTGAAGAACAGCTTTACTAGCCTGAATCCCCAGAAATATGAAGGATCTGAGATGTCTCACTAAAGGGGTGAAGCACAGGTTAAACTTTATAGAACAGTAAAGAGCTTGAGTGGTCCTATTTTGTGGTCACTGTAACACTATGCTGACCTGCTATATTATGAAATCTACAACTTCTTTTCTAGAAGCTTGAACACAGTCAGGGAATAAAATAAATAAATAAATAAATAGCTGATATCTGAATCTTTAGAAGAAGCTAGAACTCGATTTTTAATATCTAAAGCTAACATAGTTGGCATTTAAAAAAAAATCATGTAAGCCAGAAGAGACAATATTTTTCCTGGACATCTTTCAGGTAAAATTTATCCCCCAGCTATGTATGATGCAACAAGTATTTCACTATTCATTTTCTCTTCAAAACTCACTGTTAAAGTAGGTGTTTCAAGGGTAAATAGTAAAGGCTAATGTATTCCTCAGCAAAATGGAAAAATGATAAAGTGAAAAAATACATTAAATGACATTAAAGGATAACTCTGACCATGTAACCAGGTCATTAAACATTATTTATTTATTTATTTTCAGAGAAAGAAAACAAAAACATTATAGAAATAGAAGGTCATGAATTATTTATAGGCCTAAAGGTCTCTGGGAAACACAGGAAATTTGCTTGTAAATGATTCAGTTTAAGAACTATTCCTGTTGTTTTTCTTGACTTCTAATGAGTAAATAACTTGCTTCAATCTCCCTGTGTATTCATATCCTTTATCTAATTTTTGCCTGAAAACAGGCATCCAAACTATCAAAAGCTCCTCCTACATTCCAGTCAGAAGTGCACACATTTTGAGGAGCTGAGACTATTCTTTGATTGAATTCATGAGCCTTACAACAAATCCCAAACAAACCAAAACACAACATAACCACTGTTACCTCCTACTAACCTGAAGCATTTCTCCCCTCATTCCTCATTAGTGGAAATGGGTGAGGATACCTCCTTCTCTTCTGCCTCCTTCCCTTTCTTTCCACATGAAGCCTTAGGGCAGCAAAATTAGAATCTTAGGTACACTGGCTACCTAGCCATATGCTGACCAGTACTTCTCTGAAGCACATCAGAATTAAGGCACAGAGCAGATGCCTATGCAAAGAATACACTTTTTCCAGAACAGTAAGAAGCCCTGCCAGGCCATATATACCCTGTCCATCTTGTTTCTTACAAAAGATGCCATGCCAATTTGCATTCACCCTATTCAATGTGTATTTTCTTGATTAAGATTAAAGTGAATCAAATTAGGAACATATTCTAAAACACTGGAAGGAAGAAAACTTGTTTCCAGCTTTCAGTTTAATCCTGTTAGCAGACATTAAACCCATCCTTCCTTTCTTGCACTGAATTTCCAGGACATTTTATCTAACCATTTCTAGCATGATGACATGTTGAAATGTAATCAGGACATGGCAGAAAGTTCTTTCTGCAAAGAAGGGCAAGTAATTTTTCGCACTACTTGCTCTTTTTTTCCTTCACATTGTCACATTAAGTGGACCACACTGAACTTAACAGAGATGATAAGCTATTATTACATTGTGTTCCAAAATCTTCAGAGAAATACCAGAGATAATTGCCTTTAATGTTAATGTAATAAGCAACATTCTTGCATGCAATGCATTGTGTATTCCAGAGTGGAACTACTAGGAGTAATTTCTGTGTTTAAAGAAAGCCAATATATAAGCAGCAGAATTTATACATAAATGTCCCCCAGTGTAAGCAATTTCTATCTAAAATAAATTTGTAAACCAAGAGAAAATGGACTTACAAATTCAGAGATGAGAGATACATAACAGAGATGTCATATAAGACTTGCTTCTATTTTTTCCCTAAACTTTCTCTTTACAAAGTACTTTTTTTCTCAATAAATATAGTCACATTGCTAATTAGTAAACAAAATAATTCTTATTTGAAAGGGTGTACAATCAAGCTAAAATCAAAAGACCTTCAAGAGCTTTTAGTAGGTGTTTAAAAGGTGTTACAGAAGTAATTGTTTTGTAAAAAGGATTCAGATTGTTTTTTATCTATCTATAAGCTTTTAGGTTTTCTTGTTGTTATTTTTTTGTTTACTGTTTGTTTTTTTAAACAATCATATAGGTAAACGTTACCCTCATTAAAATATAGATTCTACTAAGAAAGGAACCACTACAGATCCTTAACTACCTAATAATGCCGTATGAAAAATATGACACAGATGGAAGGAATAATGAATTCAAAAGTCTGACCTATATTAGGGTCACAATGTCGGGACAAGCCAGGCTAGTGGCCTACTTAAATGCTTTCTCATACCCACATTGCAGAAGGGGCTGAAGGACAGAAAATACAGTGGCATTCATGGGGGAGGAATTTGTTCTACCTTTTCAGGCATGATGGATGGATACAGTCCGTAGTAGAGATTTCTCCGGTAAATATTTTTCTGTTTATTTTCTCCCTAAGGACACCCACCCACACCAGGTGCTTTATAACCAAGCCTTTTATAATCCTAACAAAATAAATTATGTTTCTGGCAACAAGTGGGGACCAACTGATTTTCCACGGTCGTGCACATGGAGCAAAATTTGAACAGGGTATTATACTTCAGCCCAAGGTAGCAATGTAATGCTAGGATTTTCCTTTAATTTTGGAATAAATATAACACAGAAACATTAAAAATGTAAGACTCCTGTCTTATTAAAGAAAACCTCTATTAAGGTGCTCATCTAAGAGACTTTTTCAGGAATTGCTCATGTTTCTCAAGTTATCTGATTTATTTGTTTTATTCAGTATCGTTTTTAAGAATTACATGAATACTGGGTGGGGTAATTTGTGGGACCTGAGAGACTAAAGGAAGATTGTGATTTTTCAGGAATTCTGATTTTTCAAGAATTCTGTCTGGCCAGCAGTGTTAATCACATTATACATGCACCTCTGAGATCACTGTCCCTAGAAGAGAAACATTTTCTTGCTCCTGCCCTCGCTCAGGTTCATTCACATAGACGACAAGGAAAAGGATGGAAAAAGTACAGAGCTTCTACCCTGTAAGTGGCAATACAAATCCAGGAGAAAGCTACCTCTGCCATACAAATCTCTCACTAGCCGAATCTGTAAAATGGGACTTAAACACACTAGGTGAGCTTTCAGATATGATAAAACATAGCTGTCCACCAACAGGCAGAAACTGTTTTGAGAACTACCTGAGACTAGCCAAAACTTAATTAAATCACAATTATTAGGCAAAGGCTACCATCTGATGCTCTGCCTAACAAAAGCTCACACACTATTTTATGACTGCTCTGCACTAGGTATTTTTCACTAATGTACAATACATGTTAACAGAGGAAACAATAAACCAAATCTCTCTTACTCCGTAAAAGAACATACAGACATCTGCCTTAGTGTTTTAACTTGGCTTCGTTTTGGTAACCCACAAGTCCAACTGCAACAAACAAATAAAAACAAAAAATTCTGAAAGTAATCTTAACATGATTATCTAACTGTGTAATTTCTAGTAGTTTTAGAAATTTTAGTAATTTTTTTTTTTTTTTCCAAGAAAGCACAATCTGTAAAGAGATTATAAACTACACATCTTAAACTTGAAATAATTATTCCTACTTATTCCTATTAGCATTATCTGGGTTTAAAGTTTTAAGAATTAAAGTTTATAGAGCCCAAGAAACTAATATTGGCAAGAAAAATAATTCTAGAGTACAAAAATCTCTTTGGACAATCTGTATATTTCCCAGTAAACCAGTATTTTAGGTCTGTAGAGAATGCAACCAAATTTATTACACATTTCTCTTCCAGCACTGAAAACTCAGGAAGCTCTAGTAAAGTAAAAACATTTCAATTTTTATTTATTTATTTATTTATGTCCAGCTGCATCCTTTTGGTTCAGCGCTGAACATTTTTTAGCTTGGAGCATGTTTTTAAGAAAACTGAAATAGTTCTCAAGTGTTTTTCATTGCCCGGGAACACACACATTTATTCTCAGCGGAGGTTTAACTTTTCTTAAGTGACCAATCAACAATGGACATTAATTACTTTTTATAATGCTTAATGTGAACTACAAGATATCTTTGCCCAATAGTGCATTCCTGTAAGCACCGTCTGGATGTTTGTGATGCCTCTAAAGCTTATCAGGCCTAAAATACAGAAGGATGATTATGGCACGGTAGTAATATAAAATGATGTAGATCATATAGTGATGTTGAGTGCACATTGCTGCTTATTTAACACTAAAGTGAACACACTCCTGAAACTTCACAGAGATCAAACCCTTTGTAGTTGTTGTTCTTGGAATTACTGTAAGGCATAGAGAAAGCATGCTTTGGTAAATGGACAAGAAAAAAAAAAAAAAAAAAAAAAAAGACAAAGATATATTTTTAATAAATATTTTCTGTAACTTTTCATGATCTAGAATTTTGAATGTCATGACATTTTTTCAGCCAATAATGATATGATGTTGAACACTGGAAGCAATACCAGATTGGAGCCATAAAACAGATGTGTAAATTTATGACATGAATTTAGTGTATTATTTACATGGAGTTATTGGAGCTCTGCAGATAGAAATATTGGTCATTTATACACTTTTATAGAGTTGCTGAACTGTAACTGACTTGGCTAATTAGTTATTGAAAACAGCTGAAATGGATGATAATCGATTCTGGTAATTAAATACATATTGATTAGAAAAAAAAAAAAAAAAGTGTTTAAAGCTTGAAGCTTGTGAAACATCCTAGCTGTCACAGACCCTAACTCTAATTACAATCTAAGATTCTCTGGATATGAGGTAAGTTATTACTAGTGTAGGTTAGATTGTTTGAATGAGATGTTGGGACCTAAAACCAGGAGGAGCAGCAGATGTGCAGGCTCATTGGATGAAGGCAGTCTCATAGTAAAGATGGAGGCACCTACTTAAACTTCTACACAGTTGTGCAGCAGATAGTTAAATAATTTAATTATTTGTTCAAAAAATTTGGCATACAAAATATCTGCTATAAAGCTTTGAAATTCTCTGGTCCAACAAGTTTTCTGAGTTCCTACACTTAGCCCATTAGAGAAAGTCTAATTGAGAGACTATGAACAAATGCTCATAGAAACTACCAAAGATCCTGCTGACCTTCCTGATCTTTAGATCAGACCTCAAGAGTACATCTGCTTTCATTTAACATTAGACTGAAGTGTGATAAAGAGAGATATTACCTTTCACACGTGTGTTTTTGAAATCCAATATTATCTTTTTGTGTGTGTGGTTCTTTTAACCTTTAAAACTTTTCATATATGGTTACTTTAGTAAAGGCAGGCTGCCATAAAACATATCTAGCTGACAAAACTGTTGGAAAACAGAGGCCAAGAATCATGTCCTGGATACTATCCAAAAAAAAAAAAAAAAAAAAAAAAAAGTAGATTTTTTTCAGTGTTCATATTTTGGGTGAGGTAGTGGTAGAAACAGATTGCTTAGTCTATTGTAGAAAAAAAAAATCTGTAGTATTTTAGGTTAAGCCAGGCAGTCTTCAAAGAATGAACTCTGCAGTTCAACTCATTAGCTCCTAGACTTTTAACACCTCAAAGCAAGCAACAAGTATCTAGGAAAACAAACAAAAAAACCCCCAAAACCTTCTGTTCTGAAGTTCAGATGAGGACATCCATTAACTTTTTAAACTTGAATATTGGATATGGAGCTTTAACATTTGTTTACAAAATTTATGGGGGCATTTTATAATATGTAAAATTTCAGCAAATGCATAACATTCATTTTAAAAAGTGTTATAAGTGGATATGTCTTAGATCAAGAGAAATAAAGCTGAGCATACATGAAATTAGAAAAATACAGGGGAAAACTATCTGAATGCCATGCTTGTATTACAGAAATATTTTATACAAATTATAAGACATCATAGCTGTACTTCAGGAAGAGTTAGCTCAGGTGAAGCATGTGATAGTGAAGCACAGTTTTGTTTTTCTTTTTTTCTTTTTTAGATAATTTTATTCAAGTGTTTTTTTTTGTTTGTTTGTTTGATGATTGTCCAGCAGAAATTTCTAATTCCCACAGAATTCAGTGTTGTAATGCAGAATTAAAAGGAAGCAATGGAACATAGTTTACAAAGAAACACCTTGTTAATAAGATGTTGCTCTAGCTACATCACTGAGGTCATTTAAATCATTCTCCCTTGTAAAACCAGTAGGAATGGCTGAGTGATTAACTCATTTACTAAATGACTGAACTAGATCAGACTCTTGAGAAATTCATGGGATGAAGAGTAGTTGTTCAGATGTGCAGGTGCTACTACTCAGTTTCTGGAAATTATCCTCTTCTGGCAGCTAATTCAATCTAATTACATATGCAAAATTCTGTTACTTTTCCTATACATGACTCATTTTCAAAAGTATACTGTTGTAAGGGTTGTACTACATATCTTCTCAAAATACCTGTTGAGAAGAAATAGGTTAAACCTATAAGGGAAATGCAGCATAAAGCACAGAGGTGCATTTTTGTAAATACTTCAGAAAAAAAAAAAAAAAAAAAGGAAAAAAAGCCAGCATCTATTTTGAATTTATATGACTGAAAGCCTACTGATGTTTACAACACTGTATTAATATGTTCTTGATCTCTCTGATCAGAACCTATTGGATGTTTATTTTCCTGAAAGCTACTAGTCAGTTCTGAATATTATGCTGTTTAATCAGCTAAAGAGTAAGGCATGGTACAGTGACTGTAAAAGGTCAACTGAATGTACTCAAAGACGAAGAACAGTAGATATAATTGTGCTGGAATCAGAGATATATAACAACATCATCCAGGTCATATTTCGGCCAAAGTAGGGTTGGTTCCTGGGGTGTATTTTCTAATGATTTGTTATTATTTTTTCTTTTTTTAAAGGACTTACTAAGGGAGTTATCTGGACATTCAGTTTAACCCAGAATTCACAAACAATATTGTTGGTTGAACTTTTCTGTAGATTGTTGTAGCTGAATATTACCATGGCTGCTTTTCACTGAAGATTCACCTATTAAATTTTAAAATTAGTTGGAAGGTTGGATTAAAATACATGTATGTTGTTTTCTTGCATTCTTTTGGCATCTTAGGGCTCCTTCAAAAAAGGGATATAAAGTTTAAAAGGCATCTTTTCTTCCAGATTCAAATATGATTCAATGCTCCTGGACATTTGCACAGTTCAGCTGTTAGAGCTTTCCCAAAAACAATTTCTAAAGATATGTATAGACATTAGAAGAAGAAGGATAATTACTGCTACTTTCACTGCTGTTGCAAAACAGTGTTTCATGATAATATCCAAGTTGTACTTTAACTGGATTCAAAATTCCATCTGAGTGTCTTAAATTAACAGCATCAGGAAGAGAGCGCATGAATACAACTCACACTCACTGACGTACATTTGTTTACTAGGAAAACTTTGTGTATAAAACCAGGATGTAATTAAAAGCAAATCTGTTTGAACCTATATTTATATAAACCTTATTTAACATCTGAAGAGTGTAACAGTGAACTGTCTGTGACAAACTTATAACTATGCTACTTTGGAAAAAATAATTCACTATTAAATAGGATAGACTTTGGTGACTAATGGGGTTCATAGTAAATCCGTGCTGCTTGTTCTGGATGGTTGAAATCAAAAGAACACTTTTCACCACTTGGAGTCTGGACGTGCTTTGAAAACCCTAGACTTCCCTCTCTTTGATCCAATGAAATGAAGTGAAACATGTAGCCTCTAGGCAGTTTTTAGGTATTGAAAGATCAAATAGAGGCTATTACAGTGCAATTTGCTTGGTGAAGCCTAACAGAAAGGATCTGCTTAAAAGTAACTGTATTTTGCAGTCCACATATAAGAAAAAAAAAAAAGTAACAAAGCTGAAATTATAGTATTTTTAGACAGTAGACAAACGTTACTGAAAAATGCATTATTTGCTAGCATCGATAAGGTTAAAGATCTATACATTCAGCTAATAAACTACACTGGGATTAGATCTAGCCCTGCAGTGTGCATAACATGACCTTGGGTTTGACTTGATTTTTTTTTAATTTTTTTTTTTAAGGAGTAGATGTGTTCAAATGGTTCATCAGAATTGAGTTATATATTAACCTTATATTTTTTTTTTTTTTTTTCTGTGCATGTATTTCCTTATGAATTAAATATTTTCAAGACTTTGATAACTCTCCTCAAATTTCATTTTTGTTTCATCTCAAATTTCCTGAAGGTTTGTTGCTTTGGATGGATAACCATCCAGTAAGGTTTTAGGATTCCCAGACATTTTATTGAATGAAATGGCAGTTCCAAATAGCTACAGAAGACAAAAACTCTAGAAATGTACTCATACAAATATTCCCTCATCATACGTTGTGTTTACCATGCTCTGATTATTTTGTAACAGAAAAACTGAACATAACTACCAGTAATTATTCAAACCAAGAGTGGCATCCCAACTTTTCATGTAAGAATTTGACACACAACAAAGGATGTGCATTTAAGATTTCACTGGAATTTGGTGCTCTGTACAAGTTTGAATTTGGGATTATGGTATTTTTCTCTGATCTCCTGTAGACATTGTTTGTTTTTTTTTTCCACCGCACATGAGAATTTGAGTATTTCTAAGAAACCACACAAGCAAATGTAGATACCATTGTGATTTTTTTTTAATTTATTTATTTATTTATTTATTTATTTTTTCTCTTTGCTTCTTTAAATTCATAGCCCACTCCTTGTCTACAGTAGAGCAACTTGTATGGTTGATACAAGTCAAGACTTACAGTTATGCACTTTTGCTTTTTAACTGTATCCTGGCTTTCCTTTAGAAAATAGTACAAATAACTATCAAGTATAGTGCAGGGAAATTTAATAAAAGTTCTATTTTTGTACTAAGATCTGTATTTTGCAAAGTTCAAATCATTCATTCAATTGTGATATAGAAAACATTAATTTGGTCCACTGCTCCTGGAAAATTAATAAACTATCAAATAATCAGTACAGTTCTGTTTACACAAGTTTAATGAGAGGATCAAAATGTGCTATAATTTTGTTATCACTTAGTTTCCATTAATCACATATTTCCAGTTATGTAAGCCAAAATTCACCATATTATGCATAAATAGAATTACTTATTTTGCATTCATTCATAAACCTAGTTCTAGAAAACAGTGATATTCTTCATGATTGAAGAATACACAGGCATATGAGTGTTCACAGTTAGACTGTGCAAAAATGCTATTAAGCATTAATGTAAAGTCAGCTGGACAGAATTGTTTCTTTATAGAGGTAAAAGCTTTTGAATCCCATTTTCTTTTTTCTTGAATGTAGATTTGATTTTACAGATCTAATTTTCAGCTATTATTAAGTGACCCAGTAGTTGGAATCCTGTTTTTAAAACTGACATAGCCTTCCAAACAGCTAATGAATAACATTAATTTCATTCACCAACTGCCAGGTCCTTAACACTGATGAGGAGAATAACCAGAAAGTGTGTGTGTGTGTGTGTGTGTGTATATATATATATATATATATATAAATTGCAAATTTATTTAAAGATAAAGTGTTGTTTTATCTTACTGTTATTAAGTTAAAACCAATAAATGATTTCATAATATCTATATTGCCTGTGACTGCTAAATTCTGAGATTTGGTAGTGGTACTTGAATATTCAAGGTTTAAGTCATGTCACACCTCTTTAATTAAGGCTAGGAAATCCTGTGAAATAGTTAGAAGACTTTATTGAAAGATAAAATTGTTTTTTTTTTTGATGGTGCTGTCTTCAGAGTTGAAGGTAATTCATGATTTTGCAATAACTCACAACTGAAGATTTCATTAGGTTGTCAAACCATTTCTACTGTTACTCTATGATTCTGTGATTATCTTTTAATAGTATCCTGAGTTGGAAGGGACCCACCAGGATCCCTGAGTCCAGCTCCTGGCTCCACACAGGTCTACCCAAAAATTCAGACCATATGACTAAGATATATGGTCTATTGGACCATATGACAGTCCAAACACTTAAACTCCAACAGGCTTGGTGCTGTGACTACGTGTCTGGGGAGTCTGTTCCAAAGCATGACCACTCTCTGTGAAAAATCTCTTCCTGATGTCCAGCCTGAACCTCCCCTGTCGCAGCTTGACACCATTGCCTAAGGTCCTATCACTGGTGACTAAAGAGAATAGGTCAGCGCTTTCCCCTCCACCACCCCCCCGTGAGAAAGCTGTAAACCATGATGAGGTCTCCCCTCAGCCTCCTTTTCTCCAGGCTGAACAGGCCAAGTGACTTCATCAGCTTCTCATACATCTAAACAAATAACGTACATTTGTAAATCCTATGCCTGGGCTACACTTTGTTTTCTCTGTAAGGAACACAGACCACACTTAAAACCTTTGACTTTCATTCATATTTTTAAGCTTATATTTTGATCTTATCTTTCCATAAATTAGGTATTTTTCTGCCTATTTTAAATGACTGCTTAAAGAAAAACAGCACTAACATATGTTTCTTGCCTGTCGTTACAGTAACTTTTTTTACCCCTTAATTAAGAGAAGGAATGAAGCTTAGGTTTCCAAAGACTAACCAGAGAATAAAGACTGCAAAATCAAGATTCTTGGTTTTAGGTAAGCATAGATTGAAGATGGTTGTCAAAACAAACAAACAAACAAAACCAACCAAAAAAAAAAAAAGGCAAAAAAATTGCACACACTTTTCATGTTATACTTGGCTGAGCTCATAGAAAGAAGAACATTAGCCATAGAAAGCAAAAAAGTAGAAATAAAATATTGTGACTGACCTATGTTAAGGACAAAAGTGCTACTACCTAAATACAGCAGCCAAAACGATAAGTAGCTACTTCACGCCTCTCAATCTGACGATTAAATAGCAAAACCAATACAGAACAGAAAAATAACGCAAAGAGAAGCAAACTGAAGCAAATGGAATAATACTCTTTTGTTAGCTGTTCCCCACTTCCCTCCGCCAAAAGGTTTAAATAAACATGTGAATATTGTGAGTGAACAGTTATCTTCAAAAGGTTTTAGTCATCAGCCAAACTGAGAAATAGCATATGAGTTTGTAGCCTCCCTTCATCATGTTGTTGAACATTTTACTTTAGTTTTTAAATGGTCTTTTCATGTGTGTTTATATTCCAAATTAATAGTTTGATGTTGTCAGTTACATTAACTTACTCAGCAATACAATACTGAGGTATCAATTAGAATACTTTAGGAAATAAGAAGCATGTCTAAGTTTGTTCTCCTGCTAGAATCAAATAAAAATGTCAAAGTACTGCAATCAGACAGTTCAGATATGAATATTCATTGGCAACTGTTCGTGACAGATTTATGAATGCTTTCACCTGCTGGTGGAAAAACATTAAGTTGCAAAATAAAGCTATTAAAGTAAGCGAAAAGGGGAAAAAAGAAGATATACACAGATGGATGATGATCCTGGAATTATGCAATCTTGTGAGAAAAGAATGATTTTATTTTTCATATTATGAAAACATTTGTTTTATATATGCAGATTGCCAAGGTCTTAGCATTTAACTCACTAACATCACACAACTCTCTCCAAACACTATTCCCAGTTTATGTGAAATGATGCACACAGCTAATCTAATCACTGCTTTGTGGCAGAAGCACATGCAAGGGTAATTCTTTGAGGATTTTGACTGCTATGCTGACTGCAATTTTCCTATTCTGTTATAACAAAAGATGAATTCTCCATTAAGAGAAGAGCATTTTGTAGTCTAGGATAAAGGGTTTGATTATACTACTACTAAGAAAAATACCATTACTAAGAAAAATACATAGCACTTCTGGAGTGTTTTCAGCCTGAGGATTTGAGATGGCTTGAAACATATTTTCTCATTACTTTTAAGAGGAAAGCATTACCCACACTTTGTAGATGGGGAAACAGATGAATACAGAGAACAACTGATTAGTCCAATTTAAAAGAAAAACAAAACACAGAGATTAGAGGCAAATAAACTATTTCATTGTTTTACTGATGGATTAAACAACTTCTGTGAGTTGAAGCACTGTTTTAATGATTTATGATGGAGAACACTTGCGATTTGAAGTTAAAAGGTATGTAAAAATATGGACTTGCATTACCCTTTGCATCATGGGAGACTTCCTTGTGTATTCTATGGAGTAACCTAAATTTTGAAAATTTGTCTTAATTTCAATTGTTTATTGCAAATGTAAGTGAAACGTGCTTAAATTCAGGTTATTCCAATAATCTAATGCAGGCACTTATATTTTTCTATCACTGTCTATACTTGCTCACCTCAGTGGACTTGTTTGATACTGTCTCACAGAGCTCCATAAAGATAAAATCAAAAGAAAAAGAAGCAGAATAAGAAATAAAGGACCATAACAACAGTTTTTGATGAAACAACAAAGGGGAGCTACTAAATGGGGAATCACCTACCTAGCCTTGCTGTGCTGGCAAGATTTATCTGTCCCTGAAATATAAATAAATGTAATCATAACAAATGAATTAGTTTAAGCAAGAAAATTTTGAGTGGGTATGTTAGCAACAACCTCATTCAAGACTTGGGGCAGGGAGGAGGAAGGGGAAGCCATGCAAACAGGTACTAAGCAGTGGACCAACAATTAAAAGAATGCAATGTTCACAGAAGATTTAATTTTTCTTGAGAATATATTTTGAGGGAAGTTTTTCTTGCTTCAAATATTTATCCATACCTGTGGGTGAAAGAAAAGACTGTACTATCTTGAAGAAGTTCATTTTATTAGGATGTATTAAGCCTGCTGATCTCATGTTCTCCGGGAAGGAGCGGTGGAAGGAGGAGAGTGGTATAACCTGTCAAAAAGAGTTAGACCAGACAAGTTATCCTGCCTGGATAGCAGTGAAATGATGGTGAAAGTACGCTTCCTCTCCCGCTGAATGATTTAATATTCACTGGAAGAAAAGTAAGACATTTACTGCAAAAATGAACACAGAGGGACAAAAAGGGACCAATATGTGCTGCCTATCTTTTACACTGTGCAAACTACATTTGATCTTGTGTAGTGTTTATGAATGCTGAATGTAGTGTGATCTTTGTAATCTTTGTATTTCTGGCAATCAGAAATTCTAGATGTATTTTAAGGCTCTACCTTATAAAATACATTTTTTTTTTTTTGTAACATTTTTTTGAGCCTGTTCACGCATTAAGCATAAAGAGCATAATCCTACAGTAATGTACCCAATTCAAGTAAGAATTCACTCAACAAAAGAACTACCTTCTATTTTAAGCCTGTTACTTGGTAATATAACCATGTGTCTAAAAGATTTTGTGTTCTGAGAAGAAGCAAATTCCTGTTCTGTACCTTTTCCTTACTAACTTTTCAAGCCACTTTCTAGGAGTGAGCCTTACTCCCAGGTAGCTTCCCACCAAAGTCAGATAGGTTTAGAATGGCCTCTTCAAACCTGTAACATACACTTGGTTAAAGGATTTGGCCCCAGCAAATAGACATCTTTGTAAACACTACTTTTTGTTGTGAGAAAGCCAGAAAAAATTTTCTGTAGTTATGTTCTTCAGCTACAGATTTAGAAATTACTGAAGAAGTCAGAAAATACATACCTGAAATTTGTCAAATATTTGTAATAACAACAACAAATATATATATATATTAAAAAAAAAAAGCTTGGGTGACAAT
Source organism: Nettapus auritus (assembly GCA_011076525.1). Classification (NCBI taxonomy): domain Eukaryota; kingdom Metazoa; phylum Chordata; class Aves; order Anseriformes; family Anatidae; genus Nettapus; species Nettapus auritus. Next base: position 101,334,646 of record CM021765.1, read on the forward strand.
TCTTATTTCATTTCCCATTACTGAAACAATGCATTCAGATTTTTTTTTCCACCCTACAGCTATATTAGCAAGTCTCTGTAACATATTTTTAGTTTATTCATATTCTCCATAAGTGTCTCCTGCCAGCAATATGAACAGAGGCTTTCAGAAAGCAGTCACAGAAACAAAGAGACTTCCTTTCTAATTAGAAATTAATGTAAGAATTACAATACTTCATACAATGAAGAGCACCGTCATACATATGAGAGCACCGTCATAACTAAAATTATTCAGGATGTTTAAACTGCACTTAAACATTCTCAACAGTATACCACTATTAAAACTATCAGAGAATACATCAACATTTCTCTTTCTTACTCATTTGTGAATGATTGCTTTGCCATATTCTATTCTTTTTGGATTGAAGTCACTCTCTTTCACTCATTTATGCTGTCATGAAACCTGATTTCCATTTGACTGAATTCAGTTTGACTGTATTCTCCAACCCACTGTTTTATTTCAAATATTTCATCCCAGATGTCGCAGTTTTTTCACCCCAACAGAAGGCTGCTGTGGCAAAAAAAATAAAAATAAAAATAAAAAAATAAAAAAAATCATGTTAATGTTTTGTTTCTCCAAATTAACAACTTCAATGTTTTCTTTCCCCATTCATGATAATTTAATGACAGAGGGACAGCATTTAATCTGGGTCATGATCTCAATTTTTGTTTTTGGAGTTTTAAACAAAAAAAAACCTTGTAAAGAGTTAATATTTTCTTGGCTCCTTATATAAATGATTTTTAGTAGCGTGTATGGAAAAGAAACATTTATATATATATTACTTAAGATCGCTAAAGGAATGCCAGTTTTGCCAGTTTTGAAGGAGGAAGAAAAATAATTTTTTCCTTGACTTTCATGACTACCAAAAATTAAATGCAAGAGCCAGTCACATTCACAATGTGATTTTGTAATAGTGACAGTTTCTGTTGTTACTATGTTTAGAACCTGAATGAGAACCTATTTTCAACAATCTTTTAATTATATTTTGATCAGAAAACAGATTTTCACCATCTCATATGTGGAAAAAGATTTTTGTAACCTGATCTGATCATTGAATCTATGAATCATAACTGGGTACCTATTATATATTATCTTAGTAATAAGTTGACCCACATTATTTTTTCTGTAATGTTTTCATTCTTAGGACTCCCATGTGAGACTGGTAAGCACTATTATCTTCATTTTATGAAAGGGAAACAGACTCATGGAAGTTTAAAGACAGAATTCTGATTCCATTATAATCAGTAGCAATATTTTCATTGACTTATTCTAATTAGCTTTCCCATTATTATTCAAGACTGTAAAAAAGTCAGAAATTAAACTAAATTATAGCACATCCCAGCCTGTCCTCTATCCCTAATAAAAATAATTAAATAAAAACCCCATATAATCTGCAGAATACTTTCTCACACACAGTATTACATTTAATAAGATTTTATTCAAATAGCCAACATCTCTTAGTATGAAATATATTCTCTAAGTAATAGCATAGAAGTTTGTATTGGTTTAGGCCCTTTTGTTCAATACGCATCTAAATTGACTTGTTTCAAAATCTCATTTTCAAGGTGTTTTCTTTTTTTTAATTATTATTATTATTATTATTATTTAAAATTTTTATGCTCTCCTCCCTTCTCCCAAAATACACCAAACTTCCACTTGATAGATTTAAAAAAGGAACAGGATACCGTGCCTGGAAATATTTTTCACAGCCAAAACACTGTTATGCAGAGACACGTGGATGAAGCATTACCACAGAACAATATGGTGTGTAATTGTATGTATGCTGAATGTGCTCATTTTCGAAACAAGCTACGTGGTAACAGCACTGACACATCTCATTAAAGGTCCATTTTCCATACCATTCGCAGTGTTGATGATTTTCAGATGTATTGTGTTATAGATGAATTTGTAAATTAAACAAATATGCTTGAAACATTGATGATTCAAAATATGATAAATCACCCACCTTTCCCAAGTTAGTTGTCTAGTGATGAATAGTGTTGCAAACAAACAAACAAAATCATACTTATTTCTACTATGTAGAACTATTCTGGTATGACAGCTATAAGAACTCAGAAATTTCAAACGTTTCTCACTGGTTTCTACAGTGGTTCTCAAAAGGAATTTTTTGATGCTTCAGTGAACCATGATTTATAGCATTTTGTTTCTCACTAGATTTTCTCTTCCTTTTCATCTTGATATGTGATAAAAAGTAACAGTCCCCAGTAACAGTCAGCTAGACTGCTTTAATTGTACACACATTAGTACCATGAAAACAATGAAGGGACTGGAGCATCTCTCCTCTCCTGTATGGAAAGGCTGAGAGAGCTAGGATTGTTTAGCCTAAAAACTCTGATGGGGAATCTCATCAATGTCCATAAACACCTGAAGGGAAGGTGCAAAGAGGTCAGAGCCAGGCTCTTCAGTGGTTCCCAGGGACAGGCAATGGGCACAGACAGAAATGCAGATTTCCTCTAAACATTTACTGTGAGGGTGACTGAGCATTGGCACAGGTTGTGCAAAGAAGTTGTAGAGATACTGCATCCTTGCAGATACACAAAAGCCATCTGACCATGGACCTGGGCAGCCTGCACTAGGTGGCTCTGTTTTAACAAGGAGTTAGGACCAGATGACCTCCAGAGGTCTCTTCCAACCTCAACCACTGATTCTGTAAGGGCAAAATAACTACTCAGGCACTGGAGTGTACTCCTGCTATAAGGCTGCTGAGGGGATTGCGTGCGCATGCTGTTCTTTTTTCTTTTTCCATAAGCATATGGTCGCTTCCACAAAAACAAACAAACAAACAAAACAAAAAACACAGGACAGTAATCAGATGCAAAGAAATCACCCAACTTTCAATACTTTATACTGGAGAAGTGGTTGCTAAAAAGGGAGAAGGCAATGGGTTTGGATGAAAGCTTGCTAAACATGTCAGCAAACAAATCAAATGGTGAGTTGGCCTTTACAAAGGAAAATGGATATTGACATAAGCTGTTTAAAGTGCTGTTGGAAATGAGCAAGATCATTGTCATTGAATTAAGTCTGAGGAAAAACAGTAAACCAAACAGAATAAAAAATCTGTAGCAACTAAAACACAGCAGAAGTAGTATTGAATTTGCCTTTAACAGGCGGCTGAACCAAGGCCCGTGGAACACAATGGAGCTTCTGCTTACTGAAGTTCTGCAGCAGTTACTCAGTAACAACGTAAACTGCTTATTTATACAGTGAAATAAACTCTTATGAAGGTTTTAAACCTGCCATTTATTTTCCATTTTTCTATCCATTGCTCTGAAAAATATTTTGTCATTCTTTTACTTCATGTCCTTTCCAAACCCACAAACTTCTACCGTGGTCTAAAAACAAAATATCAAGCAAATATCCTACCAATTCTTTCATAAAAAGCCTAGACAAACTCACTCTCATCCTTCTATTCAAAGTAATAATTCTACTTCATTACTTACTTGTTTCTCTATCATTCATATTCATATGGATAGAGAGATTGAAAAAGAATAAAATTCCTTTCCTTGACCTGATTAAAGCAGATCTACATGGGAGGTTGAGTTTAAGGCTATTCAGAGGAAGTGGCAAAGGTTCAGTTTTAAGGACTGTAGTAGAAACCAAATTTAATTGTATTTTCATGGCTCCTTTATAAGAGTGAATAGCAATAGCTTTTTGTTGCTACATTTAGATAGATGGTCACACACGTATCAGAGAAGTGAAAACTGAACTACTGTATCAGCTCCTGTTTCGTATCTTGAAACTCAGTCTTAACTTGAGTCATTTATTGTAAGGACAGTCTTAGAGCTTCCAGAACATCCAGGAAGCTTTGCTTCCAATGTGAGGCTTAATGAGGAATCCCAAGTGAATGTAGAGCTGCCAGTAGGTACTTGATGGTTAGTTGTGACAACTAATGCCACAAAACTGATGTGATACATCTGCTTCATGCTGCTGTGCAAATGTATCAACTCTGATCTGGAGGAACCATGACAGAGAAAGCAAAGTTCAGTTTTCATAGTCATTCACAGTCTTGACATTCTAGTTCCATTGCACGTTTGTGCAATGTCACATCAAAACTGAAAATTTCTGCTCAGGTGAACATGAAAACGTCTTTAACTGAGAGCAGGATCTGTCACTGTCCCTCCAGAAGGCTATGACCAACTCCAGTGCAACTCAATAGGGCCTGAGAATGGTCCAGATTACAGGACTTTTTTATTCCAGTGGTAAACCTACAATCCCAAGTTCTGTCTGATCAGTTCTTAAATTTAACAAAAAATATATATATATAAAATAATAATAATAAAATCATTTAATGGGCAAGTATCTGCTGTTTCAAGAGACTTGATCTTAAAAGTAGCCCTTGACCTCCAGACTACTGTACTTCAACTCAACTTACTTTTTGTTAGTGTTACACATGAGTAACCTAAGTACACACACTCTTATCCAGCATTTTGTTAACCTTCCCAAATACCGTAATAGAGTTTTTAAATCTCAAAACTTCCATTCATAACCATTTAGAATGTAACATTAGTAAAAACATGAACTCCAAAACTCAGAAGTTATCTCCTACCCTATTACACACTTGGTGATTGTTGTTAGAAAAAGTATGCTACTTGAATCTGAAACAGAAAGTTATTACAATTAATGTGTAAATATAAGAAAATAAAGCTGTTATTTCAGTGGACTGAAATTTCTCCCTTCTTTTCTCTCCAGTCTGGATGCTTCTGTGCTTTCTTTCGTCCAGGCTACATGATTTTTTTGCATATTAAGCTTGGAAAATAGGAGGAAATAACTGCTGGAGTCTGCATCCTTCAGGAAACCATTGCTGCTGCTGGGCGTTTTTTTACCCATCAAGTCAAATATTTATATTGGTTCAGCATAGCATCTAGGAAAAATTACATTGGCTGACTGTTTCATATTTGCCACTCATATTCCTTTGACATGTCTTGACTTTTTGGCCTAATTTAATCCATCTTACTGTTCTTCATTTATTGTCTACATGAATCTAAAAGTAAGTCTGGAGCATCTTGAGGTCATTAAAGATTGTAAATCACAATGACAAATTTACATAATGTGTCAGTATGTGTCTGGCATGCTATCATGGACAAAGGCATGCTAGAAAGTTCTAACATCACCCACACATTTTACAGAGTTACTTTAGTCAAATGCATATTATTCTCTAAAGTTCCTATGGCTGTATAGCTTTCAGAAACCTTGAAATGTTATATTAATGATACAATTGATCCATATATACATGGTTAAATTTATATAGTCTATTTCAGGATTTTAACATTATGAAATAATGTCACACCAATAATGAAAAATGACTAAACTTGTACCTTAGCTCAATAAAATTAATGCATTAAAGGACCATTTGCTCACAGACTACATTATGGTTACAGGAAGATACAAAAGCAGAACAGTCATTGAATAATGAGAACTACGTTCTCTCTGTCTAGCTATAGCAGTTGATTCCAATATGCTTTTCCCATGAGAAACATAGGTGGAAAAATGTCTTTATTTCTTGAAAGCAAAAGCAAACTTTTTTTTTTTTTTTTCCCCTCCGATTTTCATGTATTAACCCAAAAGTGCCTTAGTTTCCTGTCTTTCTTAACAGAGCCTTTAAACTAGTGATTTTTTTTCTCCACAAGAAATCTACATTTTTAATATAATTTATTTAGAAAAGCAAAAATTTCTTTGCAGGTTCAGAGCAACTTGAAAAGAACCAAGACAGAGAAAAGGAATAGGTATTTGTACTGAATGATGACCTACTTCATTACACAAAGGAAGAAAAATTACAGTAAAGGCAGAATGCATGCAGAGATGTGTTGGTCATCAAGGAAAGTACTTGCAGATGGAGGTAAAGTCAGAGAACATAAAGCATAGAACATAAGACTCAAGGGAAGCTTTTCTAAATGAACACGTTTAGTTTCACTGTTATTTCTATAGCAGCTAATCAGTGAAAAATAAATATATAAGCAGTGAGGAGCATTATTTTCTTCCCAAGGGTAATGAAAGTATCTGAGTGCAATGTTTTACACTCCTACAAATTCCCTTGTTAGTTACAGACAAGAGAAAACTTCCCCCTTGTGTCTCCTCCACAATTCAGTTGAATAATTCATGTATTAAAGTTTAATATTTTCCATTATAAATGTATGGTTAGTTCTAGTCTATTGAGGGGTGAATATCTAATAATATAATGAGGGAGGAATGAAGTAAATTTTACTATTGGTTTTTAAAATTAATGATTCTTCTGTTTTCATGTAAGATGCTTCACTTCCATGTCAGATGTAGAATGGTAATGCCAAAGCAATTGCTACACAATATAAATTCTTTCCAGGTATTTGTCAATCCAAGTATTAATCTCTTAAGCAAATGACCACATTACTTTCTTAAGAGTTCCACAGCAATGTTTCACTAGCAGGTGAAAATGTTAAAATCTATGTCCAGTCAAGAACCATGTGAGATGAGCAACTAGTATGTGTGAATACTTCTGCAGGGATAGTGATAATAAACGCACTGCTGTCGAAGCAGGACAGTCTTGTAAATAAAGCATATCTACCATACTCAGAAGGTCCAGGATCTATCCTTGCCTCTCGTATAACACTGTTGTGTCTTACAGCTTCTTTTCTGTGAAATGGAGAATGCTGACAAAATCCTGTACCTAGCAGAGATGCATTCTAGGAGAGGTCTATCAGAGCACTCTGTTCATCTATTCAGAGTGTTAGTCCAATTACTTTTGAAATCACAATATATTAAGATGCTTTAAAGGCCTCTTTTACTATTAAATTTACAGGTAGAAAAAATAAGATAAAGAAATAATTGTGTAGCCTAAATGACTTAAAACAACAACAATGTAGTTTAAGCACATCTCTGTTCCATTCCCAACCATCTCATAAATAATAAACTATGTTTTTAAAATTTCTAAGGAGAATACTAGCCCTATTTTGACATAATAAAAATATTTTTACCTTAAAAAAGTGTACCGTTATTTACAAAACATGTAAAAATAGCATTTGATATTTTTGATATTTGATATTTGATATAGCATTACATTTGAAATAACACTTTCTTTAAAGTTATATTATTATATGCCTTAAAATGTATGCATACATCTTGCCTGCATTTGTGAAATAATAAATTAAATTCTTAGAGCAATTTTAAAAAGACAAAGGAATGTTAACTGCCAGAAAGCTGCTCTAAAGTGCTACTCCTAAAATGTACAGGTTCTCTACAGACTCAGTAATATTTAAGAGGAATGTGGCCAGCCATAGTGATGACATATTTGGAAAAGTCAGGGGTCATGCAAACAAGCTGCTGGTAGTGATAGCAATCTTGATGCACACTAGTTCTCTCAGCTGTTGCCACAGGATTAATTTGGAGGATTCAAGAGATTATCCACCTACAGGAACAGAATTGATATCTGTAGTCCAAGAATAACAGTGAGATATATATAAATACTTGCAATGTAACTGAGCTGTGTGCCAAAGGGAGCACGTTGCTGTAAGGGTGATGGATTTGAACTGCTGCTTTGTTACCTTAACGTGCCAAATTTTCTCCATTTCCCCATTTTCTTCCCATTTCTCCATAAAAAGTAATTTTAGTCTTATACTGTTCTGCCTGCAGTGTTGAAATTTACAGCATGTATCACATGCATCAGCTATGCTCATGGTAGTACAGGTGACACCATAGCATACAGGTGATTTTTGCCTGACCGCTAGGCTGAAGAAATTGATCAGGAAAAGGCCTTGAAATCCCCCACCACCCAACCCCACCCCTGGTCACTTTTGCTGATGCTCTTCCACTGAGTCTGCTCCTGTCTTCAGTTCTTACTTCAGTGACCCTCAAAGTTAACACTCCAATTAAAATTAGAGGCTGTTTCCCTCCTAAAAGTTAGATCCTAATTGCCACTACTAATAAATGCAGAAACACAGCAGAGACAGCAGAGATAAAAATCTAAGAAGAAGGGGAAAAGGGCAAGGGCTGTTCTCATTGTTCCAAGAATAGGCCATTGGCCGGAGATGCCTGATGTAGCTGCAGGTAGGAGCTAGCAAAACGTTATTTACTTATTTATTCTAATGGCTAGAGGGAAATGTGGGTGCACAGTCCACTTGAAAACCCAAGGCTGTCTTTTTCTAATGAATAGTTTCTTTCAGAGATGTATCCTGCCATTAACTTTAAATGTTATATATAATAAATGTATTTCTACACCAGAGTGCCTCTTGAGTGGGCCAGTAGACAGTGGTCAAGAATCCTCACAGTTGTACCAGGTCTGTTTCAATTGGATGAGACCTTCTCTGCACTGCAGTGATTTGAGGATCCACTCAAATTTAAATCCTCACTTGTTGGCGGTGATCTGAGTTGTCCATGACAGGGCCCCAGTACTTCCCTGTCATCACCTTTGAATTAAGTATTATTGCCAGTACTTGCAAGTCAATCAGCCTCTTAGCAGTGCAAGGCAGGGTGATGATTGTCTGGCTGTGCTCAGGAGCAGACATGATCCCTTGCAACATCTTCACATGGATGGGCAAGCTGCTAGGGTCTTATCTGCCTTTGGAAGGCTGTTGCAGGAGAAGGCTGCCCCAGATCCACACACCAGCACAAGACCTGGCCCATCCCATTGAACATGCAGGCCAGAACTTTCAGAGTGGAAACACAGCTGCAGGAAAGGACGACTTAGGAGTTCTCTTCAGGAAGATTGCAAATGGTTAAAGGTTATAGCAAGAAACGTCTGAATAAGTGCCGTTTTCAGCCACAACTATCACAGAGAAATATCATTAGATGCTTGTAAACAAAAGCAGCAACCATAGACACAGATTTGCTTTTAGCACTTACACCCTACTTTGGGCATACCAAAATAGCAGACTAAAATGGTTTAAGAAGCACAAATAATCCCCTAAGAAACCTTTTTTTTTTTTTTTTTTTTTTTTCCAGGAGCATTTTCCTGTGCCCTCATCCCCCAGACCCTGAGTTCACTTTGTGATGATTTGCATCACGTCAGGGCAAAAAGGCTGCAGGCTCACAAAGCGAGCCCCCAATGCTGCCACTGCAGCAGGTGCTGGGAAGCATACAGCAGGTACGTGCTTCTGTTGTGGTGCTTTCATGTGAGGCCTGCATTGATCATAGAATGGTTTGGGTTGGAAGAGACCATAAAGATCATCTGATTTCACCCCCCCACCATGGGCAGGGACACCTGCCATCAGATCAAGTTTCCCACAGCCCCATCCATCCTGGCCTTGAACATTTCCAGGGAGGGGACATCCACAGTTTCTCTGGGCAACCTGTGCCAGTGTCTCACCACTCTCACAGTAAAGAATTTTTTTCCATGTGTCTTATCTAAACCTACCCTCTTTTAGTTGAAAATCATTACTTCTTGTCCTATCACTACACTCTCTGATGAAGAGTCCCTCTCCATCTTTCCTGAAAGCCCCCCTTAGGTACTGGAAGGCTGCAATGAAGTCTCTTCTCCAGGCTGAACAACCAACACTCAGTCTGTCTTCATAGGAGAGGTGCTCCAGCACTTAGATCATCTTCGCGGCCCTCCTCTGGACTTATATATCTATCCTACATCCTTAGCCACACAACAGAAATCCATCTCAGAAGAATAACAAAGCTTTTTGTCAAATTTATGCAGAAGGAATCCAACTGTTACCTACAGGTAACAATTGCTCCAGCAATCTGATGAAATACACAGGAATTAGACTTATTTTATTAGCCTTATTTTGTCAAAGTCTTCATATATTTGAATAAACACTGTTTATTATAAGTTTCTCTGAACTTCTAGATTCAGCTTTGACCATCATTGAGCCTATATAAAGTTTTTGATACAAATCAACTGAAAATCATAAAGACATCTATACTTCAGGCTATTTCTACATCATTAGAGGCTTAGTTTAATTGTGTTTTAACTGAGCAGTAAGTATATCCTAAACTATTTCCCTGTTTGAATTAGTTTTTGAGGCTCAGTGCACTGATGTTTTGGGGTTCTTCAGTGCTAGATAAAAATTGACAGTTTTGATATTTCTCCTGGAGTTCTTGAAAAGGCTGAAGCAATCCTCATATTATTAAAGAATTTGCCAGGTTCACCAGAAGTCATTTTCTCCTGGTTTTATAGCTTGAATAAGACTCCATTGAGCAAAGCAATCTAGCTCAGGGAAAAAAATGTTCTTTGTTCACAGGTCATGTGACTATTTTACTCTGCTAGGAAATGATTTACTATATTTATCCACCTGAGAAGCTGAGGTACAGTCTTTGTTGCCGCTACATCTGACATAGTTTTCTTCCAGGTTCATCAGATGACATCATCTGTTTCAGTAAGAATGCATTTTCATTTGTTGTATCACTATATTATTCTGGCACAGAACTCTTAGGCAGCATTAGGGCTTTCTAAAATCCCCTTGTTTACTCCCTAAAAAATAGCTTTACATGCCATTTATACGCTGCAACTTGCACTTCTAGTTTCTTTCCCCTTTGGCATCCATTTTCCAACTTATCACTTGTGGATACGTTCTCAATAAATACAACAGTGTAAGTGGAGCAAGTCTGTCTAACTGTCCATAATCGCAATAAACAAAAAATAAAGATAGATAACATGAAACTGAAATATTTAGCTCTGGAATAAGCCAGGTGTATTACTAACACTGATAAAAACAACCACTATAAACGCCTAACGAAAGTGCACTTTTTGGGTTAAACTCTTTCGTTCTGTCTCTAAACTGAACTTGTGCTGGCAACTCTGCAAACTGATGATGGAGCCACAATGAAAATACCCACAGGTGGAAAGTCATTACTCCAAGAAATATAGTTAACTCAAAAACACTGCTGTACAGTATATAGTTAGATAGAGATGGATTTTTATTATTAATTCTTTTAAGACCAAAGCAGGAATGAAAGCTAAGAGATGCCCCTTTTCAGGGGTGACAGCTAACCTTCCAATGGTGAACATGAAAATATTTTCAGCTAACATTTATACACATACAAACATATACATATTCACAGAGAAAATACAGAAAGCAGTAATTTTGAGCATAACTGCAGTAATCTCAGAGATGCAATAGGGATACTGACAAGAATATTTCAGAAATCTCTAGAATGCAAAAACAAATAAAAAATATGAGGCAAAAGACAGCATACTTGCAACGAGTGATGATAAAGATTATTTTGATTTTTTTATGGCTCATTATACAAGAAAGAAAGACAACGAAGAGTAGATACACTTTTAAGTGTCATTTCACTTGTGCTCACAAACATACCAAATAGAATCAAAGAAACGCATCGACACTTATGAAGCTCACAACTCAGGCATTGCAAACAGGACATAACAGTAATTTGTATATTGGCCAAAATTAAAAACAATTTAAGCATCCTTTCCTTTTGGCTATTCTCTTCACTTGCTCATTTTCCTTTCTATCTTATACAATGCAACCTCAATTTCTCAGTTACTATATAGGGATAGTTATTCCTCAAAAGAGATGTGATGCAAAAATAATTATGAGTTGAGTTGCTGCTGTGAGCTGGGAAGAGATAAATCAGCCTACAAAGGCCTTCAAGGGGCCAGAAACTGGCTACAAATGGGTCTGAGGCTTCTCACAGCTTCCTCTATTACCAGCCGGTGCAAGTCTGGCTCCAGCTCCAGGCCCATGGAAGCTTACTGAACTAACAACAGAGCAATGAACAGAGTGAAACCAACCACCTGAGCCATGTGGCGGGGCCAAAGAGTTTTTTTACTTTGACTAGGAGATAAGAACTACATAGAAATACCTAAGAAATCTTGCTTGCAAACAATTCAACAAGCATTGTTAAATTCAACCTTTTTTTTTTCAGTTTTTCTAGATCCTAGATGTATATACCTCACTTGTTAAAAAGAAACTTAAAGTTCATAAATCATGGGGAAGAAAAAGTCACCATTTTTAATTAAGCTTGCCAAACAAATATTGATTACTGTTGTCTCCATCATCTGGTAAAGCTTTGATGTTGCAGCACTTGCCAGAAAGTGATCATTGTTCCCAAGAGGTTGTATTTGAAATCTGTCAGAAATTAAACAACATGTATGGTAGGTCCAAAACATTCATCTCATAAAGGATGCCTGTGACATCTGCATGAACCAATATCCTGGCTCCCAGCATATATGAGGAAGAATTCTGCAACTAAGTCAAATTGAGTTTCATAGAAGCAGTGGATAGTGCAGGGATAGGAAAGCTGAAATTGTTAGAATTGATCCACAAACACCTTTATAGAGAGTATCCAGACCCTGTCATTAGGTGTATTTACTTCCTAGGCTTCAAAGAGGCACCTGTCACAGCTGCCACCACTCCTGAGTGCAGTTGCAATAGGGCTGGAACCTGAACACAGACAAAAATAATAATTATAAGGGAAGAAAGGAAAGGAAAATATTCCCTTGCGATTAAGTGAACAAAGCCTGAAAGAGTAAGTTGTGTAGCTGGAGAAAGGACAGATAAGTGGATTGATGTTATGATAATATTTATTAGTGAAGAACTTGTCTCTCTGACCTTTTTTTTTTTTTTTTTTTTTTTAAAGACTAGCTTATTGTATAACAAAATATTTCAGTTTTTGAAGTAAAATTTATAGGACGCATAGGATAAAGACAAAGAAAATGATGCAAAGATACAAGGGACAAGAGAACATGACCACAGACTGACAGAAAACCTATAGAAAGGCAAAAACATCTCCCACATTACTTCCATAAATTATACTTTGATTTACCTTTCTATAGAAAGTATTATGAAAGGCTGTATTTTGATAGTCTTAACATTTCTATTTGTAACAGCCTTGCTGCCCAAAGGAAAAAGAAAGTGTCCCATTTTGGCTTGTTCAATTGCAAAAACTTTTTAGATACTGATACAATGCCAGTGTTATATGCAGGTACAATTTTTTAATTTATTTTTTTTTTCATAAACAGTGGAAAACAAAACATCTATTAAATATTAAAAGTGATAAAAATTTTAAAAGCTTTGAAGGCATAATTATAAGACCAGCTACCAGTCTTTGTACGTATTCTTTAGTGTAAACGACCACATGAACAAATGAGAGGAGAATGTGAATCCTTGTGTAAGATAATGTATTTTATCTCTTGTAACGAAAAGAAATACAAATACCAAAGCTACTCTTATATATTAACCAGTGGTTTCTCCTTTAAAGAAAGGTAAAAAAGATCTAGTCAATAACTGCAGCTGAGCTTGTGGCGAGAAAGGTCTTGGTAGGAATTAGTAAATAAAAATACCTCAGTGTAAAGCATTTTAACTTAGAGTGAATGAAAGAAAACAAAACAAACAAAACAACAACAAAATAACTGAACAAAAACAAACAAACAAAAAACAATCTTATCAGCTTCAGATTATAGCCATTGGGCCTCAGGTAAAATATCCTTGTAGTAAACCAAATACGGACCACCATTGCATTGAGTAAAAGATACAGACTACAATAACACTCACAAAATTGTCACTCTAATTCCCTAAAAGTGTTGTATCTCTTACTGCTTCCTTTCGCTGCCAGGATATCAGATATACATGTGCAGAGAAGCTCTGAGAAGTGTACAGAAATGAAGAGGAGGAGGAGTTGCAAATTGTGTGTGTGCGTATGTGTACATACATGCATGCTGCCTGACTGCTGGGCATCCTTCCTGCTGTTTCTCGAGTTGCTTCTCCAGACCTCATCTCCAGGTTTGAGGGACATTTCCAGGTACAAGGTATAGAATGAAAAATGACCACTGGGTCAAAGTTGGAGACATTAGGGAGGAAATTCAGTCAAATGGCATTACTTCAGAACAATTCTATGACAGAGAAATACACCCCTCATTACTATGCATACATCTCTTATTCATAGATGAGTGGTAGTCAGAGAGGAATCTAAGAGAAAAAAGCAGCAATTGAATGGCATGAAAGCTATTCTGATCTAACAAAGAACAATCAGATCAACATTTGTGATCATTTTGGATGAGGTTATCCCACTTTATTCTCCACTGTAGCACATGTAATGCACCAGGATTGGGAGTAGTAAGAGAAGTAAAAAGAATGAAAAAGGAAAATGATCATTTTTCAGTGTTAACTGCATTCATTCATTCCTTTGTGTGAGTGCCTCAAGATATATTTACACAGTTCAGCAATAAAACTCTCATATCTTCTGAAAACATGCAGTTTTACACAGATTTACATCCAGTTTCAATGCATAATCAGACTCTCCATTTGATTCCAGCAGTGATGGCTTGTTCATCTGTAACTGCCTAAGCAGTAAAAGTTCACGTCCACTTTCCTGTCCAGTTTCATGCTCCATTTAAGCCTTGAGTCCTTGTTGACTCATAAATGCTACTTTTTGAATGCTAGCTTTTGACCTCATATAAAAGAAAGACTGATATTTGCAGGCAAAGTCTGTGAGGCAGTAGTTTAGCTTTGACAATACTCAGTTAAATAGGTAGAGCTATAATGTCATTTGCTTGTGGGGGAGAGAAAAGCACGGCTGGATTTCCCTGTTGTTCAGTTTTACCAGTAAAACAAATAAATTATTTCTTTGGCCAGAGCAAGAGTGATCACCTGAAGACAAAGAGATTTTTGTGCAGAATTTCACATAAAATATAGGTAACACAACAACACTGAAGGATGGATCATTTTCTCTTGTGGGTGAGTGAAAGAATGAAGTGACTGCACCAGCTGCATAAATTAATGAACGAGCTGGTGGGTCCTTTCTTATTTTCATGCTGAATTTCCCAAGTGTACTGGGCCACTATTGCTCCAATGCATTAAACAACAGAATAAATTCAGACTCCATCTGTCTTTGCCCCTTGACCTCACTCCCTATTACTTGATTTAGATACAGATCCATACGGTATGGCTGAAGACCTACCTGTAAGAATTTTATCCAAATCTTTACAAAGAAATTCTTCACAAGAGGTAGTATTGCAATAAATCATGCTATCCAAATAAAATCTTCCAAATATACTGTACATACCCCCCCCCCCAAGAAAAAACAAACAAACAAACAAACAAAAACACTTTTCTAGAATTTGCATGCTCCAGAATGATGCTGTCATTCACTTAGCTGGTATCACAATTTTCATTTCTATAAGAAGGAAGGAGTGACAAAGGACCTGTTGTCTAAGCAAAGGAAGCCTGGGACAGTCATACTGCCCTTCCATTTCGGACTGGATAATAAATATTTGTGTAAAGAGAGTACATTCTTAGTAGTCACCAAAAAGGATCTTTGGATCAAAGTACCTTACTCAAAAATTAAGCCAAATCTCCTGCAGAAGCTACAAGCTTGCATTTTTCATTGATCCTTGCTCATGGCTTGAAACCAATCAGATTTCCTAGAAAAAGTGGTATTTTCAAAATCTATCAACAACAAAATGAATCTGCTGTTATGAAAAGCAGGCCAGAGATTCTGACCAACTCAGCCCAGAATCAAGGATTCTAGAAAGTTATTTATAGGGGAGGAAATACATAACTAAAGAGGGACAGATTCCTGGTAGACTTACATTAAACAAAGTATATGTTTAAAATGATTCCAGGAGATGGCCAATATAAACAACCCCTGACTGAACCCAGCATGCCTAGGATGGAACTTTTAAGTCCAAATGCACAACATCTTGCACATAGACTGAAAATGGCTCAACTTCAGTGTTAACTATCCTTTTTAAATGGCATGGTGAGTTTGCCTTCAGCTCTGGGAATACCATTATTTTGTATGTCATTCCTGCAGCTGGACATTAAATCACCTTTTAAACAATCATATGAAATGTAATTTATATCTATTTACATAACTTGAGAAAAAAACTGCAAATTAAGAGAAGAAATTAGGTGAGCAACAGCCAACAGGTATTTGTCAGCAGTACGTATTGTCAAAGACAATACCTTTTCATTTACCACAGCATAACGTGCTGTGCTTCGAAGCAGTCAACACCACAGGCCTTGAATTTAATAAAGCAGTCTTACACAGTCTTACATTTATGAAAGGGTCTTACATGACCATTTCATAAATGAGTTACAGAATTCAGTCTAGATAAATCCACTATGCAATTGTTGCAGTGTCTAGAGACAATGTGAGCTAGTCAACTTTCTGGTAACGATCTACTGAGTAATTTTTAAGGTTTAATTGTAAATTGGAAAGAAGTAGTATCAAGCTGTGTCTCATCAGAGCCCAGCCCAATCTCACACTCTTTGATATTTCACAGAAGACCAGAATGATAGAAAACTGTCTCTAAATTTGTGTCAGGCTACAAGGGGTTAATAAGCTCTTTGAAAACCAGGCTTAAAATTCAAGAGGATGTTTATGCTGCATATAAGATTTATAGCAGACAACTTAAGAAGTGGTATAGTTAAACTGTAGTGTGGTAAATTTAAGGTAAGGAAACCTTTATAGTTGAAAGAACAGTTAAGCACTGGAATAAATTGCTCAGAGAAGTTTAAGAAGGGATTTGACAAACATTCATGACTGTTTTGGGACAGGAGAAGGACTAGCAACTTCCTTTCTCTTTAGGTCCTCTTTTCTATGTATCCTAAAATATAACTAAATATAATTTCAAAACAGCCTTTTTGTTATTGTGATAGAAATAGTCTAAAATCAAAAAATGGAAATGCTTCCTACATCATAATAAATCTGAGTTCGATTCAGACAAGAAAAGATAGTGGAAAACGTCTTTCCTTATTCCACTGTTTCTGATCAGGAAAAAAAATAAATAAAAAAAAAATCTGCAAGGATAGATGTTACTAACACAAGCATATGTCATCTGTTCATAATGGTGATTTTTACTGAAGTTTCTTCCCCTATTATGCCAAGAATCATTTCATTTGCAGATTGCATAAACAACAATAAACTTGGACTAAAGTCTCTTGCACATCTTGGATTTAATTGTTAAACAATTTACTTATCTGACAAGATGTTTATAGAGCTCAATGCAAAGAGAAATTATATTCTACTTGCAGATACTGTATGGCATCTATTATTACTTGGAAAAAAAGAACTTTAAACGTTGGTCAAAAAAAAGTTTCTGAGTTTCTGAGGCCAAAAGTTGAGAATTTTATTCACATATAATAATCAAGTCATTTCTTTGTTTTTAATGTATCCATCATTCAAACCACTTATCAGCACACATTACAGAGGTTTGCATTATGTTATTCCTGTGTATTTGTCTCATATTGATATGAATCAACATAGACTTAAAGCAATTCAGGGAATTTTTTTTTTTTTAAATAAAAAAATAAAATCCCTGTCACCCAAACTAAACTCCATTTAAAGTGGCAAAACTGATAAAATAACTTTGTGTTTCTCCCCAACCTACAAATAGACTCATAGTGCAGCGTATTTAAATTGTATACATTAAAAACAAACAAACAAACAAACAAAAACTCAGTACCTTACCTTAGTGTTTGGATATGAATTGCCCAAATTTATAGCGCTGATAGTACAAATTTAAATTAAATTACAGAAGCTGGCATAAGACCTAGTGAGATAGAGAGAAAAAGACTAAACATGGGAAGCAAACACACCTCACACCTGCCTGGAGATCTTACATATTTCTCTGAACTGTCAATCACTGACCAATTAGCCGTCAATTAAAGCTAGGATACTAGAAGAAACAGGTGGCAGATTGGCCTAGACCAGTGCTGCTGGTGTCGGTACGTGGCCACTGGTAGCTCTGCCCTAGCTGGTATTCCTGAACTGGAATACCAGCTAGGGCAGCTGGTCCCACAGCAGGAAATGCTAATATCCAATGAATAAACCCATAACAACGTAGGAAAAGTTGCTTAAACCCAAATCCTCATTCTTGGAAGTCTAAATCAAACCCTTGACATTTAATAATGCCAGTGTGGACCACTAACTTGTGGTGGTTATATTTTTGTTTCTCTTCTTAGCCTCTCTCTTCAATTAAAGATATGCTATCTGGAAAATAAAGATGAAAACTCCAACTTAGCTCACAGTAGGTTTATAAAACATGCTTATTTTTTTCAAAAGGCTGACTGAAAACTCATGCTGAAGCCAGGAAAAAGTATGTTCCTCCCCCAGTGACAAGAAAGAAACAAATTACTTCTGACAGAAATATATATTTCCAAACTCTGTTCCTATCTTCATCAATTTGTTTGATATTTCAAAGGAACTGTCCCATTTGGGTGCAGGTTGATGTTTTACTCTTATGACCATTTCAACATCCCTTTTTATAACCTTAAGATGAAATAAGAAAGTCTAAAGAGACTGGAAGACCTTTTTTTAAAAAATGAATCTTTTTCTTTTTTTCAGCATCATGAGTAATGTAACTGGAGAATTGTGATAGGAAAAATCAAAAATTCATCAACAGCTGAAAGCGGCACATAGTGACAAAGGCATGTGTACATAAAAGCGGAAATCTGTGCTTGTAAAGAAAGTCTGAAAGGTAGGATGTCAGACTGAAGATAAAATTACTTTAGAAATAGTAACTGAATCAGTTGTTCTTGGATATCTGCTCTGTCAAAAAGACCTTATATTCTAATTTATTACTTTTTCCTACTCACGAACAAAATATTCAGCATATAGATTTACTATTGATATTGAAGTTCTTTAGAGAAAATCTATAATTAAGGTTGATCTGGAGAGAATGAAGAAGCTACAAAACAGTCTGCAAAGCTTTGTGTTGTTAGCAACTAAAACTTCACAGTGAACAGAAGAGGAATTATTTTTGTATTCAGGGAGACATGACTCTAGACAACTTCACACTCCTAAAAATTCAACAAGATATTTCACAAACATCCATATGGTCTTTGTGTTAATGTCACTTCTCAAGCTGGCTTATAGATCTCTTATGATTATTAAAATGTGTTACTAAGCTCCCAAAATTGTGAAGACAAAAAGATCAGTTACTGAACTCCATGCACTATAAAGGCACATCATTTTAATTCCCGTACCCTAACTTTTCAATTCTCAACTTTGTCATGTAACTTAAGCAAGCAAAAGATGCTACTTTGCAGTTTGAAAAATAAGCTTGTGCCACATAGGAAGAGCTTTGTGTGGCCTCATTAAATAAGAAAAACAGCTTTTTAAGTGTTCACCAAACTGGGAAGTGAGAGGGACTGAATCAAAACCAACCTAAAGCATTAAAAGTAGGAAAATAACATATCACTTTCAACTAGAGACTGAGATAGAGGTTATGGCATGGCCATTCCAGTGACATTAGGAAAACATCAGGAGGTAAATCACAAAGTGGCCACAGTCTTAATGGGGTTTATGAATCCCAGTCCAAACCAAGAGCTTTGCTTTTGTATCTCAGGAATTACACCTCATGGACGAAGGTGAAGTCTGCAGCCATGAACAGCCCTAGGGATTAATGTGGCAAACTATGAGGTTCAAGGTGATGTGATCCTTCCCTACCACTTGCAGTAGCTGCAGCAGGTCACAGCAAAGACCATTAGATAAACTTTCTCTACTGGCGTTAAGTTCTTACAAAGATTATAAGGTTCCATTAAATTGCTTGCAAGTTTCCTAGCTAATTAGCGTACAGAGATATTTTGGATGTAATGGAACAGAGAAAACCAGAAGGGTAGAGCTTAAGTTACTTCTAAATGGAATTTAGAAATGCTGCTTGTATATGGAATACGATTTGGAGTTGTGTAAGCACATTTATTGGTAACTTTCACCAAAGTGAAACTCAGATGGTCAGACCGCCATGCAACACAGTAGAAGTACCACTCATTCCCAGACAGTGGATTCTTCAGCTTGGGGAAGTTTAAAGCACAAGCTTCTTGAATCACACTTAATATCAACTATTTAATACAGGATGCCAGTGTAACATATTGCATATGCTATATGTATTCCATGTATTCTATACAAGATTTTTTTTGTACTGCAAAACAGATCCCCACAATTATGATGCCAATCAATTTGAAAAGACCAAAGCAAGCACAGGTCAGCACAATGCAATTCAGTCTTCTAAGAAGTGTTCAAATAGGCAGCGAGAGGAAGGGAAGGAGAGAAGGAGGGAAGGAGGGAAGGAGGGAGGGAACAAGAAAGGAAGGAAGGAAGGAAGGAAGGAAGGAAGGAAGGAAGGAAGGAAG
>CM021765.1:101354724-101415374 GCA_011076525.1 Nettapus auritus
GAAGGAAGGAAGGAAGGAAGGAAGGAAGGAAGGAAGGAAGGAAGGAACAAGCAAAAAAATGATATTAACAACAGACATGAGCGTTCTGAAGAATATTTTCACCATCCACTCAGCCAGCTTCATATATTTACAGGAGCACTAGCCAAGTAGCCACAATCCAGGAGAGCCTAAGAAACCTAGAAGAAAATTTTCTTAGCTCAAGGAAGGTAACACTGTGGCTAGGTGACATAGGCTCTGCCCTTCCTTCTATTCTGGGTATGTGCTCATTCTACTTGTTAGCATCACTAGCTGTTGTCTCGGTGATTTCTGCAGTACTACACTGTTATATTGATAGTCTGATTGCACCATGCTTCCATCCTGAGTGACAGAGGTGAAGCAGGAGGAGATGTAGTTGAAAATACAATCACAATCCTATCCACCATTTTATGGCTTCTCATTAAAAAAAAAAAAAAAAAAAAAAAAAAACAACTATGATTTCAAAAAACTTATTTCTATTTGTTCCCTGTCAAAATCCAAACAAAAATCAACAACACAACAGAATCAAAGCAATGCAAGTAAGACAAAGAATTTGGGAAGGAGAATAGAAGGTTTTAAAGGATTTTACACACAAATGTTGTACAGATGTTGAGTAAATGAAACCACAAAGTCAAATCAAACATTTTCAGGCAGTTTATAGCCATGGGAAGAAAGTGGAAGGAGATGGGAATTCTAGCTTTGATCATACAGCTAGTATCAAGGAAACAGCTATTTTCAATTTCACTGGATGTTTGGAAAGAGCTGTTTAATAGATGTATCACCACCCTTCACTGCCTCCACCCTTTGTGTGAAGGCAGGCTGTAGTGCACTCACACAGAGATCAGGCCTCACAAGACTTTGGATCCCAGAAGTAAGTGTTTATTTTGCTTTTGTTTGAGAAGTATCCTAAAATCAGGTTTGAAAAGCCTTCCAAAAAACCTAGAGTAGCATACAAAATAAATAAATAAATAATAAAATATTGTTTCACTTTATCTTCTTTTACCTCAGTTAAAATGTATATAAAAAATAATTAGATGCAACATTGACAGCAACATCCAATCAATCCTCTCTACATTTTTTTAGGATAAGAGAGCATTTAAGTTTAATTTCTTTATATAATTTTTCATCATTTACATTTGATTTTCTTTTTCTGAAAATAAAGACTTTTTGTCAGGAACAAGTGATACCGATTACAGGAAAAAGCTTCAAAATCCCCTGTATGTAACTTTAATCAGAAGGATTTTGCTTTGGTAAAAATTTGTGCATACGCATTTAATATTACAGATAAAGGTTTTAGCATTAAGTTCTACCATGCAGTTATGTCTCTTTTTTTTTCCTCCCTCCCTACCCCACTTACTGATCAACATGTAATAGAAGTCACTGGAAGAGCAGATTCATACCCTTTCCTCTACCATTACCTCTCTGAGCAGCCTAGCATCCCAGTTTAACTGGAGGCCCCATCCTTCATGTGGCTTCCAGGATGCAGGAATCATATTAAGACAGAATACAAGCCATGGAGGAAAACAGGTGGTTGTTATGAATGAATATGCAACAATCCCATCTCTTGATTAGGCTTCAACGTTCAAGCTGGAGGTGAAAAACTTAAGCAACTCCAGAACCCTTTCAGACCCTTAACTGCATCACATGTCACAACCTTTTTGTGTATTCCAATCACTGATTAAAAATCTTGAAGGTTGGATTTATCTGTCTACACCTATATATGCATTGCCCCAGACCTGCTTCCTTGATATGCTGAAGAATATGATGAAGGAAGCTTCACAGAAGCCAAAAGAAAAGTCGATTTTACTGAGCTGCAGAGATATTCCAAGCCTTGGCTGCTGCAGCAACATATACTTCCGCCACAAGCTGTCCTATCATCAAACAGTGTCTCTGTTATTTGAGAGGTCTCTGCCTCTGCTCTCTCACCTCCACCTCCCAAGAGATGCAGGCAAACCATAAGGGATGTAAGGACAGTTTACCATGGCTTCCTCATCCACCTATGTATCATAGGAAATTGCAAGGGGTGGTAACACAGCAAGCTTACTAGTGACAAAGTCCAACATCTATCAGAATTATATACTGCACTAGCAAAATTTCAGAAAATTAAAAAATATATAAATTCAAAATGCCTCTTGCTAACTGAACAAAAATTAAAGCTAGAGACAGAATTCCAGGTTTACAACTGATATTAGACTTGATTTTTCAGAGTGGCTTCTGAATCTTATGTTCCAAACACAACATAGCTGAAAATAACACATTTTTTTCAGATCAAATTGAGAACCATACTGTATATCAAACATCTGAAGCAAAATAAATCTCCAAATAATATTTTTCTGTTGAAGTAAAGCTAATGTTTTCTCAATATTCTAGAGGTTTTGGCTCCACCCCCACCCCACCCCCATTTGCAACCCAGATGAGTTCCTTACAGATATCTTCCAAATTAATTAATGAATTTTTATGCCAGGTACTGACAAGAAAAGTGAAATACAATTCATCACTCAAAACGGATGAAAATCTTATTTAGCATCTCCTAATTTTCAGTCTACGGAGAACAGGATGATGTAAGATCAAAAAAGGATATGGCTTTCTCATGGGCTAGTGCCACATCAGTAGGACAATTATCCTACCCAATTATTTGCAAGATTGTTAGTCCAAAAAATAAAAATAAAAAAATAAAAAAATAGTTCTTAGGTGATGAACGTAAAGGTATCATAAATAATTATATTAAACAGAGTTTCTTTGCCAGCAGAAACACTATAGGGTGACCGCTGTGGGAGACCAAAGCTCATGACCATGAAACTCTTTAGACAGTTACCAAGAGGACTGCCATTATACAGTTCAGAAATCTTTCTTTTTGAACGTCTTACGCAGAGAAAACTATTTATGCTAGAACAGTGTTTCACTTCCATCGAATCAACATGTGTCAGTCTGTAAGCATTTGTTCAGAAGACTTCTAACCAGCCCCAATTGATCAAAATCAGTATGTTAAATGGAAATTGAAATGTTATATGGACTACTACATTCTTTTGCATTTCACCTACAACCTTTAAGTGTGTATTTATGCAACCGTCCTATTTTAAAAAGTTTTCAACTTTCTAAATCTGAGATGACTTGCAAGACCTTCTTAGTTACCATAGCTAAGTGCACAAAATTTGCGATGTAATTGAAGTTATTGAGCTAAATATTTAAGCCATGTCTGAAATACTAAGTATTGCACTTTGAATTTTGATTTCCTCAAAATTCTTAGCTATGCAATACTTTGAGTTTGAGAATACACATTTTGGAATCAAAAGATTGCTCACATAATTAAACGTGCTTAAATTGACACTAAGAGCCCCACAACAGAACTGAAGACATTTGCCCTCTACAGTAACAGGAGCCTCCTGTCCCTTCCTCACAGAGATTCTAAGCATGTCTGCAGTGCCAGTTGCATTTTTGACCATCCTAAAAGTGGAAAGAAATAATCCACAGCTAACTGTATTAACAAAAAGAGTATGTTTTCTAAACAGTACATAATTTGTGCATTCAGAAGTAGTAATGTAACATTGCTTTTTGTTATTTTCCAACAAATAACAGGCATTTTCAAATGCCTATTCTAAGAAGTTTGTGCAACTTTATTCTGCTGATACTATCAAGTGCAAAACAAGTTTGCTTTCATTTGAGATGAAATGACTTTCATTTTTATTTCCTTATTCATGATACTCTGAAAGGCAATCCCATATATGAGCAGATGATATTCAAATTACTTCTTTTTGGCTAAAGAATATAGGCAGCAGAGTCATCATATACCTTAAAGACTTGTTCGTTACAGTGGGAAATTCTACTGAGCACAAGTAATTAGGACTTTTATATATGTAAGCTTTTGAATTTTTTTCAGTTCAGAGCAAAGACAAATTTAGGGCTGACTTAGAAAATCTTCTATGCATATCAGTCATAACTATGCAGCTGATCAGTAAGAGAATCCCAAATGGAAAGGTGAGTGAGAGTTCACACATCAGATTTTTGCACACTACGCGGAAAATAATCTCAGAAGAATAATGTCTCTGACTAAGGTTGTTTGCATCTCTTCTCTAACACTTTTCTTCCTAATGTCACACATGTGCAGGCTTGAGATTGGAATCAGCTTTAGGACTCTAAATTGCTACTTCAAATACTGGAAAATACTGAAAAAAGACAGTGATTGCTTGAACCTAAAGGCATATTTTAGTTTTCCTTGTCTAATCAACTTTTCTGGCTTTGCAGTACACAGAGTTTTATTGCTTTTTAAAATAAAATAAAATCCAATAGCTTGCAAGAATATTATCAAGAGGACAGAAACGTGTGGTAGAAACTCTTTGCAAGAGTAAAAGAAATAAATTTTCCTAGCTTAGATAGTTTGAGGAACACACGGTTGAAATACAGCCCATATGCATGGTGATTATTTATAGGCATACAAATTATATTCAAAAAAGAGCCAGATGGCTTTAGCAACACATCTGCTGTCTTCAAGGCAGAACTTCTGAAGTAAACTTGGGACATTAACTCCTATTACAGAGCAGTCAAGAACCAGTAGGACTACATTCTGCTTTGTAGTCTGTGAGAGTTGCATCTTCCTACACAGAAGTAGGAATTTAACCTGGGTTAAATTTACCAGGGTTATCATGCTGTTACCAACTAAATGCAGGGCTAGGAAGGTAGATCACTGCTAAGGAAAACACCAAACTAAACCAAGATTCTCACATGCTAAGTAGCAGTTACATAAATCTTTGTGCCAGCTAATAGTTCTGCATGTTTTGCAATATTTAGCAATAATTTTCAGCAAAGTTGCAATCCCTGAAAATCATTAAATTTGCAAAGACTCACACTACGCATTATATTTTCTCCTGAGAAGGTTCTCATTTAGCAAATATTCAGAGATGACTGAAAGATGTCCTAGACATCAAAGACATCAAAGCTACAAACAAGAGGTTACACAACATAGATTTACATGAACAGAGGCAGAAGTATGGGAAGAAATTAGAAAACTATTAGCTACTGAAGTTGTTTGCATGTATTTGAAAATACCTTTAACTGAGAAGATAAATTGGGAAAGAACACTGGGAGAATTGCCTATGCTTTCCAGTTTCTAATCTCCACCTGTCTAGCCAATAAATTGTCACAAGTACTTGAATTTACTAGCTGGCCTCTTCACGTACTACTTCTTTTATTACTGTGTGCTACTCTGAGTAGTACTATTGCTCATTTTTATTTTTATTCAACTTTTCATAAAGTTCTTCAGGAACAGCTCCCCTCTCCTCCCTTCCTCAACCTCCTTGTTACAAAAAGAAGCCTTGAAATAAACAAACAAACAAAAATCTTAAAAAATAATAATAATAATAATAATAATAATAATAATAAAAAAAAAAAAAAAAGAAAGCTGAACATGTTGTTCTTGCTAAAATAGATTCACTCTTCAGAATCCAGCTTTGTCCACTTTCAGATGGCACTTTTGGATCCCCTCTTCTATTTCCAATGGAGTAGATAAAACTGGAAGCTAGTTCTGCTTCCAGTTCTACTTCCGGAGGGGAGCTGACTTCTGTTTTCTTTGGGGCTACTTGTATTCCCAGCTATGAGTTTAGAGGGCAGATGAGAGCAGTGAAAGTTGTGAAACACCTTTCAGCATTTGTTAGGTAACGTTCAGCTGCATCTGCATCTCTCCAGGACAGACACCTGCAGCAGCACCCTGTTTTACTGGTCTCCCAACCAGCCTACATCCTTGTATCAACAGACCGGTCAAAAGCGACCAATAGGTCTTTGGACGGGAACACATAGCAGAACCATGCTGCTCCTTTGTGAAGGGCAGATCAAGCTTCTCAAAAGCACAGCAGTTCTTCAGATAACCTACTGTAATGCTGTTTTTCTCACCTCCTTTGACTACTTCAAAAATACCCTCAGGAATAACTGAAATTAACCAGGACTCAAAAAACGGTCTCACAGACCATGCCATATTTGAAACAGAATAAGCTCGTTTTATTTGGAAACTTAATTCTCTTGCAAGACATCAATACAATGCAAATGAAATTCTAATTAGAAGTATAAAAGTTGAAATATATACAGAAAGGTACATATACTTTTCCAAGCTTTGAAGATGTTCTAAAACGTGACAATTCTAAGTATCAATGCATTCTCTGCTGTTAGTTAACATACTATGGCTAATATTTATAAATACTTTGTTCCTCCAAATTTTTGAAAGCTTCTGGGATGATTTCTAGTACAGCCTTTTGTGTTGTATCAAAATAAAACATTAGTCTCTCTTTTCCTATGTTCCTTAATTTTGTTAGGCTATCTAATTTCATTAGGACTTCCAATCATCCCAAGTAAGCTAATAAGAACTTGCTTTGATAGGGAGTGAATTTGACCCCTTTGAAATGCTAATTGAATTCCTTATCTGCAAAACCAATATTTGTATTGTACAGATCAATGTTGAAGAAAATAATCTATAGGCCTGATGAAAAGATAAAATGCATTTGTTTAACCAAGTCATTAAAATTAAACAGTGCTTATTCTAGGTTCTTATTTCAATTCACATGAGGTAAGAAAAAAAAAAAAAAAAAAGCTAGAGATCACAGGTCCCTAAAAATTCCACAGCAATACCCTTTAAGTTTACCCAAATCAGCCTAAAACTTAGATCTTCAACTCATACATGCTTATTATTCTCAAGGGTGATATTATAAGTATGACTCAGACTATTCCAAATGAGTTACTCTGGCAGAACTTTGTTCTTTAAACAGTGCTTTCTATTAGCCTTTAACATTAAAATGCTTTATCACACACACACAGTAAGTTGTGCTGCTTCTTGCTGCTCCCAGGAAGGAGAAGGACGTTTTAGTAAAACATTTTTGGATAAGAGCACTTTGAAAGCAAACAGAAGTTTCAGAACTGCTGGGATTTTTGTATATGGTGTGTCAAGCCTAGTCCTCTATAGCCTCGAGTAAGGGAAATGCTATACAAGTATTGGCTGTCTGCTACAGCTTCAGCTGCACAGTCATAGCTAGGGAAAGGATTAACTTTGGTTAAACATTTGACTGCATTTCCTTTGGGAAACTACGGAAACATGCCAGAAAGAGTGACTCTTCAGAGTAACACTTAAAGCTAATCTCTAGACTTTCCTCCATCATGGCAAGTGCCATATTTCTTAATTCCTCTGGGAGAGGACTGATGCTTATCTTTTAAGATGTAAGATTGAGGCTTAATAGTGTTGGCTTCTTCCACCACCCATAAAAGCAAAGATCAGAATATCACGATCACTTTGTCTTAAATCAATGTAAGCACATGCCAACAGTGCAGCTTTATAAAGCTATTAGCAGAAGTGAGCAGTGCACACCCTTTGCTTCTTAATATAACTACTATGATAAATCACACATGCTCAGTCGTTCCTTCACTTTCACCCAACTCTATGTGGAAGAGGAAAACTAGCATTAAAATGGATTCATCCTCAATGAACAATTCTACTTTGAAATTGCCTGCTATAGACAAACACTTTCTGGTTAGATTAAATCATTGTTCTGAACAATCTAGGTGACAATACAGAAAATGATTTCTGTTTTACATGCATGTGGCAAACTCCCAATGAAGCAGTTAAAAAGTAAGAGCAATATGCTTATCAATGCTACAACTAGAGAAAAGTCATTTCCTCAGAAAATTACTGTGTTGTATTTGGATGACAAAATACATATTTGGGGAAGAAATAAAAATGACTCGGATACTTTTAAAATTTCCTGTTTAATAACTAGCAAATCATGTGAGACATTATTTTTTTTCTGTGATAATAATGCACTAAATAGAAGTCAGTGGGAAATCCTGCCGCTAAAGCCATCTGTTTCACTCACTAATGCTCAAAGAAACTGTGCATGCATGTGCACGGATGAAAAGAAAAGAATGGATTAGATATAGATAAGCATTATGACCTAGAGGATTGGTTGAATTTATATTACTTTTAGGTAGAGTGAGATGGTGTCAGCCAGGACCAGGTCTTTGAAAGTCTCACAGTGAATGGCATTATGTGTGGAAGAATATAACTGTGTTTTCCTTTTGACCGAAGGCTGAGGTTAATAAACTCCTGAAAAAAATATTTAAATCCCTTAAAAAAAATAATTGCTGTGAAGTCTAAATATATAGGTAAATCTTATTGTGAAGTTATTATTATTGCTAAATAAGTATATAATGTGGACCAGCAAAATACATACTTCAGACTCATTGTATTAAAGCATAAAAGTGAATTGTAAGATTGTAGAGGTCATATTTAAGACTATTTTAAAACTAATGAGGTCTTAAACAGAGAGGGGAGAATGATATATACAGAATCACCTGAATCACAGAATCATTAAGGTTGGAAAACACCTTCAAGATCATCTGGTCCAACCATCCCCCTACCACCAATGTCACCCACTAAACCATGTCCCTAAGCACCATGTCCAACCTTTCCTTAAACACCCCCAGGGATGGTGACTCCACCACTTCCCTGGGCAATGTGTTCCAATGCCTGACTGCTCCTTCTGAGAAGAAATGTCTCCTCAATTCCAACCTGAATCTCCCCTGGCATAACCTGAGGCCATTCTTTCTTGTCCTATCACAGTTACCTGTGAGAAGAGGCTGACCCCCAGCTCCCCACACCTTCCCTTCAGTAGTTGCAGAGAGCAATAACGTCTC
The DNA here is from genome assembly GCA_011076525.1 of Nettapus auritus. Taxonomy (NCBI): domain Eukaryota; kingdom Metazoa; phylum Chordata; class Aves; order Anseriformes; family Anatidae; genus Nettapus; species Nettapus auritus. The sequence continues at coordinate 101,363,407 of CM021765.1, forward strand.
TGCTGAATCTCCTCTTCTCCAGACCACACAACCCCAGTTCCCTCAGCCGCTCCTCACATGACTTGCGTTCCAGACCCCTCACCAGTTTCGCAGCCCTTCTCTGGGCATGCTCCAGGGCCTCAACGTCCTTCTTGTACCCAGGGGCACAAAACTGAACACAGTACTCGAGGTGAGGCCTTACCAGAGCTGAGTACAGGGGGACGATCACCTACCTGGCCCTGCTGGCTGCACTATACCTGATAAAAGCCAAGATGCCATTAGCCTTCTTGGCCACCTGGGCACATTCATATATAGATTAGCACAAATCATCTGTGGGCATGATTATGAAACATTAAATGATGGGTCTTTTAATGCATTGTGCTAAGTCTAGAAACATATTTTGTATATTTGCTGTTTCTTGTTTTGTTTGATATAAATGCAACTCTTACATGGCAAAATTAATTATATAAACATTTAATTAATAGGTTGTAAGACCAGAAAGAGAAAAAAAAAAAAAAAGCTGTTTCTCTAGTCCCTGTCGAATTGTTATGAAATCTGTTATTTATTTATTTATTTATTTATTTGGTACAGAAGTGCTTCAAAGTAAGAATTAACACTGACTTTTTAGCACCTAAATTTTCTTGAAACCTTGTGCTGTTGATCATCAGTCTGGGTACTGAAGAATGAATAGACGTATGTAAGTGGTCACATAAATTTAAAATTCATAACAAATTTGGGATATTTCTGTTTCAAAGACAAAGTCCAACCAACTGTGCTTGCAGAGAAGTCCCACAGACAGAGACTTGTTTTATTTTAAAACCATCATTTACTGAGAGCCTCTGAGCAAGCTTCATCCATCTCAGAAGGATCTCAGCTCAATGGGCTCAATGGACACAAGTCTCCAGGTGAAATTTAAGGTGTTACAGATGTACTTTCCCCAGAGCACTCAGAAAATTAGCACAAACCCCTGCTAGGCAAAACCACAAAAGAGTAACCCCACTTGACTTCAGGCCAAGTCAAACAGGGTCAAGTGTAATATTTTGAATGTTGGTGTAATTTGAATAAGATGTGTTACAGATGTGAGAGGTTTGGTGGAGGAACAGAGGGATACTGGAGCAGAAGCTCTTTGGTTCCCCCTAGAGACAACACAACACCCAAGGGTGTTTTCCTACCTCCTGCGGAACCTATACCAGTTTGCTCCTAATCTGTGCAATTTGAAAAAAATATATTTGTACACATGGGCAAATGTATTTTTCATATATTAAATTGACAGAATTTATTTTCTGGAATATGCTTGATGTTTCACACTCCCAAATTAGTACATATTTATATTTTTGTGAAATTTGTTGTGTGTTTTAATGTGTTAAAAGTTATGAAATGTAGCATGTTTTTTTCCAGATAAATTTCATTAATGAAAAAACACCAGGTTACAACAGATATCACATAACTGGTACTGTTTTGAAATCTAATTGGTAGTATCGTTTAGCCTGTACAATACTACTTAAGCTTCACAACCATATAAAATCCAATTAAATAATTCCAGAAGGGGTAATATTAGTCAAAGAATTCGTACTGGAAAGAAGATGAATATTGAGGATGGTTTGCCAGCCCCAAAGATGGAGTAAGTATCAACTGTTCAATGCTAATAAATGGTAGTTATACTAATTTATAGTACAGATCTCCACTGAAAACAAGCTGAAAGTTTACTGTCCTTTCATAAATATGTAAAGCTGATATAGAGTTGTGACAGTTTTATGGTTTTTTGTTTGTTTGTTTGTTTTTCAGTCCTCCTTAAAATGAATTAATTGTATAGCAAGCACAGGAAAACCTATTGATTTTAATAAGTTTTGGAGAAGGTCCAAGGCAAGAGGAAGAAAAAGTAATGTTGAGGTTCTTGGGCAAGAAAAAAAGGAATCTGATAAAACAGTTAAAAATATTGGCCTCAGATGAAGTCAAAAGTAATCATTCTACCGACACTCAAAACTAGTAATGATGCTAAACAAAACTTCAGTAATTACTGTAACACATTTTCATGATGTGGAAAATGGAACAGTGGTGGAACAGGAAGATCATATGCCTCTATAAACTTATTAAGACACCCGATTATTTCTGTGTTGAGACCATAACCCGTGTTTCCACATAAAGCCTTTTTTCCACACTAACATTCAAAGCTGCAAGATAGATGTACTTAGTTTGGTGTGTTCATTGCTGATCAAAGTTTAAAGCCTTAGATCTCACCATCTTCCATTTATGCAAACTAACTATTACTAACACAGCATTGTTATTACACCCTTCTTTTCATTACAATGAATCCAGGATGAACCTTTATAAACTGTTTGACAACATCCAACAACAAATCTGCATCTAATAACCTACAGCATTTTACCTGAACATATATTTTAACAAGCAGACCACAAGATATATCACTTGTGTACTTCACCTCAAGAAGCTTTGATTCACATGCAAGAAGCTATGTCGCAGTTTTATGTATGCCAGTCTTCAGGTATTTCAGGTTGCCTCTCCTGAGCACATTTCTAAGGCATGGTTTTCTTGTATGTCTTTTTTTTTTTTTTTTTTTTCTTTTCTTTTCTTTCCACTGTCATTGATTAAACATAGCTGAACTAACCTGGTAAAATATTATATATTCCAGATGCATTACTTCTGTTTTCTGAGAAAATGTACTGATTTTAAGTAGAGTCCTTCATCTTTTAAGATTTTACAGTGTGCTGGCCTCATACGTCTCCAACAGGAGGAGGTTATGGGGGTTAAAACATAACAACAATAATCCCTTAGGAGGTTCAGCATCTTTCCAGAAAGCCTGTACCCTGAGATCCTGCAGGCTGATTGTGCTTGAGAATGTCCTGTACAACGGACAGAGCAAAACTCTTACAAAACAGATGTGTTTTGTCCCTAATTGTGTTTTAGCAGATGCAGCTATGGATTGATGAGATTTTAATAAAGATTTCCCCTTGCTCCACCCCCACAAGCTTTTTGAATTAATTTGTTTAACTAGATGGCTAGTGAGTACTAGGATATTGCTTTACTTTCAGTTTGAGGAAAATTCTGATTAAAACATTCTGAAAAGAAGCTGGGATACTATTTTCATATACCATATAGCTTTATTAATAAAACATCAGCCCCTTTTATCTCACCATCATGAAAAGGAAATTGTCTGCAGCATGATTCTATTTTCTAAAGGATAGTGTATGTCTATACACTTAGGGCAAGCATGCTGGCAGATTGTAGCCTAGAGCTTAGGCTCAGACAATTTTCCTTCTAGAAAAAACTCTGTAATGGCAAAGGAAAGGGCATAGAGAAGGAGAAGAAAAACGTATTTTCTTACACCAGAACTTAGAAAAGCATCAGGGCCAACAACTACTTCTCAGCAGTTTTCTGATTCTTCCTAGTTTCTTAATTTGAACAGAAAACTGTTCTCAAATTATAAGAAATATACTAAATTGAAAATAAATTTCAAGTAAATGTTCTATTTTTTCCTTCCCCTCTAAAGTAGGCTGTGACCATCTAGTCATGTGGGTGGATCTCAAGGAGGAGGAATTACTAGCATCACAAAGCATCACTAGAAGAGAATGGAGACTTGTACCTTGATTACAAAGGGGAAAAAATATTTCTGCATTTCCACTGAGGAAAGGAGTCTTAACATCAGTATTTCTTTCAAATCAAAGCTGACATTTTCAGGGTAATGATTGAAAAAAAAAAAAAAAAAAAAAAGGAAGCAAAAAGGAAAAAAAGAAAAAAAAGAAAAAAAAGAAAAAAAAAAGTAATCTTACTCCTTGCTCAAGAAAGCAAAAGCAAAAGAAAAAAAAAATACGTATTTTTGTAGACTCAGTCACTAAGAAAACTCACTAACTTATAATTTAATTGTACCCAGCTGAAGTGGTAAATACCATGATAGATTTTTTCTTATGGGTCATTACCTGTGTGCTTGAATGATTACAAAAAGAGATATGAAGTCTGTGGTGGTATTTAGCTTTTAAATATTGACTTCTTTGCACCTACAATATAAAGTGGAAAAAGCTGAGGCAAATTGGTTTTTGGCTTGCAATACAACACAGTTAAAGTACCGCTTGCAGATCTTTCCCAGACACAGTTCTGCAACATGAGCATATAATAAATATGTTTTTCTGGAGGATTTATTACTCACTGAGCATCATTTTTTCTCCTTTGGTTTTCCTCAACAGATTGTAAAACTCTTCTGCAAGAGGAGTGGTAGGTTATTTTGACAGCAAAGGACAAAATACAATGCTGGATTTGAATAAGGATATATATATATATATGTATAAAGGAGGTATATGTTGATATGTTGTATGAGTATGTTGATAACTGAAAGATTTCTTGCTTTCTATGGTCAGTGATTTAATTGAAGTCTTACAGAAATAAACTACAGACACACTCAGTCTTTATCCATCTATTAAGAATACACATTCAAAAATTAGATATGGTTATATGAGAGAGAAAGTACAGAAATTTAAGGTAGTTAAAAAATCTGTACTTTTTCCTTCCACCCCTTATTTTATAGGCAAACAGATAGCAGAGGTAAATGAGCCTTCCTGAAAAATCACATTTGTCTTTGGTTGGGAAAGTTACTTCATCCTCATGTTACCTTCAATAGCAAAATATCCTGAATCGTTGTTTCCATTGCGGTTTCTAGGGGTGACTTATTCTCAGTGTCTCCACTAACACTGGTGTTGAGAACCATGATGTCGTCTGAGACATAATGCTGCTAGAAAGCATTACGAGGGTGTTGCATGTACATTGAAGCAGCAACTACAACTTAGGAAATGCAGTCCTGTTAATGCTGTAATAAATACTTATGATGAAACATATTATCCAGCATCCAAAAGGCCCTGGTGACTTTGCAGAAAAATATATATACTTGTACAGAGAAAACAGTGCCTTTCTGCAGGGAAAATAAATAAATAAATAAAAGTGAGAGAGAAAGAAAGAAAATAAGGGGAAAAAAAAAAAAAAAAAAAAAAAAAAAAGTAGCTCTTCAGTGTTACACCAGAAGCTTGAAGCAGTAACAACTGAAAAATTAAGAAACTGGATGCAAATATGATTTGCTCCCCCCCCCCCCTTCATTTTTTTTTAGCTGCTTTGGTGTATTCATAAGACTACTTCTAAATGTTGTGAATTCAGTGGGAACAAAAATTCTATGGGAGAATGAAGATAGAAATTACCTAAACTGTAACTCCCATACTTGGACAAAGACCTAACTTCATTTATTTTTTAAATATGTTTTCATTTTATTTTCAGTTCTACATATTCAGTTGCTCAAAACACCATGTCTAGGAGATGATTCCCAGAAGAGTATCGATGGAATTAAAAATTAACTGGTCTTCTAAGAGACAGTCCCTAAACAAATTTTTGTGACCTACTTCTAACACTAGCTAGACAGTAAACTGACAATAAGCTGTACCATACAATTTGCATGAACTCTTCAACACAGTCAGAAATACTGCTTATAATGAACCACAATTCCCCCACCACCACTTTTTTTTTTTTTCTTTTTAAACTGATGGGTAGATATTTCCTATTCTTTAAATACTAATCTTTTCTATATATGAAACCTTTTTCCTAGTTTCAAACTCTTAAATTTATTTTTATTTTTTAATCCCCTATGAGTTGCCACTAATATTGTACCCAGTTAAAACAAAATAATTGAGTTAAAGCAATAATATTCTCTTGCTGCAGTATCACATTCCACCATCAAGAGTATATGAAGTGTTTTATGTTCCTTGGTCTTGTCAACACTCTTGGGTTGAGATAGAAGGTTAAAGGGAGGTGACAAGGTTAAATGATTTGACTAACACCCAAAACAAGGCTGAGGATAATTATAAGCCTGCCTCAGCTTTCTAATAACATATGTAACGAGGGAGAATTGGAAACTTCCCACACCAACAACTCATGCAGAAGATTTGTTTCTCTCCATACCCTTGCTACAATAGGTACCCATATATTTCTTTCAAGAATATTGTCATGGCCCACTAAATTACCCTTGGGCAGTGCTATCAGTGGTGTTCCACTTTGCCCCTTTATTTCTTCCTGTGACATTACTCTGCACAAGGGTTACTAGAAAGACAGATGAAGCAGTAGTAGATGGGTCTCTAAGGAGTGATATATAGTAGGTACATAATAGAAAAATGTTAGGATGGTGTTGTAAAAGGAATTTTCATTTCTTTCCTCTCATTTCCAGAAGAAATTTTAGACACTGTAAATTTATTGTGCTATGATTACCAGGTTTGTTTTTCCTTAGACTCCAACTTCTTTTCATGGAATTTGATTCCTAATGGCACAATACTTTTCCTCCTGCATTTGCTTTTCTCTTTCACAACACCAAATCTAAGTTTTCTGTAGCTTAGAGAACTCCTGATGAATTCTTTTGTCATCCATCATATAGGACAATATTTTTACTGAAATCAAAGTCATACAATGAAGAATATGTCAAAAATTGAGGAAAAGCAGTTTCTGAATGTTGCAGTTCAACAAGCGACAAAAGCAACTCTTCTGGCAGATGGTGGAGTAATATCAGTTTTCAATGTAGGTGTAAAATTTGTCATATTAAGTTACTTTTGACCTGATGGATTTAATAGTTCCTCAGAGCCATTATGGTCTATCACCCCTATGAGTATTAAGAGACTCCTAAATCCATGGATAGATAAATTGGCTGCCACACTTGCACAGTAAATTCACATCCTCAAAGCTCTCATTAAATTTGCACAGTCCATTTCTTAAGTGCAATTAACAGTGCATTTCTTTAAAAAAGTAGTCAATTTGTTTCCTTCCTAGACCCCCATTATTTCCTACTGTGGTTGCAGTGATGAGGATGGATCTCCAGAGTTTTGTTTTAAAGCATATCCAATTATTGGCAATTGGAAATTATTTGTTTATAAATTTTGCGCTCAATCTGTATCACTACTGAGCATCAAATGAAAAAGTTTTCTATACCTGAATACAGATACTAGTTTGGCCTAGCTGATATGCTTTATGAACTACTAACTCAGTTGCTGGATGCGTCAGTTTATGAACAGAATTGTCATGTGATTTATTAAATCTTTGCTAGATTAATTTGTTTCAACTGTGGCAGCATAATCAATTCACTTTTTTTCTCTATTAATGCCAGGGCAGTCAAATTAAAATATCTAAAAAAAAACATTAAACTGGAAATCTGTGCATTTCAGTTCATCACACTGTCTCATCAAAGTTAAGCACACTAGTCAAAATCATTATTCGTGTGTTACTAAAAAATCACTCGAGAAATATTCCTTAATTTCTGCTCCTGCAATAAAAATTCTCATTTAAAGTTACTCTGTCAGTTAAATTCCAGTAATATATCTTTTCAGCCTGGTTTAAATCTGTACACAACATAAATTCACAATTAAAACAGCAGTAACGAGATATTCATTGCTTTATAACATAAACCAGTGTTTTCAAGAAAACATTATTTGCACAAATACTTTTCATTAAAGTGGTATAAGCTTGCATAACTTGCAATACCTAATGAAATGAACTTAGATACATTAAATTCTCACTGCTTGGGAAACACTGTTCACCTTCCAGAATCAAGTACTTACACAGCATGTACAACTATTTTATGGTAGTTTTGTGGGAGGAAGTTAATTTGACTGCATGAATAAAATAACTTTCTTTCTTAATTAGACATTTTAATCAGAGATCCATTAGCTAATCAGAGCTAATCAGCATTTCATCAAGACCATAAATAGGCAACATAAGAGAAGATGGTCAGGACTCACAGGCTTGCATGCATAATAGGAAGTTGTAATATTCTCTTAGAAGGTTTGTCATTTAAAAAAGGCCCTAAAAGATTCTAATCATTTTGATATATATGAGAAAGAAAAATAAACAAATAAATAAAAACAAAATAAGTTATTCCTTGTTGACATAGGCTCATTACAATAATTTCTGAAATCAGTAGATGTGAAAATCGGGGTTCCTTTCACAATAATTCCTGGCCCCCTAAAAGTGAGCTTTAAAATTCAAACTAATCTAGAGTTAAGAGGGCAGTCACCAATATTGCTTTGCCATTTACATTTAATCTGTGCTTTTCAAAGTTTCAGCCCTAACTGGATCTGAGTAAATGCCAATAGAGCATTCACAATTTTTTTTTTTTTTTTTTTTTTTTTTTTTTTTAAGCTGGGTGTCTTTCAATTAGCTTCTTGGATTTCTTACATAGGTGATTTCTAATATTTGAGGAATTTGTAAAAATCAAAGAAAATCTAGTCTAACATAAGAAAATTTTAATAATTTGCTTTACGAGTTGCTGGATAAAATATTTACAACTACTTAAGCACCAAACTGATGTCGAACAAATCAATACTGTAAACTTTTGAGCATGAGTTTTATCCTTGAGAGTGCTATTGGAAAGAAAAACTACTGCAATTGTAGTCACATGGTGCTGAAATAATTATGTATTGAATTATTCCATATAGTAGTTTTTATTTTTTTCACACAGAACACATTAATAAGAGTGGTAATAACTGTGCAATTGGCTAGTAAATACAGTTCTCTCATTCTCTGATACCTTAGGTTGTCCAGGAACAGAAAATAAAATTTATTTAGAATTAGGTGATCAACCATACGTATGAAGAGATCCACTGCAATTATTTCATGTTCATCTATCACTTACAAACTGGCCTAAAAATCAGGATTCCCCCTTGACCATTCCCCTCTCACACTTAAATTTAAAATATCAATTAAAATTAATGCGAGGCCAAATCAATTAGAAAACCTTTCTATACATACATTTCTAGGAGACTTGAAGTTCTTTCAAATGGAACAAGGAAAGGGAAGGCCAGATTAATCTGTTCTCCAGAACTGGGAAACCAATCAGAGTTACAGTTTTATCCATTTACCAGTCTGATTGAGGGATCAAAAGTAAACCTATAATGCAGAAGTGAGAATTATATTTCCACCCTTCTCCCCAGGCCCCAAAGTACAGTTGTATCAGAAAAGACACTGGCATTTAATACTCAAGTTAGTATTTGCAAACTAAAATAAATCTATTTACTACAACAAGATGCTATATGGTCTATGTAGTTGTACTATGTCAATTTGGATGAATACATTTTTCTGACTTTAATGTATGCCAAAAAAGTTAGACTGAGTGGTTCAACGCCTGTGTTGCTGAAAACCATCACAGAAGTTCTGATTCACCAGAAAGTCAATGGAAAACAATCGAACTGACACAGAAGTTAAAAGGAAGGGGAAATGGTCAGAGTATACGATCCTCATCAGCTAGACCTCTGACATTAACAGAAAATTGATCTGTCAGACTAGTTGGGATGGTGGGAGCAACACCTATTTCTTTCACTACAAAGTACAGACATACTACCATAAAAATCAAAACTACCTAAACTGCCTAATCTTCACTCCAGATTCTCAGCAATTTCACCCTTAAAATTAGAATGATAATTTCTGATAATCTTAAATCCTTTAATAATAATAATAATAATAATAATAATAATAATAATAATTTTATCTAACAATCCTGCCTATACTTAGTGAAATGCAAAGCAGTTTTATCATCACATGTCATTTCAGCACCACAACTTTATTATGCACTGTTTTGGAAAAAAGAAAGAGAATGGCAGGAAAACAGCTCAAATAGCAATAAGGAGACTGGCGGAGGAAGAAAGGGAGGGAGGGAAGGAAGGAGAGGGGAAAATTGAGGCCTGAGCTTAAAGGTTCATTGAAGTTTCCTCAAGCAGTATTACATATTTTTTTGTTGTTGTTTGTTGTTGTTTTGTTTGTTTGTTATTGGTAACGTTTTTTTTTTTTTTTTTTTTTCCTCTCCAGTAGGAGCTAGATGGAACTCTAACACAGGGAAAAAGTGTTAAGTGGATAACATGAATCAGATTTGAAACAGTGACCTAGATAAATGTTGCTTATCCATTACTAATAATTGGAGCTACCTAGTTTCAGCAGCCTAAGAAGAATCTACTCGTCCTCTTGTCTGAGGACCTTCCTGGACAGCTGGAAAGCATCAAGCTTTATCTGCAAGTTTCAAAAATTGTACTGCATGGTTGTTTTTAAAGGACATCAGTATTGATGTTCATTGGCCTTTGTAACTGCTTTGTGAAGAAATCCCTGAAACCACTCCTGGTCTCCTTTCCTTTCACATGAGCAACATTTACTTTGTTAAGGTGGGACAAGATATAATGAAAAGAATAGGGAAAAAATAAAGGCAGCAATTTCTATCTATTCAAATAGTCTTTGCTAAATCACAGGGACAGAGGCACAGAAGTAATACAGTTTTGATAATCTATTGCATTTTCATATACAACACATGAAACAAGAGTTTACAGAGAAGTAAAATTAAACACAGGACCTTACATACACACAGATTACTCTTCCAGAACTTCTTTTCAATGATCATGATTTCATATATGAAACTCTCTACTCAATTCCAGCTCAGATATCAGCAGTATTTTTATGCTACTTTAAATCTTCCAGATTTCCTAGTGAATAAGCAAGAGCACTACCCACCTGGGGAGAACCCTTTTGATCCTAAGAGATGATCATAGATCAGGCAAAGAGGATATATAAGATGGACAACACTAAATACTTCATACACATTATCTAATGTTCTTCCACTCACTAATGGCTGAGGGAATATACACTTCTCTAATGACTGTGGACCCTGTCAATCTAATCCATTTACTTATCCTCTATGTACTTGGGCATTATAACACATGAGAAGATGAAAGGAAACTTAGCAAGAGCTCAAGTTTGCTACAGCTCATTACTTAGAAGCACACAGACTTTCCATCTCAGCACTCGCTGACAATGGATGTGATATTGCCTCCCTAATAAGCACTAAATCAATAAAGGCTCACTGGAGCTCTCTATTCTACCTTAAAAAATCATCTGACTGAGATCCATGCTTCCTAAGATGCAATCCCCAGAAATAAAATATCAAAAAATACCCAGAGATGTTTGAACAAGATGCAGAAATTCCTTGGCAGCAATGACTGCTGTGAGCTCTGCTAGTATTTATGGTTCCAAACCCACAGAAGCCTGAGCATATTCCAGCATCCGTGCTTCAGCAGGACTCCTCCAGGCTCAGGGGAGTGCCATTATGCAATCAATTTCATGGCTGGAATCTCAATACACATAATTTAAACAAAATAAAATTAAATTGATGGGTCACCGGGTCATTTGGAAAGAATGCTTTTCTGACAATCAGTCCAGTTTGCTCTTTTTTTGCTGCTATAATCTTCGACCTATAAAGCAATGGAGTCAAACAAAGTCATCATCTGTGTTTGTATTTTATTATGTATGGTCACAAGTTAACAGTTAATTCTCTTTATGGGCTATCATAATAAAATATTACAGAGGTGTCTGGTTGTATTGCTCCAGTTAAGTGTCTTATCATTTTCATTCCATTTCCCTGATTTCATGGGTCTATAAGCTAAACATAAAAATGTCCTCCAGGTTAGAAGTTAGGAAAGCAAACCTAAGACTAAGAGCAATATTTTATTTTAAACAGAATTGGTAAAATATGTTTTCCTCCTTTATATATCCAGCCATATTGTATATGTATATACAAATTATGTAGATGAGATTATTATTACTTTTTTTTCCCCCAGACCCTTTTTGTCATGTTTTTGGAAAGCTCTTTCTTTTTGAAAACAAACTGGAAGGGAGATTAGTCTGAACAATGGTAACTAGTTTCAGAAGAAAAACAAAGTAAGGCAGACAGAAGAGATCTCAAGGATATTTTAACAAAATTGTATCCAACATATCCAAGTTGTCTGAATTCACATACTTCAGACTCCATATAAAAGTTTAGAGATTAAAGATTTTTATATCTAACCCTTTTAAACCCTGCTGAAAGATGAAAAAGACTATTTCAAAGAAAAGTTTGAGAATACACAGCACATTGACAAGTGCACTGCACATTAGTGTGCAGCACCTACTTAATATTCATGTCATTGTTTTCTAAATAACACAAGATACCTTCTTGTGTTCCACACTGGTTTACTTATTCTATGATATTTTAGCAGCTATTTATTTGAAGCTTCATAGTTTCAAAGAAATACTACATCAGAGGACATTTTAAGGAAATAATTTTTAGAAAAAGTATGTTGTGATTAGGTATGAGAGATGTTTGGCACAATGTAATTATGATTAGAACTTTGCAGAAAAAGACAAATAATAAATATATTTATAACAGGTATGTATTACTATGTATCTAATAAGTAAAGATCAGATAATAGACAATTCACTCATTTTAGTGTGATACTAATAAATATTTCTCCTGTTGTAGAACATTTGTTCCAAAAAGTACTGACAAAGTTTAATGTTACTTCCCATTATATTTTTACTCCTAATCACATGTAATCTAAGGAGATGAGAGTAAACCTTCCTGTTTCTCTATTTGATGGGATAAATCAGAACAGATTGGTCCTAGATTCAATGCATTTACAACAATTGTTCAATCCTAGCTCCTTCAGACCCAAAAATACTTCCTGAGAGCAAGTTCAGTACTTGTCTTCCCCAGAAGAGATCAGTGAAATGGCATATATTTGTAGCAATGCAGCCAAGCCACTAATACAAGTATATAAAATAAGAAACATTCAAGATAATAGCTTTGCAGTCCTGGTCATTCATAAAAATAGATGGATCTGGTTTTAGGTTCCAATTAATGGCATTTATTTTGTTTATTTTTTGCGTGTGCAGGAGAAATTAAAAATTAGGTTAGAACAGGACAAACAGAAATGCTGTTTGAGTAGTGAGTGCTTTCTAGGCTTTCATGAATCAATTATGTCTTTAAAAGAAGTAAACAAAACTAAGAGCTAGTATAAGACTATTTTCAGAAGGCTAAGTGTTCAGAACCTAAGAAACAGTCTGTAATAGCAGACTTGAACACTACTACCCATAAAACAATCACTAAAAGCATCAGTGAAATCAGCACCAGCAAGAACTAAGAGAACAGTTTTAAATACACATTTTTATAACCTTTTGTAATATAACTATTTTAATTATTTAATAAGAATTCCAAGTGGGAGGTTAATAAAATTTATCATCTTATCAATGAGCAGGACTGTGAAGCCTGCGTGATGGTCTATCAATAAACCAAGAGGGCTGAAAATTTTCATTAAGTTTAAAGAAGAAATATGTATTTCAATCCAGCCTATATACAATAGGCTGATTCCAAGGGTGAACACAGTTGGGGCTGAAAATATTACAAGTAAGAATTAATTTTCAGCAGAATCCTGTGGTGCAAAGAGAACCCTAAGTAGAAATCAATCAGTTTTCATAGCAGATAAGAGGTGTCTGCCCGGTCTTCACTGAAGAAATAAGCTAGATGACTAAGTATAAAACTGCAATATATTGTCCAAAATTAATTTGAACTGCATCATGAATTGTTTCAAATAACTGAAAAGCTATTGCATCTGAACAGCCTTTGTAAACCTGAAGTTTCAGGTCATCTTGGAAAGTCTGAATATAGAAAATTAAAGCATTACAGAGTTCAGTAACAAAAATTCAGTCCACTCTGCTCTTGGTTTAAGGTTCTTCTTACCTCCAAGGGGGTGAAGAGCAAGATGATAACTGCCAACTGTATGAAGAGGTTATTGTTCTTCACACTATTCAGCCAGCTGCTCACTCAAGAATTTCCTGAGATGTCTCAATCATTATGAGCCAACAGTAACAAGCCTTAGTATCTTATCTAAACCAGACTAGCCTAAAAACCGTAGGGAATGGTAACATGGGTAGCTGAGAAGTTCCACTGAAGGGGACAATGAGAATTTTGGAGGAAGCGAGGACATAGTCATTTCAGTCAACCTAGGCATGAAGGGAAGACAATATGCAAAATGCCCATATCAGAAATATCTTTAAGCTGATGGTGTAGATATTTAAATTCTGCCTCATTTAAAAGAAAATCAAAACAGTTTTAAGGAGACAGATGTGCGCTTGCACTTCAATACTTTCTCAAATATTTCCAACTGAACAACTGAACTTAAAGTAGCGAGGGAAAGAAACAAGTCTGATAATCTAACTTTATTAATATATTTAAATGATGTTTCCTTAGATTTCCATTTGGCTTTATCCATCATCTCTTCTGATAGCTTAGGTCAAAAACATTTGTAGGTGACGTGAAAAAAGTGTTCTTAACACTAAGATAGGCTTAACTGCATAACTTTCACAAAAAGGAAATTCCTTTTGCAATCCATTTTACTTTCACTTATTTGTACATGTTTACATGGAGCAACACGTTCACCACTCAATAAGTTTCTTGCTGCTTTGATGTACATATCAAGCTTGTAAATAAGTATGTTTTAATTCACATCATTTATTGGTGACCAAAAACATGACAGAATAAATGTAAGATGCTCATTACATTACGTGTGCTGCTCTATGCAAGAATGAATGTATCTTATTTTCCACTTGTATCTGGCTGCTTCACTATTTGCTCTAATTTCTCATGCTACACTATTTTCTCATGGTCAGCAAACAATTGGATGGACCATTTTATAAACATGATTGTCATCTTACATAAGAAATCATTCAAGACTTTGATTTTATTGTTATTTTCAAGTTGGAAATAAACTCAAAAGTAGAATTAAAGTGTAGAGTCACAGTAGAAGAAAGAACAGTAAGAATCATATATTTTCAGCCTTTAGACCTTTTATACATTAATAACTCACCATTATTAAAACACGATTTGAAGGATGATAAATGCTTGTGGGAAACTAAGAAAAACACTGTAAATGTTCTCAGGACTCAAAGACACTGAGAAACAGTGTACTGGTAGTTCTCATTTATGCATGGAAATCTCAACACATGAGAAATTAATGAAAAACATTCAAGAAAAAAAGCTGAAATTAGTACTATGAGAAGGAACAAACATTCTTTATTGTTCTCTCATGCTTCTCATTGATTTATTTAGGACTGTTATTGCTTGAGCCTGTAACGAAGAGTTAACATATATGCCATGAGAGAGCTATATCAAAATATTGCATTAGGATGACATTTCAGATTGCTATATAGCTCTTCTAAAATGATTAAGGCTAATTCTAAGAAATCAGAGTAATAGCTGCTATTAAAAACCAAAGTGAACTTCTGGGCTTCTTGGAAAGTTTGACATGACAGATATCTGCAAGATATTAATAAAACAGAACCAAAATTAAGAGATCTTGGATCTGTTCCTGGCTGTGATACAAATTATTTGTACTATCTTGGGAGAGGGTCTAAACATGTGTATTTGAGATGGACTTGTCTTGACTTCTATGAAAGCCTGTAGTGTGGGCAAGTCAAACATATGACTACCTCCCCTACTAAGGTAGATGGCCTCTAGTTCTCTTCTGTAAAAGCGAGAAAAAGGACTTCCACATAAACAACTAAAGCTTCAAATTACATGTGATTTTGCATACATTCAGGTTCATGACTATATGCACTGAAGTTAATGTTGCAGTAGAGCTCACTGCACCAGTCTGGGAAGCAGCCAGATCTGGTGTATATGTGCACAGTTCAGTGCTGAAGCATAGTGCATGTCTGTGATCACCACAACCACAGTTAAAAAGTGTTGGCCTTCACAGATATCTCCAAGAACACAAGAATAAGGCAGGTCAGTTTCTAGAATAACACATGTACACCTGCATTTTGTCCTCTGCTGAAATAATTACTGCTTGCAAATTACTTTCATTCTTCTTTTTCTTAGTTAAGAATATTCATATAGAAAGTAAAGCCCCAGATATTAAAAAAATCCCTTTTCAAATAAAATGTAACAAAATTTTGGAAAAAAATATACTGAAAAAGAAATAAACCTTACACCACCAGCTGAAATGATTTTCTTTGCTTTCCCCTAAGCGCTGTCCTAAAATTAAAAGAATTTTAACAGATGCAATAGCATTGGATTAAACCCTTCCAAGCAGGATCTCATCATATCTCCTGATAATCTTATTACTTGAGTGTGCATTTTTGTTAACTTTTGAGCCTAGCAATGGTTTATCACAACAGAGAAGCAACTTTACAGGTGAATGTTATTATAACAATGTTTCTATGTTTCAACTATGAATGTGACGTAATCCTGGGGAAAATACCTGTTTTACATTCAAATAAGATAAAACAACCAGTAATTAAAGCACCATTACTGTTCTTTAATGGCTGTGTCATTAACTGGTTACAGTACAGCATCAGCCAAATGTTGTTCCAATTTCCAGGCAGGATATTTCTCCATTACCCGTGTAATAGAAACTGCTAATGAATTTTTGAGTCATTAACAAACACTAACATTCTTATAACATCTACCTACCCTTATGCTATTGCCTACGAAGAGCATTGATTCAGCACATCCTTGAAAATATTTTATTAATATTCCAGCAAAAACGATACATATCACTCATTCCCTGAAAAATAATCAAATATATACCAAAAGTATACACATTTAACACACCACTCATCTTTCTTAAGCAGTCCTTCATGACCTCTTCCACCCTGGTGGAACAGATTAAATCCCTAGACCCTTACTCATTCTTTCTCTGTTATCACTGGTGTGTAGAGAGAATAGAGTATTTCTGATAGTGCAAAGGTTTTCAATATAGAACACAAAAGTAACAGAGATCCAACAGCTGCAAGCTGAAAAAGATAGATAAGCTGAATTTCTAAAACAATTCAAATCACAGTAAATGATTTCTTAGGGCTTCAATGGCAACTTAAATCCTTCGAGCTGTATCTTCTTATGGATACACTTGAATACACAGGAAATCATTGGCCTGATGAAAAAATTATTCTGTGAAATTATATGGTCTCTGCATTGCAGGAAGTTGTCAACATTATCAAATTGCTTGGTCTGACATGAATAATAAATCTATGATTCCACAAAAAACACTCAGCTAAGTTGCTTATATTTTTCTAAATTTTATGGGGAACAGATTTTTTTTTTTTTACTATTTGTTGTAGTGTAAAACACTCCATTCAAAAGTTCTGTTAATCTAAAACCAAGAGTTTTCATTAACATGTTGAAAGTTGTATTGTAAGCAAGGAAAACAGCCAACAGATGAATTGCACAAACTATTTCCTGAGAAGGCAGGGAACATAATTCCTGCTGTTGCCATCATTTTGTGGTAAGAATTCTATATATGCAGTATGATGTGTCAGGGTGAAGCTACACACAAAAACTTGTCTTAATGAGCTTTCCAGTTTTTCCCATGACAAAGGAGGGAATCCAGCAAAGCAACCAATTCAAAGCAAAATGTGTGCTAAGTCCTGGGAGCTGTACTGAACAGGATAATTTTATTTTAGTCAATAATTCATGTAGTAAATACTTTTATAAAATTGGTGAAGGAAAGAAACAGATTGCAAATGTGAAAATTAAATTTACCAAATTTCTTGCAGGAAGTTGAGGAGGGAAAGGAGGAAGAAAAAAAAAAGTAGGAAGGAACTGATTGCATGGTGCTAACTACTTTATTTTCTTAAATAATTAGTTTCCTGAATTTAACCATAAGAATTCATAAAATACTTGTGGTAAAAATTATTTTGCACCTAAACGTTCCACTAGTTGGGAGAAATATTGAGAAGAAATTAGCCAGTAGGAATGATTTACTGTGCATATCTGCTTGTAATCTTAAAAAATAATAAATCCCTAAAGGGCCTGACTTTGTGTAGACATGACTCTGAAAATACAGGTCTTATAATTACTCCAATAATGTTTTCTGAGATTAAAGGAGAATAAGCAGGTTTTGAGTTTTTCCTGAAAACAGAAAACAGGGCTAAAAACCATTATCACCAAGGAATCCAAAATTTCCAATGAACTAAAAATCTACACTTACAGGTATGACAGGTATTTATTTACAATAAATATCAGAGGTAAGACAATAGTTAGGTGGTCAAAGACCAGTATCGCTTTTGTAGGTGCGGGCAGGAGGGTTCAAAAGAGCATCTTTACATCTCTTGTCTCCTGTGCAATTTAATTCAAGCTCAAACCAAACTGAAAATATTTTATTATTATTTGCACATCCTTTATTTTCTTCCCGTAAACCTACTGCCAACCTCTGACTCTCTTCCAAATTCCAGCTCTAAATTACTTCAGAATGTGGCAATCTCATTTGGAAAACGATGTTTCATTTCAACAGATCCACATGTCCACATAAGTTTAGTGAATCCAGCTTCAAACTCATTTTTCAAAGTCAACACAATGCAATGTAGGATTGCATTGTAAGAAACATTGCCTGAAGACAGTTGAAAGACTCTCAGAGGTGCATGGAATTATATCCCCTTATCCCTCCTATTAATAATGACTAGCATCCAGTACTACTTTTACTAAATTATTTGGAAAAGTACATTGTTTCTGGACCACGTTCACCTCTTCTCTCACTCACCTCTTCTCTCTCTCTCAGTTCTCTTTAAAGTCTGTTGGATTTTGTTTAGAAAAACAGCAAATGCATTGTTAAATGCATGTTAAAAAAAAAAAAATGCTGTGGGAATTTTTGTTGTTTTATGTTCTTTCCATAACTTGTTATATGTTAATTTACATTAATAATCTGTAAACAAATATCTAAGGATAGGTTAGACTTAATTTTACACAATTCAAAGACTATCCAGATACTTTATCAGCATATTGTATCTGCTAATCCTACTCCTAAATCAAAAAGTGATCCCAAAGGCAGTCACTAACACACCTGCATATCATGTCATCAGTTTGCAGGTTGGGAAATAAAATTTTAAACCTTGCCTGAAAGTTAAAAATAGTGAGATGAGAGAAATTCAGCGTTTAAATCAGAAGAAATCTTGTAAGACTTAGAAGTATGATAGTAAGAAAAACAAAAACACACAGAACTCTACCAATAACTGATTTACAGTAGTCACACAAGAAGATACTATACTGTTTGATTTCTCTAGGTAGTGCTATTTCAAGTTTTGAAATATATCATAAAATTCAACTTGAAAAATACCTAAACTTTTTTTCTCTACTCCCCTCCTCCATCTTTTTCTCCCCCCCCCCCAAGAAGTCATGATGAAAATCCTCGTGAAACCTTAATCCACCAAGCAAACTGCTCCATTTCCAACAAAAAGGGGCACTAAATTCTACTACTGCCCTATTTTTTGTTACTTAAAAAAGAACAACAAATAGTAAGATCTGTGTTCATCACAGTTCCAAGTTAGATTCAAGAACTCTGAGATGGCCTCTTTGGATGTTCTGCATTATTTATTCTAAAGCCAAAAACAAATCACTCATCTAGCTAAGAGCAGATAATAGAAAACGATAATGTGTTACTAGATACCCATCAGTCTTTAGCATCTCTGGCATTGATGGTTGTTGGCCCATTTTCAATATTTTACTATCTATGTGAACACACTAGAAAAGGAGAGAAACCAAGTGGGCTCCTTGATTAATATATTATCATTGAGAAGGTCTGATTAAGCAAGCAGTAGGTTTCTCTTCCAATGGTACAGACAGTTGGCGTTATCATATCACTTTCAATATATATATATATATTTATTTTTAAAGAACTGGGATAATAAAGACACAGAAGCCACTATTGACCAAAAAATAGGCTTGGTTCACCACCTCAACATACCCCACAATTCTCACTTATCCTGAAAACTGTGAGTGCTTCCCCATTCCTTGAATAAATCACTTCTCTACCTCAATATCTACATCAAGAAAGGAAATTCAAGTCCAGCATTTCAGCTGCTGTGCTGTTCTTTAAAGGCTGAATCTAGAACAGCCTTGGCAACAGTATTGGCAACAGTACTTGGCAACAGTATAGCTGGAAACCACAGAATGGTTTGGGTTGGAAGGGACCTTAAAGATCATCCAGCTCTAACATCCCTGCCATGGGCAGGGACACTTCCCACTAGACCAGGCTGCTCAAAGCCCCATCCAGCGTGGCCTTGAACACTTCCAGGGACTGGGCATCCACAGCTTCTCTGGGCAACCCGTTCCAGTGCCTCACCACTATCTAAGAATTTCTTCTGAATATCTAACCTAAATCTCCTCTCGTTTATTTAAAAGCCTTCTCCTTTGTTTTATCACTACTTGCCCATGTAAAAAGACTTTTTCCACTTTTTTTTTTTTTTTTTTTTTTTTTTTTAATAAGTCCCCTTTAAGTATGGCCACAGTGAGATTTCCCTGAAGCCTTCTCTTCTCCAGGCTGAACAACCCTATCTGTCTCAGCCTTTCTTCATAGGAGAGGTGCTGCAGCCCTTTGATCATCTTTGTGGCCCTCCTCTGGACCTGCTCTAACAGATCCACATCCTTCTTGTGCTGGTGGCTCCAAACCTGGATGCAGTACTCCCAGTGGGGTCTCACAAGGGCAGAGCTGAGGGGTAAAATCACCTCTGTCCACCTGCTGGCCACATCTCTGAGGCAGCCCAGGATGCAGTCAGCCTTCTGGGCTGCAAGCACACACTGCTGGCTCATGTTGAGCTTTTGGTCCACCAGAAACCCCAAGTCCTTCTCTGCAGTGCTGCTCTCAGTGAGTTCCTCTCCCAGTCTGTACTCATGTCTGGGATTGCCCCAACTCATGTGCAGCACCTTCAACTTGGACTTGCTGAACCTCATTCAATTCATATGGGCCCAATTCTCAATCTTGTAAAAATGACAGACTCCTCCAAGGATTAATTCAGACTAGCTTCCTTGAATGGACATTAGCTATTGGGAATATCTATCAGAATATTCTTGATGTCTAGGAACCTAATGGGTCACAGAGCTCAATTCCTATTTTATTTTTTAGCAACAGTTACTCTTAAAAGTAAAATGTGACACACTACTATATTCCTACACATAAATATGTGTTTGGGATTCAGGTAACGGCTTTGTCCAAGGTGTACTTAATACATATATATATATATATAGTGAAGTCATGCTCATTCTCAGCTTCAAAGCCAAATAATGCTTCCAATAACTTCATCCAAAAAGTACCTATATGAAGGCCAGTATTTTAAGATTAATCCAGTTCATACAGGGATTAAGGATTAGAGTTATTACTCACCTCAAAATATTTCTAATAGCCCTAGTTAGCAATTACTGTACTCTGCAAGATCCTTTAAGAAGTCATAGTCTTTTGATAATGATATTGAAGAGATTTCAGTTCCTGTATAACAACTATGTCCTTTATAAAGCGTCATTTCATACTTACTGAAACTAGCATGCCAACAGTTAAACACCCATTAGAATTCTATTCATATGCTTAGTAAATGTAGTTATTTCATGCCAAAAATGCCATTAATTTCCATTACAAGTACCGACACCATACTAATGTTTCTTGCACTTAAAATAGAATACAATTATAATTTATCTTTCCAATTAAAACTTTTTTGTAAAGCTAAAAGATTCTTAATTAGAGGAGAAAACTGAAGGGTTTGTTCACCTTGAATAAGACAAACAATGTTTTGAACTAAGAAATTCTCATGTCCTTCACTTGGGGTATGACAACCCCATGCAACTCTACAGGCTGGGGGAAGAGTGGCTGGAAAGCTGCCCAGTGGAAAGGGACCTGGGGATCTTGGATATTAGGAGAAATTTCTTTACTGAAAGGTCTGTGGGGCATTGCAATAAACTGCCTGTGGAAGTGGTTGAGTCACTGTCCCTAGAGGTCTTCAAGAAACATGTAGATTTGGAACTTGTAGCATGGCTTAGTGATGGACTTCAGTACTAGGTTAAAGGTTGGACCAGATGATCTTAGATGTCTTTTCCGACCTGTATGGTTCTAATTCTGTAAACTTAGGCAGCTGATAGCCTATTATCAGTCATGAACATATTTTCTAAACACGTGATACTACCAGATCAGAAACCTAGTATTCTGATGTTAAAATATGTAGACATGAACTTCATAGATTTTTCTAATTTCTTTATTACATACATTTCTTTATGTCTACACAGGCATCCTTATATGAGTTTTGACCTCAGATTAAACTATTAAAACAACATCAATCACTCTTCAATGTTTATACAAAGTATTTAAGAGCTCCTTTTATACTATACAGTCAGTCTTCTCAAATACTTGTTAGCTTTCATATAAACTAGCTATAAAATTAAGCCTCAAACTTTAATTACTCATTTGCAGTGCTCCTTAAGTCTGGAACATCTGAAATAGGAAAGACATATATACAATGAAAAACATTTCAGTTTAACAAATTACATCTTCAATTTAGAAAGACTTTAATCTTTCTAGTATATCACAAATGACCTTTCAGGTAAGGAGAGCAAAAGAACTTGAAGACATCATACCTGCTTTCTAACAGTGAAAGTTTATTTCATTTCTTTCTGACCTACCCCTCCCTCCCCACAAAAAAGAATAAAAACTCAATACCAGCATTAAGCAATAGGTATTGCTGTATTATGAAAATATGTACTCTATTTGACTTAAGGATCATCAATAATTGAGTTTCTGAGTACTGAGACCTTCAACATGGCTCACTGATTTTTAAATATCCCTGTTGCAAAATAACAGGAGGAAGCCTATATTATTATTATTATTTTTTACTCTACCTATTTTGTGATAGGAATCTTCAAGCAACACGGCTCTTGATGTAACCTTTAGAAGTTTCACTACATTCTCTCAATAGAAGTACTGGAGATATGTAGCTATCAATCTCCTGAATATATTTGTCCAAAGTCAGGAAATACAAAGCAAAAATTTTAGTGGACTGTGTAGGACCCTTAAGGCATGAATAATACTCTAATTTGCTATGGCATAGACATTACAATCTCTGCATTAGCTACCTAACAATGTTACTGTACCCCTTTGGGGCACTGTGCAGTGTTGTACATCTCTAAAAGTGGGATTTCACTTTTCTCATGCTTACATAATATTATGTATTCAGGAAACTTAGTAAATAGATACATTTGCAATTGCAGCTGCCCCATTGCCAGCACATAGCAAGGAGGACAGAAAAAGAACTGTTTTATCAGGTAGGAATAGGAAGGACCAGTCTTCACAGTGTAAAAGGAACTACTGTAAAGCTACTGTGAAAAAGGCCAACTCTGCAATACCCCTCCACCCATAGCCCAGGTGATGTGTGAAGGCAATCAGGAGAAAGGCTCTCCTTTTCTCTAAGGCCTCTCAGGTCAGGTTGTACCAGAGAGGGGAAATAGGGACATCCTACTCTCCCCCCCTACTCCATCCCTCCAAAACTTCCTCTGCCACTGCTGCTCCTGTATCATAGCTTTGCATTGGAGAAATTTAATTGAGGCTGGAAAGGACAGACAGCAAAAGAAGAGGAAGGAGAATCATGCCTCATGTGCTGCCATTTCCAAAACCTCAGGAGGAGAGAAGGACTCATACAGAGGTAAAAACCCTAGCTGCCCAAAAGCCTGCCAATACAGAGCTGCTACCATTATCTTTTTGTGTCTTCTATAGCAAAATAGGCATAGAAAAGAGACCCAGTGGTGCCTGCAGAGATTGGCAACCAATTTCCTGAAGCCTGGTCTTTTAAAAATCCATTCCTGGACTGGATTTCATTCCCTAATATCTCAATCAACAGTTACTTGGGTTTGGCCATGTTGAGCTTTGTAGACTACATCAAACAATCATTGCGGCTAATGCAAGATCAAATAATTGTGAGCCTTCAGCACAACCGATACAATTGGTTCTGCAAGAGGGATCGATAACTTCCATCAATATTATTTCTACAAAATGTTAATGATATGAATGACATTAAGCCAAATTGATCCAAACAAAAATGAACACTTGGTATTAATATGGACGATATTCATCCCATGCTGTTGCTATAGTAAAGGGAAAAGATCAATTCAAGCATTGCCAAATAATAAGCTACTTACAATCAAAAAAAAAAAAAAAAATGGATAAATGTAAGATCTTTATCAACTGTTTTGTTTTGGTAAAATTCTATGCATCAAGATCAGTTTTTAAAAATGTAAGAAAAAGGTAGGTGACAATTGTTGAACACATGTAGGAAGATTCAGTAAAAAAACAAACAAACAAACAAACAAAAAAAAACACACAACCAACCAAATAACACCACCACCACACGGTGAAAGGTTGTTAAGTTTTTGCTTTTCTGCTTTAGAAATTGTGTATCGTTTCTCCCAGTTTGGCTTCAGCATAAGCATGACTCATGGCAACAGTTAAGGGTCCTTGAAAGATTTTAATTGTCACAAATTATTTTTCTCAACTTAACCTCTAAAACATTTTAGTAAGTTTTCAATAGTAAGAATATATTTTAGGCTCATTCGTGCCACAATATTTCCTGGTTAGCTGATTTTCGTCATTACCAAGACTTTCAGAAAGCCTACATATGGTTGAAAATCAATGTGACATGCAGATTAACAACCTGCACTTTCCAAAAAAATAAATAAATAAAAAATCTAACTGGGGCATCCACAAAGGTCCAGAGTAAGGTGGACTTGGAAATGATGGGTCAAAAGTAGGAGTCAAGAGAACTTGGGGCTTGCCAAAAAACACACCTTGATTTGCAGGGAAGTGTCTCAATTACTTTCTCCATAAAACGATGAAGATAAACTGACAGACTATCTGCTAAATGTTCAAAATTAACTTCAGCCTTTTGAGATAAGAAGGCCCATAAGCATTATAATCAGAAGACTTTATAAAATCATTTTTACTATCATAACACAAGATCTCAATAATGAAAAATAAATATCTCATTTTATTATGCTAAAGTAAATATTGCAACAAAGTAAATGACAACTAGCATGCAACAGTACATAATTTATCCACAGTTATATACACTGGAGTCATTATTATGTTACCCAAGTGACTGAACAAATATTTCCTATGACATCTACTGTAATCAAGTCACAATTCTATGTTGAAAAGTATCAAATTTGGGGGGGAAGAGGGGTGGAAGATGGCAAATTATATTTTGAATGACTAGAAATTCAAAGAAAATGCTGTCTTCACGATTTCCTAGGCTTGCCAAGATTGTGTTGTTACATGTTCAATAGTTTAACTTCCGAAGAAAGGCTGCAAGAAGTATTACAACATTGCATTAGCATAAGCAATCTTAACTTCAAAGAGAAATACTTAGAGGGAGGAAAAAAAAAAAAAAAAGGAAAGCATAACACAAGGAAAGAATAGAAAGGAGAAGACATATTATTATGGTCCGAATAATGCCACATTCCATTATTGATTAAAATGATTTTACCATGACATTTCATTGATCAGATTCCATTTCTCATTACACACAAACCCTGAATATTTATCAAGCTTACATGAGGTTTTTCTTCCCATCAAGCAATGCATTTCCACTCTCCATTTTAAAGCTATGTTACATTATGTTGAAGGGTCTACAATGTCTTTGAACTCTATCCTTCTCACACTTGACCTTACAGACATCCCTTTTATTTCATTATAATGGATGCTATTAAGTATTTATATCTAACATGGTAATTTCAATGGTTCATCCTTTTTAAACAATCCTGCGATCATTTTCAGTTAACAGGAAATAAAGACATTTTATTAAATCAAGATCTATCTGCTACTACTCAGTATTAATATTCTTTCTAGTCAGGACATTTAAAACCTTCACCATGAACAATTACAATACTTTTTTGATGGCTGGGATTAAATTCTCCAATCCTTGGACACCTGGTATTCACATTCATTTCAAATAATAATTTTAGATTTTTATGGAATGTAGGCTTCCTTAAAGAAACAAGTTAAACCTGGAATGCATAACACTGTTATTACAGATGCCTAGGGAAAGCCGAAGGAAACTGCAGGTCCATATGAAGACTGTCCTAGACAAAAGAAGTCTTTTTAAGAACCCTTTGAGAAGCTTTTCAATAATTGAGATATACTGAATATTACTGATTATTATTTTATGAAAATAATTTTAAAAATGGTTAACACAGCAAAAAGAGATAGCATGTAAAACATGATTCAGCACTGTATACAAATAAACTTTCCCCAAAACCTCACAGTAAATGTTTTGATCAATATTGGTAAAAGCATATAAAATCTCATCTCTGATATACTGCACATCATGAAAAAGCATCTATTGATTTCTTCATCCTTTTGACCAAATTTCATAGGATTAGCAGCAATATAATTTTGTGATCTACTCTTAATATTAAACACAATGTTGATTTATTTCCACATCACATTTTATACATATCACCAGACTCCACTATCACTATAAACCAGTTGTGTTAACTGATTTCCAGAATTTCAGAGAACCTTCACTTTTGCTTTTTCTATGTAGACATGTTTATGATCCTGTCAACTTTATTACTAAATGCAATCCACAGCTCAGAAACGCTCCATTTCTAAAGTTTTCAAACACCCTATACCGACAAGAAAATCTCTTAAACAACACTTTCCCCTCTAAATCCCTGTGAACTTTCTGTATCAACAATTAACCATTTCGACTTTAAGAAACATTTTTTTTCCTTTTTTTAAATTTTCATTTACTGTTTCAGAATTTTAAAATGCCAAACAATAAGGGACTTATTTTCCCCCCAGTATACAACCAGGTTTGGCAAAGAATAAAACCAAGTTCCAGTATGCTTTAAAAATTGTATTAAAAATTAAGAACCTAGGTATTTCATTGTCTGCTCTTAAGAAATAAATTAACATTTGACCAATATCACAAACTCTTATCAGAACAATTAATTCTATAACTTAGACTTAGAAACACAAGGCATTTATATGTCTTATGCATTTCCTATGTAGTCTGAACCTTTAACTTCTAAGTTACAGTGCAGCTGGCAGGCTTCTAAAATTTCCTAACAAAAATCAAAGTTGGAGCATGATGAAGTATAATACAACATACAGACAGCACATGGCATGTAAGCACATGTAAAAGATATTACACAAGAATTTGATACTAACAGCTACATTACTTCCACGTCCAAGAAATGAAACAATCAGTTGTAGAAAACTAGCCACAGCAAAGCAGTGGTCGATAAAAGCAATCATGCCAGCTAAATTGCGGCTGAAGTCAGTGGTGCTATTATTTTTATTTTTAAAGTAATGACATACCAGTGAAAACATTCCACTGAAGATGAAGAGTCAGGGAAGTGTCTAAAAAGCAGATCCATCTGGAAGAGCAGCTGAAATAGTGAACAGAATGAATTTCCCACTTCTAGGTGTCTTGCATAATTTCTTAACCCTTGCCCTTAGATTTCAACAGATCTCTTCAATCTAAGGCTTTCACTATTTAACTAGCTGCCTCAGACAAATATGTTAAAAAAGGAGGCCTCACTTGTTTGAGCCTCCTTAGCAGTAAAGCTAAGAGAAATAAAAATTAACCATTTTCCCCACATACGGTATTTCTGTTCTGTTTAATCTTTACCTTTCTCTTTGGCTGCCTTTTGGATTTCATCTGTTGATATTTCACTTTCTGTCTTCAAAATAAAAATTATTTGTGTGTTGGTGCATATTTATGACAGACAGCAATGTGCAAGAACTCAAGCTGAGAGGAAGTCTTTACTCTGAGATCCCTGTGGTCCCTCCAAACTCTCCTCAGCTGTTGCAAACCCCCAGGAGACCTATTTGTTTATGGAAGTGTGCCAGGTGTTTCTCTTTCATAAATATTTAATTAATCAATCTTCTGAGAAAAAAAAAAAAAAATGCAGCCTGCACAACACTCATGGTAATGAATATGTGTTAGCTGTCTAGATTTTTTCCCCTCAGAATTTGATTAGTTATGTCATTTGTAAAAGAAAATAGTTCTATTATATTTCTAACAGGGAAACAGAGCAGAGTGGTTTGGGCGGAGAAGTTTGCATCAAATAAGAGAAGAAAAAAAGGGGACTATTCAAAGTGGTAGCTGTTCTGTTAGTAGAAATGGATTCCATGAGCCAGTGGATTTGAATATAATTTTCTTTAATTAATTATGAAGAGGAATTGGTTCGAAGGGCTGCCTTTGCACAGAATCTGCTTGCCTGGACAACGGGTCACCTCACTGAGTCTTGGCATTACAATCTGCCATCCCCTTCTGAGATCTGAAACTCTTTCCCTGCCTTTCACCCAGGAGGACCTACAGTTCACTTCTTGCTAGGTATATAAGCAGCAGTAAGCCTAAACTCACTTAGAAAGAAGGAAAAAATAAAAAAGATTTTTATTTTTTATTATTTTTTAAAAGCCTATCTGGGGAAGTATGAGACATATGGATCTTGCAGTTAGATTTTCTAAGTGTGTATGTATTGTCAAAGATTTTAAATTGGTTTACATATGATAGTATGTGCCTAGGAATGTAACATCTTGATGCAGGGAATGGAAACACAAAGGTACCTTTAGAGCATGACTCTGAGGACCTAAGCTTTATGCCACATGATGAAGATCTACTTAAGAGGTAGCAAAGAGCTCTGTAACATTTTTAACATAGCTGGGCTTTGCCTGGAGTTGTGGAGAATTAAATTGCAAAGCTGAGTAAATGTACACAAGTTTTAATATTCACAGAGGATTTAAAACCATACATTAATAAAACAAACAAACAAACAAAACAGAAACAGTCTGACTAATATTAAACAATACATTAAAAATAAACTAACATAAAAACACACAGTGACTATCACAAAACAAAAGAAGCCTGAAATGGTCTTTGTGTTTTACATCCACCAACACAAAATACATTTTTTTCTTTAGATATGGTTACCATATGCCAAAAAAAAAAAAAAAAAAAAAAAAAAAAAAAAAAAAAAGGAAGCATATAATTTTTCTTTAAGGAAAAGTGTGCAGCAGAGCTATAGCAATATTATATTTTGCTTCCCTACAAGGTTATTCCAAGGTTATATAACATCTCCTGATCTTTATCACCTAACAGACATGTAACTCCTGTGACAAATTCAGTTGTTGTATAGTCAAAAGAACAATTGTGCAGAAATACTGTAGCTTTAAAGTGATTATTAATCTTCTAGTACATTACTACAACATTCAAAGCACAGAGCACAGCTGGTAAAATTCTGCATAGCGTTTATGCTGCTAAAAAAAGGGGAGAGAGGGTGGGGCAGAGATCTGAGCCCCTGATCATTCATGTTGGTTAAGTCACTCAGTAGCTCTCTTTGGGTCACTCAAGTCCTTCTGTGCAAATCAAATCTTTTTTTTTTTTTTTTCCCTCGGGGAAGACATTTTAACAGAGGCCTAGACTGAGACAGTATGAATGGAAACCAGGAACTGGGAGCATGGATTTGTTCCTTCTTTAGCAGCATACACATAGCCATGGTGCCCAGCATCAGATTTAAAACTCAAAATATCCAGCTGAGATCATAGTGCCAGTTATGTTAAAAAAAAAAAAAAAAAAAAAAAAAAAAAAAAAGTTATAATGTTATATAGCATATATTTATTTATTTATATACACATATTTAATTATATATATATATTTATTTATTTTGTATTTAACAAAAGCCATTTCTGTTGCTCAGTTAACAGAAGAAGGTAGAAAAAATCAACTCAAGCACAAAACGAGTATAAATTTTATCCCTCTTGAGCAAATCAAATTAAATTTTAAAGTTCTAACAAAGAGCTTTCCCTTATCAGTTTCAGTTTCTCACTAAGATTTCAGTTTTAAGAGTGTAACATTCAACCTATGATATATTTATGTATCAGCAATTAGGTGAGCATACTACAAATGCATCCATCATGCTCACTTTGTATAAAGCATGCCATACCAGGTTTCCTTACTGGCCTCTGCTCTTCTGTTCTTAGAATATCACAAATCAACATTTTTCATTTTTTATGACCCAGACAGATGTGTTACTGTATAGCTCCGTGGCATGTGTGGGAGGTCACATGGCAGTGAAAGGATAGAAGAGGTCCCAGCTGTGATCAGAGCATGTCTTCCTACTCGTGCAGGCCACCTTGGTACCCATTCCCTTTACTACCCTTCATTTTTGTGACTACTGTGGCATTTCTGCGACTTCATTTCTGTGACTACTTATATTTTCTGTCCACTGTCAAACAGTTCTATCTAAAAAGATCTGATTAGATCACAGAATCACAGAATTTCTAGGTTGGAAGAGACCTCAAGATCATCGAGTCCAACCTCTGACCTAACACTAACAGTCCCCACTAAACCATATCCCTAAGCTCTACATCTAAACGTCTTTTAAAGACTGTAACGTCTTACTAGTTTTGAAGTATTATTATTAAAAGTCTAGAATAATTAGAACAGCAAAGCATGTTATAATAGTAATATTACTTCTACAATTATTTTTGCGATAATTAAGCCTTTATCATTTGAAAGGACATTTACATGCAATCTTTGTTGACCTAGATAGGTATTTATTGGCATAGAAACTGGGAGAGGCATTCAAAATGGTAGGTGTCTTCACCTAATAGGGCAACATTTTAATGTCAAGTCTTACAGCTAAGTGAAGGTAATAATGACGATATAGCTCTAAGCTGAGAAAGTTTTAATTATTGTATGTAGATAGAGATTTACTCATAAGCAGAATGTTCATATAGATGATAGTATACACTACTTAATTATGGTTAATATTATTTTAAGATCCATGTTTGGGATTGAACTAGTACTGTCTGATCACATGATAACATATTTCAGCTTTGCTGTATATCTTGCAGATATCGCGCAACACATAGTATTACTCTGGCTTGTATTTAGGCTATCCAGCTTGCAAAAACTTGATTCTGAGTATTTCTTTCTGTTTTTGCTTACCTGCATATAAATTACATCTAATCAGGCTAAGAATTTCCACTCACAACATTTCAGTTGCACGAAAACAGAAGAACAAAACTTTCTGATTTAATTAATAGTGACAAGCCATCATTCTATATCATTTAAGAGTTCAACACTCACCCTTACAACAGCAAAAATTTCAAAAATCAAGATTTAGCAATCTGTAATATCTGAGATTCATGAACATAATTCTGTAACTTTTACTCAAATGTCATTGCTCTTTTCCTGTATTCTTAGCTTTTATACATATATCTTTCTTATTTCTTTTCTTATGATACAGCGTATTTCTTCATATTTTCTATCAATTCATAGCCCATGAAAGTAAATATGCTGAGACAAAGTTTGAACTTGAAAAAAAATCAGTCATCAAAAATATGCTTAATTTTAAACAAAGTATGAAAATACATCCACTATTTCTTAATTCCTTTCTGAGACAGTGTATGGTACTAAACTCTGCATTATATAACACAGATACCTATTAAAAAGCACCCTTGGTACTTTAAAGCACACTGTTCATTAGCTGATTTTACTTTTTAATGCAAGTGATTTTTTAAAGGATCATCAAATACAAAATTATGATGGCAGAATAACATGAAAGAGGAGAAAATGCTTACATTACATCAGCTGGTGACATCTTTAATGAGAAATGCCTGACTTTACAAAATGTCTTAAATTTCCCGTAAACATTCAGTTTCTCTACATAATACAAATATAAACATAAAATTACAAAAATAAAAATATCTTTGGAATTACCTTTATAATCCTTTTTCCATTTAAGAGTCTATTCTTCACATGTACATCCCCGTTCTTTGTGCAAAATACAAACAAAATTCATGGAGATAACTGTATTATGAAAATTAAAGGAGAAATCATAGTGGAGACATCATCCTCAAAGCAAAACAACGTAAAAAAAAAAAAGGCAATATGCAGAGCTGCACAGCACTGATATTATCTAAATGGAAGCGTTCCCTTTAGGTTGTCATGTTCCTAAGTTTTTGAGAGTTTTTGGGTGAGATGTTTGTCAAGAACTTATTTGGAAACCTGAAGCTTCCTTATTGTGTATGTATCCATACTGCAAACCACCATTCTTCGCCTCATTCTTCTCCCCTGCATCTCATCCAGAATATATCTTGAGTTGAGTTTAGCCTTATCAAAAAGTCTGTCAGGGTTTTTCAATGGGAGACAAAGCAATATTTAGTACTGACTGAGTTCACAGACATAGAAGATATCTGTAGTGTTACAAACTGTATTATAAGCTGTCAGTTGTACTAGAAAAGCATGGACATATTTATGTTCACATCTGACTATGTGTGGTAGTTTTACCGTGCTAGGCAGCTGAACACCACAACCGCTCTCTCACTCCCTCTCCTCAGATGAGGAGGGGAAGAAGTAAAGGAAAGAACAACTCACGGGTTGAGATAAGGATAATTTAATTAAAGAGAAATATATATATATATATTAAGGAAATATTATTAATTAACAATTCAACTAAAGGGAAAAAGGGAAAAAGGGAAAGGGGAATGGGAGGGGGAAAGGGAACAGCAAAAAACAAAACAAGTAAAGGCTATATGGAAGTGCAGAGGAAATAAATGATTCTCTACTTCCCACAAATGAGCGATGCCTGACCACGTCCTTGAAGCAGGGCCTCAACGCACGTAGCCGGTGTTCGCGAGGAGGACAGACGTTTTTGCAACGAAAGCCCACCCCTCCCCTCTTCCTCCTTCTTCCACCTTTTATTGCTGAGTGTGACATCATATGGTATGGAATATCTCTTTGGTTAGTTTAGGTCAGCTGCCCTGGTGATGTTTCTTTCTCACTTTTTGCCCACCCCCCAGGAGGGTTAGTTAAGTCCTGATACTGTGCCAGCACTTCTCAGTAGCAGACACAACACTAGTGTGATAACATTGCTGTTCTAGCTACAAGTGCAGAGCACAGCACTGTATGGGCTGCTGCAGGGAAAGTTAACATCCCAGCCAGACCCAGTACACTATGCTAATTTAAAGAAATCACATAAGAATAGGAAAGGTTATTTGATGACATAAAGGATTAGCTTCCTTAATTGTTATTCCCTCTTTGACTTCATGCCTCTTGACCTTTTCATCTATCCCTAAAGAAAACCAATGTGATCTCAAAGAAACATTAGGGATTGGCATATCTTTACTCTCTAGCTCAACTACAGATAGATTCAGTTACTATGTTCAGACGCTTGGGGTTTCTTGAGGGAACTTTTGTTTCTGAATCTAAGTTCTGCAGAAATTTAAGTTAATATTGTTGACTGAAATAGAGTTTGTAGATAATACATTTAAATATCAATTCCTTCTGGGACAAGACAATAATATCAAACTACTTAACATAAATGTTCACAGATAAATATATGCCCTACATTACTTTAACAATAATTATCATCTCAAAGGGTGCAGTTTTATTATCCAGATCCCAAGAGGATAAATTACAAGGTCAGACTTAGTGAGAAAATGCGTCTTATTGAAAAATAACACAGCATTAGTTTTGATGCAGTTTTTCTAGCATTCTTACGCAGTTGAGGTTTTCTTTCAATTGTTATCAATTTAGACAAGAATAAGACTTGACAAAGAAAAACACCATCACTAGAGATAACACATTAAAAATAAATTGAAAACAACAGGAAAGATTGGTAAGAAGGGAGATTATGAATCAGTGATACATACAGGGCAATAGATTCTGAATCCTGCTCAAGCTTTCATATTCCACACAAAGAAAAAAAAAAAAAAAAAAAAAAGATTTGCATTTTTATTACAGTATCTATATGATGGAGTATAATGCATACCTCTCGTGTATCGCCTAGCAGCTCACACAGTCTGTGGTATCCCAGCTCCAGAAAGCCATGTAGCACCATTCAGGAAAGTATCAGTGAACCTGTTATTCATCATCAGCAGCAAAACAGCAACTCAGCTGATTCAGTGAGTCAGTCCTGGCAGTTCACCTGCTTAGGGTGCTACAAAATGGAACCTGAAGTGGTCACTTCAGCTCCCCTGTTATTCTGTTGTCATTTGCCCCTATGGCTTGGTGGAGCTCAGTGGGTGTACTCAGTTGCTTCATGCCTCTAGCAGTTACTCTAATGCTAAGGCAAAGGTAATTTCACAACCAGTGAAAGTGCTCAACCTAGAAGTCTTACAGCTGGAAAACACTGGTTCCCTAAAGGGCATGGCTCACGATGAGATTCACTGCTGCATGACAGAGCATGTACTCCAAGGAAATGGTCCCCACCAGCTAGGGCATTCTTAATCCCTTTTTTTCCCCAGGAGATCAATGAACAAGTTCTCCTACTATAGTGAGTCTCCCACTGAGGTCTGTCCTCTGCTCAGATGCTTTCTTTCAGAAAAGCATTTTTTTAAAGATACGTTTTTGACCGCACAAATATGTATTGCTGTGATTCTATATGAGCACACTGAATTTCAAAAACATCTTTCTGTTTGTCAAATTGGGCTAAAATTCCTCATGGGCACCTTTATTGGGCCTGGACAAGAACAGAGAGGAGGGACAATATTCTGACAGACAGGCCAAATATAGACACTTTACTTGGGAAAAAGGCTTAACAATATTAAACAAAAGGATGGGGATTATGGGGCAGAGAGTATGTCCAACAGAGTGGGACAGATGAGCATCCAGAAGGGGTGGTTTCTTGGTGAAAAGCTAATGCCAGCCAGAACTGCATAGAGAAAACACACAAAACCTTGTCTTTGCTGAAATCACAACAGAGAGTAACTATCCCATTAATTGATATGTATTTTTGCATATAAATGTGTCAGCTGTCATTCAGCAGTGTGCTCAGGCAGACTATTGGTAAGCAGACTACCGGTAGTAATGTGGCTAAGGCAGGCTACTACATAGGGCAAGTTTTGCAACCACTTCAAAATGCTGACATAATACTGCAATTCGATAGGACTCAATTTAAGTCAGTTGCCATGACTATCAATACCGCATTCCCTGACATGTAACATAAGAGTGACCCAGAACAGAAAGCAAGACTCTGACAGGCTGGAAGGAAAACAAACTCCTCGTGATCAGGATATCTATGTCAATGGACTTCATGTGTGCATCTTTGATTCATACCAACCCATTGTGTTATAGTCACTCTAGGCTTAATCTAGCAAAGAAAAAAAAAAAAAAAAAAACAAAACAAAACACTTTCCGTAGTGGGGAAAGCACAGAAAGAAGTGAAAATTATCAAAAGCAAAGATATGAATTTAGATTCATAAAGAATGAAGAGTAAGAGTTGGGGAGCTCTATATACCACAACCTCTTGCTTCTCAGGGAAAAGGTTTACTCCTAAATAGAGTTTTCATTCACAGGAGACTAGTTCCACTCAGTCTTGAAGCAAACAAGGGTGGAGAAATATGACCTGAAGATCTGAAAATCTTCTTCAAACTGTTGCTTATGATCTATAGCCTCAATGGTAAACATTAAGCAAAAAGGAGAGTTCCTATTTTGTTCCTAGTCTTAGATAAGAAGCATTATTCAGACAAAAATAAAAATAATAAAAAAAAAAAAAAAATAGGCAAATACAATCAGTTGTGCTCATGATTTTGTTTCTGGATGTAAGAATAATGATTTTTGATCATATTCCATTTGAATACCTATTGTTTGCAGAGAACATATATTATAGCCATATATGCTATTTCAACCATATAAGTTATGGTGAAGAACATCTACACTTCTTGTGCAATATTTAAGAAATAGGAAGCAATATAGTCAAGAAATTTTATTCTACTGTGCAACTCCTAGGATGTATCAA
This sequence comes from Nettapus auritus, assembly GCA_011076525.1. Classification (NCBI taxonomy): domain Eukaryota; kingdom Metazoa; phylum Chordata; class Aves; order Anseriformes; family Anatidae; genus Nettapus; species Nettapus auritus. The sequence continues at coordinate 101,398,769 of CM021765.1, forward strand.
CTGTTTCAGTTATCCTAGTGCTTATTTAGTGACAATGATAGAATTATTTTTTCCTCTAAGGGAAAGGACAGTGTAAGAAAAGTAATACAAATTAACTTCAGGTATGACTTTTCAGAGTTACAGTTGACCATGGTCAGACTGAGAATATAACTCAAGCTACTTTATTCTTCCTCTAAGCAAAACAAATTCTTCTACTTGCCCCCTCCCCCCCCCCAAAAAAAAAAAAGGACACCACTGAAACCAAAACCAAATGTGAACAATTAATTTTAAGAGAACATTAATGAACTGAATACAGAAGTCTGCATCATCAGCACTCTTACTACCTATCAAATAAACATCACTATTTTCTCATAACATAGATTTTACAGTCAATTCTACTTTTTCTTAATGGAGATTTTTCTCTGTAACTGTAACATTACTGTACTGTACTGTAACATTCACGTTTTTCCTTTTTTTAGGGAAAAGGTTTTTTTTTTTTTTTTTTTTTTTTCCTTCTTCTTCCCAGAGTTGATCAATTGTCTCAACGGTCAGTTGTTCACATTCCTGGCACAGTAGGAACACTGAAGCAAGGCTTCAGTTGTAAGTAAGTAAGTAAGTAAGTAGTAAGAGAACTGAAACAATGTAACTACAGCATGGATTTTTTCTGAATCTTTATGAAAGATTAAAGATAGGTATAAAAAGCAAAGCTTACTGATCTGTTACATGACAGGCAGGAGCAAATAAAAAAGCAGATTCAAGACTATTAACATGTATAATTATATTCACTCATTCCTTGTAAAATTGCTTAAAGCTCAGCTGGATTTAATATTTCCTTCAATCAACAACATGCAGGATGTGCTGAAGAATAAATTATGATTAAAATACAGACAATATGAAGTAACGAGATGTAGACCATTAATTTAATTCATGACATTTTCAACACCACTTTTATGAAAGTCATGGATTTTATTCAAATGGACTTTATAGAGCTTTTGATGTAAGCAGTCTTTGAAGTTCCTACTTTATTTGTTGTTACACTTATCATGAAATGTCAAAGAAAAAAATGGTTTATTACTATCAGAGGTGCTTTATTACTCATTTTAGGGGGATTATCAAAATGAGAATCTCCATCCAAGGACAGATTTATCAGGTCATAAATTTTGCACATTATTTTGATGATAAAAATTGGCATTGCAATTATCCATTTTCCCCAGACACTTCCTCTGGAGGAATAAAAGCTGACAAAAACTCTACCTTCTTATGAAAGTTTGTCTCTGCCTTCCCTCATTTCTCCTGCATGATGAGGCATATAAACTGATAAAAATAAAAAGCCAAGTCTTGAGATTCACTTGTTCATTACCTATGAACCATCTCTATTATTATAGGAGCTTGAATAAATTTACAGAAACGTTTTGAATTTAAAAGAATGAGAGCTTTTCATACTTACTAACATTATTAGGAGACTTCTGAATTGTTTTCACAGTACGGTAGTTACAAGAGTTGATGAGGGTCAATCATCAGCAATAAAAAAGTGAAATCTAAATAATTATCTGTTTAGGCAACAATGCCCTAGCAGAGGAAATACTGGAAGGAAAGATGACTCCAATACACCTGAAAGGATGTTTTATACCTCAGTTTTGCTTCAAAATCAAATGACAGGTTTTGTCAAATTTTCAGATTGGAAATTAGGAGAAATTTCAACTCAGAAAGAGCAGTCAGGATTTGGAACACGTTGCCCAGGGAGGTGGTGGAGTCAACATCACTGGGGGTGTTTAAGAAAAGGTTGGACATATTGCTTAGGAACGTGGTTTAGTGGGTGATATTGGTGGTAGGGGGATGGTTGGACCAGATGATCTTGGAGGTCTTTTCCAAATGATTCTGTGACAGAGATGTAGGATTCTATCATTTTCGGTCCAAGGTTGATAGACATTATTAGAACAACAACAACCAAAAAAAAAAAAAAAAAAGTGGATTAATTTGCATGAGATTCTCATTTAGGATTAAAAATAGAGTTCTGAATCAAATTTTACTAGCTCCTTTATAGGAAGGGTATAATAATGAAGACTTTTCAATGTAAACATCATCAAATTTTGGTTTTTGCTTTGGTCCCATACATAAGGTTTATATGCATGCCTAAGCACAGAAGACAGTACATGTGTACTTTAGATGTACTCATATCAAATTATACAGCTATACTACAAGTCCAGTACAATATGGAATATGATTTTAAAAAAATCAACATCCTTTTAACAACCTATAAAAAAGTAACTTTTAAGTGGAATGCTGCTACTGTGAAAAATAAATCTGAACTTAACTTGTACACCACATTTTTTTTTTTTCCTGAAAAGTTCTATCGTTAACTAAAGCATGTTATAACATGTTATAACATTGAAAGTGCTGATGTCATAATCATGTTAATGTCTGCTGGTTAACAGAATACTTACCTCTTTCTTCCAAAATGAATGTTTTTGACTTTGCTTTCTTTAGGAAACAGGGTATATGTCTGTGAAATATACACCTTATACATACATTTGCTTGCTCTTTATTTATTGAGACCTCTTAGAACCATGCAGGAAAATAAGATTAGCTGAAAATGTACATCATAAGTATATTAAAAAATATTTTTTTTCTAGATCTAGTTGGCTAGTTTTTTGTAATCAACATATAAATTGTGAACATCTTTTTTTCTGTAATCTAATTTTTGCATATCACCAAAGTCAAAGGATTATTGTTTTGATGGAAATGGCTGCCACTATCACAACCTCAGATGGCATAATAGAAGATCTATTTGCCCTAAATCCTTACAACCACAGCAGTGTAAAGAAAAAGGTAATTCAGGTGTATACAAACCACATTTAAGTAAATAGAACAATATCAAGGATTACATTTCCTATTCATTTTTTCCAGAAGTTGATGTCAGGGTCAGAAAACAACATCAAGCATATACTGAAGTCATACACTGAAATACATAATAAGAGGATTTGATGTATCCATTAAATGGAAGTGTTTGTAAGTGCAAGTGTACCTTTTGTCTGATGATGCCTCAGACTTGTAATGGATCATATCTCATATTCCAACAGAAAATGATTATATAAGTTGTGCAAAATCTTTCAGCAACTCCTTAGTAAAATGAAAGTTGCTTTCAAGCTGTAGCCCTGCCTTTCAGTCACTTTTCAAAATCAAATATATTGGATATGGCTTCAGAGATCTCTGTAATCTTTTGCTATCCTTGGGTAGGATAGTTCTGCTTTTCAGAAGTGAGAAGTATGTGCATAGCTTAAAATGTCTTCAAGTTTTTAGACAAGGAAACTCAAAACATTCTTAAATCAAGGCCTCCTAAAGCCTGGCAAAACTTAGATCCAATCATTAGAAAAATTCCTGGGCGAGTGAAAATGTTGAGGTCTCCCCAGTCTTTGGCAGCAATATTTTTGAAAAATAGCTGAAGAATGTAAGGGCAGACTCCCCGACTACACATGAAATATATATGGCCATTACAGAGCACATTTCAAAAATGATTGCTTGATGCCTCACAATGATATCAGAATGAGAATGCGATTATGATGAGAAAAGAAACACTTGACTTCAGAACACCTCCCTGTGAGACTGACTATTAAAAACATCCACCTCAGGTGTGCCTGAACTGTTGCCAATGACATCTCCTGAGGACACAGGCCCTCCAATATCCTCTCATCAAAAGCTTAGCTGAAGTCAGTATGTTCTTATAAAATGGTGATGGCCGAATCTAACCTTTTTAAAATTTTTAGTAATAATAGTAAAAAAAGGGCAGGACTGCTCAGTCGTGATTCTCAGGAAAGGACTTCATAATAGATACTTAAGTCTTTGGTTTGGATTTCATGTGCTCTGGAGCTGCATTAATGCATCCACAGTACAGCTGGAATACATGGTCCCCTCTTCTGGGGGAAGATGGGGCTCAGTCTCAGCTCTCATTGAAATCCTGTGGGAGATTAATGCTTACATCAGTCAGATACTTTATAAATATTTACCATTTATTTTAGTTATTAAAATAAATACTTCATTGCATAAACCAGATTCAGCAAGTAGATATTTCATTCTCCTATGCCAAATGGATGTCAGTCATCATGAACAATAGATCAGAGGCCTCTTTTGGCTCTAAATGAAAGAACCATTCTGGAGTTGTTTTTAATTAGAACACCATAAGTTAAACGCACTGCTGACAGTCGGTCTTCCAGATTTACAGGACCTTCCATACTGAGAGCGATGATGAAGGTGCAGAAAAGTATGTTATAGTAAGGACAGTCAATAGTGCTTTTCTTTTTGTTTGTTTTTTAAGGGAAAGAAACAAAGCCCCTTGGCAGCAAAATATTCCATCTAGGCTTACCGTGGGCTTGCAAAAGTCCAGTTGAAACCAACAGAAATATTTGTGCTGCAGGGTTCTGTTAAAAAACAAACAAACAAAAACTTAATTAAATATACGAAAAATGAGCATATAGATATGCTGTGCAGGTGTATATGTATTTTGTGTTGTTAAATCTCAGATTCTGATTTTGATTTATTTTTAACCTCTGAAGCTTCACATTGTCTCATTGCAAATAATAGCAAAATCTGAACAGCGATTCTCCCACCACATCAAGACAGGATCTGGAATTTGGGTCCAAATCCACACTTCACATTTTATTTAGAACTGACCTTCTGACAAACATCTTCATATCTTCCCCCTATTGCCTGAAATTTCACTTGGGATAAGGCATAGATAAAAAAGCAAAAGAAAGCATAAAGAATTCAGGAGACTTCCAGTTGAAACTTTGCAAACATATTGTTTGCAAACATTTGCTTTTAGCACTATGCAAAAATAGTTGGTTTTGCTAGATGGATTCTGAAACTAAAAAATTGCTTGAAAGCTGAGTAAATGGAATTTTAGATCATGTTTGTTATCCACTAAATAATTCATTGTTCTCTTTTATACATACAGCCTTTAATTAACTTACTGACTCAGAGGCACGATACTACTAATACATTCATTTCCCCAAGCCCACAGAAAAGTATAAACCATGTGTGGGCATAAGTAAAAGACTGGGAGTTTATTAAGAAGGAATTTTTAATCAGAAAACCTCAGACAGCTGGATCCTCTTCCCCCAGCTATGAAGACCAGATTGGGGAGTGATTGGTAACACCTGTTAACCACTGGCTTTTTCCTGAAGCTGTTGAGTCATAAGTCTGTACAACTATTTTTTCCTGAAATACTAGTCACAGAAGCATAAAGCAGATAACTCGAAGTAGTAAGGCTCTTTTCAGCATTGGAATACAGGGCAAAGGGAAATAGAGCAATTAAAAACACATTAGTTTCCAACAGCATGCAACTATATAATAACAGCATATAAATTGATACAGTAAGTGAAGTATTGGAAATAAATAAATAAATAACTATTACGACACCTTTGCAGTAGCTTTTATCTGTTTCAGACAGGGTAGCTCGTTTTGGTTAAAGTTCTCTTTTCAGTATTTTATATAGACCAGATTTTCTCTCATTTCTGTATTGTCTTCTTTCATCAAAGCAAGGCTTTTAATACAACTGTATCTAAAGCTGTTTTCTGAGGACATAGTCTATAGGAGTTAGAGACAGATGCAATTCCTCCATTTCCCCCCTTGATCCTAGTCTACATAATTAAGTATCAGACTAGACAATCCCTTAGGTCCGTTCATTACTCCAGTCTATTTAATACCAGCATATCACTCTGGGGCAGGTTATGGTGCTCTTATACGCCTCAAAATGTATAGGCTAAAAGATTTACAAGGTAACCGAAGCTGTGACCTCCTTCTTGGGGGGGACGGAAAGGGGCACGAAAGAAAGGATAATTCAGAGAAATAGAGCTTAAGTGCAGTCCTAGAGCTATAAAGCCTGAAGTTATTTAAGCCTTTGTCTCTTACCAGCTTCCAAACAGCCCCTGCTGGGTGAAATCTCCAGTTGGCCTAAAAGACTTAATCACCTCTGGCTGGATGAGTATTAGTAGTTCATTTGCATAAGTACTTGTCATTATCATTAAGTGTGTTTGCTTTCAGATATATTTAAGTCCACATTAACTCCTTCTTGCCTGACGTTAGGATCTCTTAAATTGGCAGTGGCTGCATTGTCTTTCTTCTGAAGCGGAGTTTCCTGCTTAAGACATATCTAGGACAGCTGTATTCCTTAAATACTCATCAAAGGGAAATGATTCCATCTACTACACGAAAAATTTAAGATACATTATTTCTGTACAAAGTGAAGATGTGGTTATACAGAAATGAAAATACAGACTCTAAAGCGTAATACAGCAACAGTAAACAGGGTAGAGTAACCAACTAGTCAGAACACCTCTTCAAGTCTCAGAAGATTGTAGTTGTAATCAAAGCTCTACATAATGTTGTTTGATACTCTTCAATAAAATAGATTTTATCTAGCTTCAACAAGCAAAATTTTAAGTGCCTGCAACTCAATGTAAATTCAAATCCTAGGGTTATGTATCCAGACAACATATATGAAGTACAAATTTAACAGTAGAACTCAGGAGGCTGTGACATCCTGACAAGTTATATTCATTGCTATGTCTTCCATAGGGATGACATATTGAGTACTCCTGCTTCTCTCCTTCATTGTGGTTGATTTTGTGCACTCCATCATGATCACCAGGGGGAGGTGACACCTCAGAAAGATGAATCAAAGAGCTACCAACAGAACCACAGCTCTGGTGCATAGTGCTGGCAATCCCACACTTCCCCAGAATTTGAGCAACTCTGTCCTCTGTGATAATCCTGAGCACACATCAGGCATCAAGCATCTCCCTCTTCCTGTTCCGTTATTTGAAGGTTTTGGACTTTCTAAAACGAAGGTAACTGCCCTTGTGAGGCTGGGGCACTGAAGCCAAGAATGGAAGATGCTCCACAAGATGCAGAGGGACATTATTTACCTGCTGGTTACAGCAAACAACCAAGAGGGGAGACCTGCCTCTAGGGCTAATTTTCTGGAATTTTATACATTTTAAATTGATGAAAACAGGAGTCATCTTGAGACCTAGAGATGAAATCCAGAATCTCTGTTGAACATGAAATATCTGTCAAGCTAAAGAATCCCTTTCCTTTTGTTTGGCCTCCTTCAGAGCATGTGACTCCAAGAAATCTTTTTTTCATACCTTACTTTGGAGAGCATCCAAACTGGAAAACTTATTACTCTGACTGAAACACACTTTCAGAAGCTGGAGATAAGGATTTTGGCTGACAGAAAAATTAAACCTTGCTGCTCCACTTCCTAGTAAAGTAGCCTAACAATTAAGCTATTCATATACAATTTAAGGACTATTAACAGAGCTTTTATTGACTTTACTTTAAAAGCATTTGAATGTTACTTTAATACAAAATATCTAAAATTTATTTTTAAAACAGACATTATAAGCATTTTATAAGAAATCAGTTTAATCTGGCACAGTCCAGAAATGTTCAGAGGTTACAGATCTGACGGGGAATTCAGGCTATTTAGGTATCAGGGTTTCTGTGTAGACTTAGATTTGCAGACAGAGACCGGGTCATTTCTAAGCCTGCCACATAATATTTACCTTATTAACTGAGAAAACCTTATAAGAAATTTAAAAGAGTCTAGTAAGATTAGACATCTCTAAACTTTTGGTCTCATTGTATGAGCAGGGTTTTTGGACCATAATTTTGAGTTCAGATGTCATATCACCAGTTCATCCTTCTAATATAACTGTTTACATTTCCATGCTCTTCTCTGACAATGAAGAGAATAGTGAAGTCTTTTCCTGTTATGTACATAAAGTAATATTTCAGAATATTTCCTTACATCTCTAAGTCAATGGTCAAACTATTCCTTATTGATTTGTGAAAACCTGGGTTACAAAAGACTGCTATGACTGTTAACTCAGGGAGTTTTCCCTTTCTGTTGCAGTGACAAACCATGTGGTAATGATAGCCTTAGGCTTCCCCTCCTAAAAGTTAGGCAATGAACATCTTGAAAACCTTTCTTGCATTTTCATAGCATGAGACTTCAGGCAAAAAGACTAATATCATCTGTTGTTTCATCAAACTAACGTATTATATATTCAGGTCACATTAATAATTAATATCCTACATATGGTATAAAATACACATTTTTTGCATCTATTATTTTTCTTGAGAATAACATATGTGAGCTGTATTTTGCACACAGCTTTATTTATATTTTTGGTAAACTACATATCAACACATGTTTATGCACTGGGAATGAATGTTTTTAATAAAAATTAGTCACATTCAGGGTTCTTAACTCATTGGTTTCTACCGTCTTACTCTTAGAACTCTATCTGGCATATACAAGAGGAATCAATCCCCTTAATAACTCCTTTATTTTTAAATAAAGGGGTTATTTTATTTTACTTCCCTTCCTGCTGAAAAAAAAAATAAAATAAAATATTGGAGACAAACAGACTTGTTTGGAAATCATAAATGTGTAAAGTAAATAATGTAAATAATGTGAATACAGTTTGGCATAAAGCTATGAAGTAGTGTTATAATCTTTGGAGGAGTTTTATCTGTACCTGAATTGATTGGCAAGTTTTCACATACTTACTTCTAAAAATGAAGTGTAAAGTCTTTGCCTCTTGCAATATTTTCCTAAAAGCAAGTCTGAATATATCTACCTCCTTACACTAATGTGCACTAGGTCATGCATGCTTTCAGCAATTCATATTAAATTCCAGTTAACTTTGCATGTACTTGTGATAAGCTTGTAAACCTGTAAACAACGTTCATCAACATACTCATTGCTGAAATTCATTTTGTACCTTTTCCACTAACCTCCTGTTTCAAGGGTCTTGGCAAAAATAATTTCCTGATAAAGTAGAAATGTCAGTCATATTCCCCAAATTTTAATGTCAGGCATAGTCACCTTTCTTTCTGAAAATATTACCAAATATTTTTTAAAAAGCAAACATGATTTAACATTCATAAATTTGAAATGAGCATAATGAAAAAATAACACTGAACCTGATAGATTGCCATCACTAACCACTTTTGGTAGCTGAGGTAACATGAATATTTCTGCTTCTATCGTTATTCACAATGCAGGCAGGCTGCTGAACTAAAGCCTTCACAAAACTGTCAGAAGATCCACCTGAAGTATTTTATACTTAGGGATTAAGAACATCCCTTTCAGTGAAACCTTTGTTTCTAAAGCTCTATTTGAGGATGAACAAGGTATGATAGCTCTTCATGTCTGCCACTGTCTATATAGTTTAAACTATTGAAATGCATCAAGTATAAACATGAATGTGTGATTTAGAAAGATTTCCCATCAAAATATTTTAATTTTAAAATATAAAATTAAAATTTGTATTTCTCTACTGTAAATATCAAGAGCATGATCACTGAATACAAGCATGTCTGAAGGACAATATATCCATAGACACGAATTTCAGAATAGAAGGCAGGTAGTTTTGTTGTTGTTGTTGTTGTTTTGTTGTTGTTGTTTTGTTGTTTTTTGTTTTTTACTTTTGTTATCATTTTATTTTACAGATAAGAGACTTGGCCACATCATTAAAATAGAAACTCCCACTTGGGAGCCAGATGCTTTGTTTGCTGGATATAACTCTTCTATTTCTTGCAGGGGAAATTGATAAGGGACCGTACTAACATTAAAAACTATACACTATTATACATACCTGTTTTCTTTGGACACAATGTCATCTGAGCCTACAGCTCATTCTACGTAGCTAAACCATCTAAAACACCAGACAGAAGACAATGGAAAGTTACAGTACATTTTTTGCCTGATGCCTCTGATGCCTATAGTCATTAGGCTGAGTGTCTTGGAAAGAAAAATTCTAGGCTACAAAGTATATTAATTACCAATAGGTTTCTCCTATTGCTTATGCACTTCAGTCTCATTCATGTTAAGCACTTCATGATAATAATTAAAAAAAGCTATTTTCTAGACAACAGTATTAAAATAAAAATAAAAACAAAGCACCATTAAGTAAATGGGTTTTTACCTAATGGCAGTTAACTCTACTCATTAGATAAAATATATTAATGCTTATTACTCCTTATGTCAATAATTTAATATGCCCCAAAATAATTTACGCAAACACAGATAGGGATTTAAGAAAATAGAAGGAAGGATTAACTTAATGCTCCCTTAGTCAATAAAAAAAGTCCTGGAAAGGCAGTGCCTGTTGTTACTTATAAACACTGGAGATAGAAGCTAAGGTAGTCAGGCATGGATTTCCACGGGGACAAGGGAGCTTTAGGTCTCCATAATTGGCATCACCAAGTGCCTCAAATCATAGTGACAACTGCCAAGTTTATGAATTGGGAGCTGGAATTAAGTCCCCCAGATTTGGACCTTGCTGCCACTAAACATCACATTTAGACTCCTAAGTACTGCTGATATGTGCCATTAGATATCAAGGTTAGATTCACAAATGATAATGACACACATGGAATAATTAATACTTGTGAAAGACCAGGTTTGTTATCAGAGAACAGATCTTTCCATGCTGTCTACATAAATGCTCAGAATAAAAGAAAATTAGTACTATGCTTTCTGTTTCCTGATGCACAGTGTGGCATTCCACTGCTTTTTATTTTGTCTAAAAAAAAAAAAAAAAAAAAAAAAAACAGAATGGCAATTGAGGATGGAGTGATCCCACAGCTGTAAATTACCATATTAATTGTCTTTCTAAGCTAACTGATAGCTGCATTACGATGTATTTTAAAAACTGTAATAAATTTATTAAGAGAACAATTAAGAGAGATGCCACAATTGCAGCTAGTGCAGAACTGAATAATCTCTAAGAGAAGAGAGAAATCTCACGCTTCCTGAAAATACCCCTTACTTTTCTTTAATATAATTCAAATTGCTTGAGCTTAAATTGAAACTTTGGAAGCTTTTATAAACGTACCCATGAGGAAAAGGTGTACACTGATTTTAGCTTGCAAATTCTGACCGTCTTATTCCAATTGATGCAAAAATGTTGCAAATGACCACACCAAGAAAATGCTACTGCAAAACCTGCACTGTTTCCACTTGAAAAGTTTTGCAAAGGTGTTCAAAAAAAAGCTACTTTAAATTAAAAGTTATATAAATCATACTAACACTGTATACATCACTTGCCAGACTCCTATCTTTTAACAATTAGGTTCAATTGTTTTTCAGCAACGTCCCCTTCAGTGTGTAGTAGGTTCACAAATTTTCCTATGAAGCAGGAACTTTTCCATTGCAATGACACTAGTTTTGTTTGTTTGTTTTTTAATTATTCTTTTAATGTCACTTTTTAGTCAGTACAAACAGGAGGTCACTTTACATCATTTATTTGATGTCTCTGCATTATTTATTGCTATACAATAGAGAAATGGTGTATTCAGCCCAAACATTAACTGCCTGTTTTTTCTTATTCTTTCTCTAAAACAATATCTTTCATGTCTCTGTTTTCCATCCTTAAAAAATCCCAAATAATGTATGTCTTGGCAACCTCTCAAGACCTCCACCCTGTAATTAAAGTTTTGTTTTTAGAAGTAACTGAACATGCTGTGCAGAGTCAACACAGAGTGCTATGGACAGCTTTTAGCACAAAAGGGAATATCACTGTATTGATCATAACAGGTGGCTCTAACTCTGCTTTATTGGGAAAAACAAACAAACAAACAAACAAACAAAAAACCGAAAACATTATGCTCTTTTCTAACCTACTTTTGGCTTTTCCTGTGGAACTTGTAAATGAAAGGAAATTGAATTTCTCTGATGCAAAACAGATACTGCAACATTTGAATCAGACGGACTGGAATAATATGTACAGGTGTGTATTAAAATTCAGAGAAACGTCCTTGTCTGGGAGTCTACATCTTCCACTTTCTTACTGTTACATCTTGCATTTAGATCTGAATGTCAGATTTTCCACAGCACAATGACACTTCAAAGCAGCACTTGTCTCTGCACAAGTTATGTGATGGCAGAATTAAAGGGATGATCCACAATCTGGTGTAAAGTAGAGCTCATTAAAAATAAGAACATTCTCCATCATTTTAAGGTGAAAATATATCTTTTATCAGACTTTAAAATTTGCATTAGTTTTACAGGAAGGCAGCATCTGAGCTGTTAAGTAAGATGGTAGCTGTTTGGACATACATGATAACATTCTGTGACCCTGTTTCTACTAACACATGTGGGACCATGTGTACGACTGTGCCTCAGTCTCACAGCAATGTTGAGAAAACTGCCCCACAGAAACTGATAATTGTCACAGGAAGTGATGATACAGAACCTAAAATTTTAGACAACGCTATTGCTTCTAATAGTAACTGGTTAAAGACACTGCCAGGGGAGAAGTAAATCTTCTTCTTCCACTTAGTTCTGAGCAAACCACAGTGCCTCAGGATCAAGATAAAGTTATTGCAGAAATATTCTGAAATACTCTAGCTACCGTTATCTTTGAAGAAGCAAACAAGTAAAAAATCCATCATAGTGTATTAAAATTAAAAGAAGGGAAGAAAGTAAGAATGAAGAATCTTGTTAAAAGTAAATTGAAAAGTACCAATTAGACAAGACACTTATAAAAGGCATGCAGCCTATCTGAAAACACCATACTATAGGTTCAAGGTATACCATATGTTAACTACAACAGTGAGTCTTCAAAAACTCCTTAAACACACACACAAAACAAAACAAACAAACAAACAAACAAACAAAAAAATAAATAAATCAAATCCCAAAGGCCAACCAATGAAAAACCTTGAACATCTAACCAGAGAGCCTACTAAAAGACACACTTCTGAATTAAGATTATGGAAATCAAAAGGAAGGAAAACAGACAAGGCATAACATCTGTCAAGTTAGACTTAAAATCACAGGTATAAGTTCACAGATGTTTGGAGGAATAATTTGCTAAATTTTAAAATTGCCTTGAAAAGCCTGTCCATGAGAGGTAGGAACAAGGCAGGGAGCCTGTAATGTTGAGAGACAACAGCAAAAAGTTAAATAACAACTTTGTGGTTACCATCACAAATGGTAACATAAATGGCTGTCTTCTGAGGAGAAGGACCTGAGGGTCCTGGTGGATGACAGGTTGACCATGAGCCAGCACTGTGCCCTTGTGGCCAAGAGGGCCAATGGGATCCTGGCGTGCATTAAAAGGAGCATGGCCAGCAGGTCAAGGGAGGTGATCCTCCCCCTCTACTCTGCCCTGGTCAGGCATTGCCTAGAGTACTGTGTCCAGTTCTGGGCTCCCTGGTACAAAAACAACAGGGATCTCCTGGAAAGAGTGCAGTGGAGGGCCACAAAGATGATACGGGGCCTCAAGCATCTTTCCTATGAAGACAGGCTGAGAGACCTGGGTCTGTTCAGCCTGGAGAAGAGAAGACTGAGAGGGGATCTCATCAATGTGTATAGATACCTGGGGTGTGGGAGACAGAGGGATTTGGCCAACCTCTTCTCAGTGGTTGTGGGGATAGGACAAGGGGCAATGGCTGCAAGACAGAGCACAGGAAGTTCCGCACTGACATGCGGAAGATCTTCTTCACGGTGAGGGTGACGGAGCACTGGAACAGGCTGCCTAGGGAGGTTGTGGAGTCTCCTTCTCTGGAGATATTCAAGGCCTGTCTGTAGGTCTACCTGGGCAACCTGCTCTGAGGAACCTGCTTTGGCAGGTTTCTGTGATTCTGTGATCACAGAAAATCAGAGTAAATCCCCCAAATGCATTTTTCTTTATATAGGAAAATTTGAAGAAACAGTCTTAAATGGAAGAGTCAATATAAGTGGTTTTAGATAAAATGAACAAAACTTGTAACTAGTCACTTAGATTCAATGCTACACATTAACCACTTCTACAGGAATTTTAATATGAGATTTTAAAATGCTATGTGCTGGATTTCACCTATTTTTAAATCACAGACTCACATAGAACCAGTAAGATAGGAAGAGACCCTTGGAGGTCATCAGGAATTTATACACATTGATGAGATCCTCTGAGCTTTCTCTGCTCCAGGATTTATAGTCCCAGCACTCTCAACCTCTCTTCACATGACAGATGCTCCAGTCCCTTAATCATCTTTGAGACCCTATGTTGGACTCTCACCAGTATATCCCATCTCTCTTGTACTTGGGAGTCCAGCACTGGACCCAGTACTTGAGATGCAGCCTCACCAGTGCAGAGCAGAGGACAAGGATCACCCCCCCTCAACCTGCTAGTGATGCCCTACCTAAAGGGAGCATGACTGGTTCACGTTCAACTTGGTGTCTACCAGGAACCCCAGCAGGTCCCTCTCTGAAAAGCTGCTTTCCAGCTGGTCAACCCCCAACTTGTATGGGCAACTGAGATTGTTCCTCCCTAATTGGAGGACTTTGCACTTCCCCTTGTTAACCTTCATGAGGTCCCTGTCAGCCCACTTCTCCAGTCTATCAAATTTACTGTGAAGGGTACCACACTCTGGCCTATCAATAGCTCCTAACAGTTTTACATAATGTGTGAACTTGCTAAAAGTGCATTCTTGTCTATCACCCAGGATGTTAATGAAGCAGTTAAACAGTATTGGCCCTAGGATCAATCCCTGAGGGACAGCACTAGAAAGTGATGTCCAGAAGGACTGCACCACCGAGCACAATCTCTTCATCACAACAGTTTGTCCATTTTTTAGTCCACTTCTGTGTCTACTTATCTAGTCCATATTTCATCAGTTTGTGTATGAGGATCTTGTGGGAGACAGTGTCAAAAGCCTTAGTAAAGTCAAGATAAACAGGATCTACTGCTCTGCCCTCATCTATTAAGTCAGTTACCTCCTTGTAGAAGGCTATCACGTTGGTGAGGCATGATTTCCACTTCATAAATCCATGTTGGTGGCTTCTAGTCGATAAGCATTAAAAGAGGGTTCTATGGTCACAAAAGCCAAATCCCTATTTTCAAGATCAGCTGCACAATACATGTTGACATGCAGGATTCATCTACTCCTTCTCAATCCTTCCCTATCACTGGCATTATCAAGGAGACACCTCTTGGCTCCTGTGCCCAGAATCCTCTCCCCTAGAGCCGCGCAGTCAAGCTTGATATACCCCAGGTCTCCCCTGGCTGTATATCTGGTGCCTATGTGGGAAGGCAGCGGAGGAAACGTCTGAGGGCCAGATAAGCTTTGCCTTCCGCCCCACAATACACCATCTCTTATCTCCCAGCAAGAAGAAAGTCTCCCTGGATGTGAAGTCAGGTCAGCAGGTGGAGGCCTCTGTACCCTGCATCACAGATTCTCCTACCACAGCTCCTTGGCAGTTTCCCTGGTGCTGCTGTGCAACTCAGGCTCATCAAGTCCTGGTACTACACTGGACGCAGCTCCCAGCAATCCAGGTGCTGACCACAGCCATCTTTCTGGCTCCAGATATTTCCTGCCATTTCTGCTCAGAAATCCCCACTTCCCAACCCCATAAGCACAAATCCTGCCTGCTCTCCCTCAGGTGTACCTGGGGGTTGAGGTTCCCCTTGTAAATGGGTTCTCAGAGAAGATCAGTCCGTATTCTCATCACCTCTGGCACTGTGCAGATGCCTGTCCTCCCCCCGCAGCCACTCTGTTTAGCCTCTGTACTGGAGTCAAGGAGAAGAGGAAAGTGACAGCAGATCTTGAGCAGGGCTTCAACGACGTCTGTGCAAGTACACATCCTAGTTCAATACCAGGGAAATCAATAAAATATATTATAAAAGAGTAGACTTACTGAATGAAAAGATAAATTTAATATATTAGGGAAGCAATAACCACCAGCTTTTAAAGAGAGAAATAAATCCTAAAAAATCTACTAGAATTCTTTGGGGAAAGTAACTGGATGAGCAAGGATGATGAGAGCAATATAGAGAACATGCATTTCCACATCACTCTTGACAAAGTCCCTCACTCAAATTTCCTAAAGAAAACAAGATACAAAACCAAAAACCAACCAACCAACCAAAACAAACAAACAAAAAACAACACAAGAGGTATGGCCAAGTCACGAATTAACAGAGGTTTATATGCAAGACAAAAAAAAAAATAAATAAATAAAAATAAAAAAATCCAGTTATTTACTGCAAAAAGAGTTGAACTACTGGAATAGCCCTGGAGAACTGTTATGTAAAAACATCTTCGTGTCCATCATGCTTATAAATAGTCTGGAAAAGAGAGCAGATAAGGAGATGAACTAATGCTTGATAATGGTGAGCCAAAACTAAAATGGACTATCAAAAGTCACAAAATGTTCTCACATTATTGGACATGTAGGTAATAAAATGGTAAATATAATAAACATAAAAGTAAACCATCCCAGTTTCTACCTGCTAGAAGAAAGAATGAAAAGATCATGTGGATAACTGTCCCGTTTAAAGTTCAGTTGTAGTCTCAAGGAAAATATAATACCAAGAAAGGAATTCAGAAAAAATACGGAGTTTGAAAAAATTCCCAAAAGTTCCAAAGAAGTTACAAAGTTAAAGTCTTTTTGACTTTTTAGGGAAGAGAAAAAGATGTCTGTCTATACTTGCATAATTTCAGAGAAAATGATACAATTTATATGGTGAGTAAACAAGAAATATTTTATCTTCCTCAGAATACAGCAGCTAGAGGCATCAAATGGGAAGGGAAGGGAAGGGAAGGGAAGGGAAGGGAAGGGAAGGGAAGG
>CM021765.1:101415384-101590979 GCA_011076525.1 Nettapus auritus
AAGGGAAGGGAAGGGAAGGGAAGGGAAGGGAAGGGAAGGGAAGGGAAATTTCCGTATGATAATTATGCTGCAGAACCTTTTGCCAAAGGATGTATGGGATGTCAAAAACACAAGGTGTTGAAAAGCAGCTAAAGTATTTCACAGAAAATAGATTTGTGAATAGTGTAAAATACAAATATAGATATATCCTCCACTTCAGGAAAGACTATAACTACCAAAGTCAGGTTTATAGCACAGGAAATAGCAGTCTGTTTTTATATTCTTTCATTGGCTAATGGCCACATGCAAAACAGAAAACCAGTCTAACTGCACCTTCAACTAGAGCTAGTGCAGCTGTTCCTTATATCATATCATATATCATATATTCCTTAAAATTAGAAATGAACCATTTCCCTAAATTCTGAAATCCTGTAACATCCCAAAGTTGTCAATATACTTTATTATGAATTAGTCTGAAGTCTGCAGAGAACAAAGAACAACAACAATTCAGTGGTATCAAGCACACTTTATGTATTTCTAGAAAAGAAACAAAACCTACAATTAATAGCAGTAGGGGATATTAAATGAAAATTGAAGCATTTTCTTTTTTTTCCTTTTTTTTTTTTTTCTCTCAGAAAAACAACTGGGAATCAGAAGAGCAAAACAATAGATTAATTCTGATCTATACTTCGATTTAGAAACTATGAAACTCTTTTGACAGCTTTCCATCTGTTATTGCATTCCTAATTATCAAGGTGAACATGTTAAATTTGCTGTACCTATTATTTACCTTTAAAACTGAATTTTCTCACTGGATTTCAGCTAAACACAGCTGGAAACACTAGATAAATGCAGACATTTCTGATGGAGACCAAAGTGTCTCTCAGATGTTCCCTCAAATGTGCTAAAAAAGCTACAAACTGAGTCACTTCCACAGTAATGGGATTAGAGATAGCCTGCAGGGAAGCATGTGCCAAATGGTGCCAACTAGCATGGATTATAACAAAAAACTGTGACATTATAAAAAAATACCTCTGAGTGAGGCTCTGGGTGGTGGAATGCAACTTGTCTGCTCAAAAGAATTGTGTCTCATTAAAATGACGGGAGTACACTGATGCAGTGATACGTGCAGGAACATGATCTGCCTGATAGCTGAGTAGCTAATCTTTTTCAAAAAACTTGTCAGTTGACCATCAAATTCATAAATGTCAATTAGGGCTGAAAGGAAAAAAAGGAAGAGATGGTAAGAGGACATAGTGGGGAAGAGAAGAAAAGGAGGGAAAGCTGGGAAAATCTGGGAAAGCTGTTTTTTTAAAACCTGAGACAAGGGAAAAAATGCATCACAATACCCAGAAAATATTAAGAACAAAACTTTTTAAACACAGCACTCTATTATAGAAAACTTTTGGAGTTGCTATCTTCAAATTTGCACTTAGGTTTTCATGGAATTTCAAAGGAGCTGAAAGTCCCTGTTTGATGGGGACTGTATCAAGTGTTGTGGGTGCTCAGTATTTCTGAGTCATTTGCTTCACACATAAACCTAGAAAACATTGTTTAGGGCACTCTTGCCCTAAACCTCCTTACGAACATAATTAGAACTATGAATGAGTTTGACTTCGTTAGGCAGATGTTTATCCTTTAAAATGCCACTATTACCACAACTGAAATCAACTGTATTGTTAAAATTATGAAATCTAAAAATGGTGTTGGGGCATTTATCCCCTTCCACTCTCTTCCTCCTTTAGGATATGCCTTCTTGTTGCCCCTCAGGTCTTATACACCTAATGAAAAAACAAACAACAACAATAACAACAAAAACTTTAAAAATCCCTGACCTCAAAACAAGCAAATTCAAATAAAAAGATGAAAAACAAACAAACAAAAACAAAGAATGAAATGAAGCCACAGTGTTGACGACATATTCCTAATCTGCATCAGAAATTAAAATAATAAAGATGACTGTGGACAGGAGTTCACTCTTGCAGCTGAAACTGTCAACAGAGCTAAATTCTACCAGTTAATCACAGAATACCAGTGAGAGTAAAAACGGATACACAGATTAGATTTTTTCCCAAAGAGAGAATGGCTTTATTGTTTTAATCTCCATTAGATTTTTGGCATTTGTACCTACCTGACCCTAGTCTTACAAGCTTGGGTCTACCTGCTGTTTTTTCTCCTGCCTCTCATCTAACAAGAATTTGTTGAATTCTCAAAAAGCCAGATTTTGACTCATATTTATTCAGTTTATCAAATATTTTTTGTTTTTATCTTTTCATATTACTAGACATGTTTGCTGGCATTCCCAACACCCATGGTATTTTTTTATAAGATTTTCTATTTCTATCCTGTTTTGCAACTAGTATTATGCAACAATATTCAACAGTTCTGACTACTGTCATACTTTTTGTCATAGATGCAAATCAAAGTTAAAATTTAAGTGAATCAATCCAGAGAACCTAAAGATAAACCAATTTTGTATTTAAGATCTTAAGAAGCAAAATAAAATGTAGAGCCCCATATGAGGGTTGAACTGTTAAGTATAAAATTGTATAATTCATTTAGCACAGGAATGTATCCTAAATATATCCTTCTCAGGATATATTCACAGGATTTTTGTTGTTGTTTTAAAATTATCAAATTCTTCTTATGTTTTTTTTTTTTTTTTTTTTTTAAATCTTTATTTTCTGGTTCATGTATGTTTCACCATGGACTGATTGTGATTTCTCTGAGCTTCAAGGTTTTCCTCTCCATTAATTAACCTTACCAGGGAAGTCAAGCTCAATTAGTAGTTCTAGGAATCCAAGTGAAATATTAAGGTGTATTAATTTGTCAAAATGTTATACATCTTGACATATAGACCATCCAAGTCCATTTTTGTTTGTTTGTTTGTTTTTGGTAAAGCTAAACAGTTACTTCTGATAAAAGCTGTTTGGAATTTTTCTGTTTATTTACTCGAAAGTTTCAGCTCAATATATAACATGGAATATTGTAAGTTCCTTTAGCTAGCATTTAAGTCCTGTAGTATTAAAGTTAGATACCATTCCTCTATTTGCAGGAAAATATGCAATATTCTATATGCATACAGTGGAACTGAACTCCTGTGCAATGTAGTTTCTTGTTAGAATATTCTCATTAAATATACTGCACTTAAGGCAGTCAGCTGCACTGATCCCATTTGTTTCAAAGTCATCTGTTCCTTAATGTACTTTTTCTAAATATTTAATGAAATAAATGTCAGGAATCTTAACCGTCTTTTGTTCTCTTTGTTGTTCTGTGATTAAATACTTCCATAGTAAACCCCAAGGGAAAAGAAGCCTGCGTATTTATGTTTGAGATAAAGAAATATCTTCTGAACATGAGTCACTTGCCACTCTACCATTCAGGTGCTTCAAGGAATATCCTATGCATTCTTAGTTCAGGAAACATATTTCAGCAGAGCTATGGCAGCTGAGGACATGCTCCCAGAAAGGATGACAACTAGCAATTTCACAAGCATTTTTATTTTGAAATATTCATGGTATTTAGTAAGGCTGTCTAGGCTTTTTCATTCTCATGTTGTAAAGCATCTAAAATGGACTGAGAATTTCTGTATCTTATTTTTAACATAAACAACATAAATAAGTGTTTTTATACTAAAATGAAACATCTTTTAATTTATCTGGTGTAAAAGAGGTAAGAATATATTTAAAAGCTGTCACTGGCTTTGCAGATTCAACATGCACGGGGTGGTTGCTGGGAAGCAACTTACGCCGATGCTCTGATAAAATAGTTTCCCTTATTTTTTTTTTAGGGAATCTACTTTTCCACATCAGAATATTAATAACCAAAAAATATTACCTAATTTCACCCAAGTCTAACTCTTTGGCTTTTAAGTCACCAAATCAGTTACGCTATGGGATGCTTTCCAAGTTCAGAAGTAAGAGGAAAAGATTAGAGGTCAGATGCGTTCTGTAACCATGCATTTAACATCCTCAGTTCAAGGTCCTAAATCTTCCTTATCAGGCCAGTCCTGTTCTGAGTGTTTGTACAGCACCAAACAGCTCATCATAACTTTTGACTTTTTTGGGAGGCCGTTCCAAAACTACTAGTATACTAGTTACTAAACTTCTCCAGGTAAAAAACATTTTGAAAATAAATCACAATGACCTTTTGAGAAACATATCTAAACCCATTAATGTGACAGACAGGCAACAACAAAATCACAATATTGAACTACTTTGAGGGCACACATTTTAAGATGCACGCGTCTTGAAAGCAAGATTTTCAATTGAGTGTGCAAGCAAGTATTTCTTTCTCTATTGCAAAGCAACAAGGCAACTTTTCTGTGTTCTGGGTCAAGCCCCCATGAAAAACAATGATAGGTATTAAGTTTTACTATTTTCAGTTTTTCTTAGGCCCATAAGAATGGATTAATATTGTGCTGTACCCTGTACTCATTATGACTATGAAAGTAATTAAAACTCTCAAGTGTTAAATTCAGAATTGCCAGTGAGATACTCTAAAAGATATCACCTATGATGTAGTGTTTGAACACACTTGGGTTTGAGGGTCTGCCCCCATTCTCTGCTACCATGGAGGCTGCTGAACTCCACGAAGAAAATGAGCACTCAGAAAATTGTATTACCAGATTACTATAAAGGTCAAGGCAATACTATATTCTATTTTTGTCTTCTTCATGCTGAATTAAGAACTTCATTCTCTTTAAAACTTACAGGGAAAAAAAGAATATATGATGGGCCAGATACTCCCTGATTTAAAAATGGTACTGCTTCAATTGCCCACCATGAAGCTAGAGTACTGTATTTCATTTGACGAGACAGTCCTACATATCTGTTACTATTAAATAAGAAAACAATTGCAAGACAACTCAAACGCTGCTCCTTAGACATGGTAGACCTTTTTTTATTTTTTTTGGTGTATAAACCCAAATCAGTTTATAAAATCTGGTTGCAAATATTCCATATATAAAATGAGAATAGTAGTTTTAATTAGAACTGTGTGAAATCTTGATATACAGCTATTTATCAGATAAATTGTTGAACTATTATTCCTCAGCAACATTCAGAATCCCACACATATCCAGCAAGTAGTATATACAGGTCTAGAAAGGCACATAAAGCAAGAATGTAGTGGGTTGTAACTGTGAAATATTACTGTTTGTTTCAGCCTCACAGATTTTAGATTACCCTTTACTGTCTAGAAACGCTGTTGAATAACGTCACCATGAAGTACTAAGGAGTGAATTCTACAAATTTACCCTATATGGTAAATAATACATCATCTCATCTCTCTACTCTCCTTGTCTCTTTAATCTTTCAGAGATTATTTTATCTCTGCTTGCATATAAATATATATATATATACCCAGATTCATAAATTAATCGAAGTTGCAATTGCTATAATATGGAATGAATAAAAATTTCTTTATGACTTTCAGAATCTGTGAACAAAATGGTTCCTCTGGCACAGATAATTTCTACAGCTACTAATGAAAATATATATATATATTGAAATCTGTTAGGAGACTCTCTACAATCCAAGCCCCGAGTTTTGGGAAAGCTGAAACCTGAGCTGCGTTTTGGAAATTACCCTTCTATGAATATAGGACATGCATCTAGCTCCCAAAAAATAACGCTGGCTTCTTAAACACCCTTCTTGCCATGCTTCTCACCCCAATGTGAAGACTCTTCCTGCCTTCCTCAGCTAAGCCTGTGGTGGTGAAAATACAGTCAGAGTTGGGCATTAGCATCACTTTTGGCATAACCTCTGCACACAGGCTGTGTCCTTTCTCTGCTGTAAACACCTTTTAGAGAGGGACTCAAGCAAGCAGTCAGAGAATATCCGTGGGGAAAACAAGCGTGTATCATCTTGTTCCCAGTAAAGTGAGAAGGTTATTCAGCTGTTACTGCAGTCTTGAATCTGCTAAACAGCTCTTGGCATATGAAAGCCAAGTTCATTCAAAATGAAAGATTTCACAGATAATGGAGAAATCAACTCAATTTTAAAAAGGGAAAACTCTAACCATGTTTGAAATGGAGAAATGACCGTATTTAAATAGTAATTGCTGGATACAAATGTAGTGGCTCCTCTCCCTCACAGATCAGGGACTCAACACTTTAAAATAAAAATATGTTCATGCCTAGTTTAAAATCTTTATCAGAACTGTCAACAGCTCCTCTCTTGAGTACGCCATCCCAATAAATCCCATATTCTTTTTTTTTTTTCCTTGTGTATAAAACCCAAAGAGAATAATGTAGAAGAAATTACACTAGATTTCATTTTCATTTTAAATTTATAGTGGCCTGTAAGTAACAGTATTACAGTACCACAAGTAGTATAATTGTAAATGAATATAATCATAACCATGTGTGCTAAGGGTGCTCATTCCTCTTTGGTGTTGTCTGTATGTCATAACCTATTTTTATTGCTCAGCAGAGTTCCTTCATGTCTCTCCACTCTAGTGTGTTGCCTTCTCCAGGTGATAATAATGCCCCTGAAAGTGGATCCATATCCTGCGATTCCTCCCTGTCCCCTCAGTGTGTTCAAATAAAGCAGAGCTACTCTATGTGTGTGCATAACTATGGGGGTTTAGGGGACCACAGGGGACAGTGGAGGTGTAGGTGACAGAAGTGGTTAGCCAAACTCAACTCTGCATGGCAGCTCTCACACTGAGGGCAAAGTCACAGCCTTGATGAGGGACTCATGGCGGGTCTTGGAAACACTGATATTTGCAGCTTTTCCTCTGACCTGTAGCAAACTTGTCTACAAGGTTTATAATAAAAACAATCTCATAATACTTTTTCATATAACATTGTGAAGGTTTCAGATATTTCTGTCTATCAACTTCATGGCCCTGAGCATGTAAATAAACTCCATATGAGAATACTTGGTTATGTGGAACACACATTTGTCCTTATGGGGCTACTGGATTTGCATACTATGTCTACACAAACTGAACATTCCACTTAATAATTATTTTAAACTATAAATTAGAACAGATTTTTGTCTGCATTTAAGGACTCATCCTTAAACATCCTTAACTGAAAAACACCTTAGGTTTTAAAAACAAATCTAGGGATTGTGATTTTTAAAATGGTGCAAGGACCATTGATTAATTCTTTGATATATTCTCGTCATGATATGCAGAAAGCAAATCAGCAAAGCATGAATTTTTGCAGGTCACAGAAAAACATATCCTTTATCTAATCATTGGTGTTGATCAACTCTGTAATATTCATAAAGCATTTCAGGAAACCATGTAAAAAGACATACCATACATCTAATGAGACATTTATACGCATTCCACAAAAATCTATACAATGTACATACTTCTTAATGTAAAACAATCCAGATCAAGATTTAAAAAATAAATAAATCAAGCAACACATTCTTCTTGTTTTCTTGCTAATGTCTGAATCAACAGAAATCTGTGCTGAAACTGTACTACAGTTTCTCTTTTTCTGTCACATATTTTTGTTATAGCATATAATCACCTTACACACTGCACTCTAAATTTCAGCCTGGTTAAACATGCTGTATGCAATGGATTCTTCAGAGTGAAAATGTCATGGGAATACATGTGTGTGTTTGTTCTCCTTAAAATAAGTATCATAATATTCTATTTAAAGTACTTTTAAAGGAAAAACAAACAAGCAAACAAACAACAACGACAACAAAAAAAGATGTATGATTTAGAGAAGCTATAAGTTTTTCCCTTTTTTTTTTTTTTTCCCCTTCTGTCTTCATCAACAAGGAATAGCACGGCAAACGCGCCTTTAATGTTTCCTCGTAATTTTATTTAGCCTTTTACTATCTTTACTTGTTTTTTCTATAGGTAATGTATGCATTCATGTGAGATTTACTGTTTAAATAAATTAAAAATAAATTTATAACATGATAAACTTATCTGACATTACATACAGCAATTCCGATGAATTACACCAAAAGTCCTGTCAAAAATTCATCAAAAGCACTGGTGATGCACAACAAATAGAGCTAAAGAACTCCTGCTCTAGTTTCACGGCAAACATGCACTTCTAGCCTCTTAAATTGTCACTTGATAACTAATCATCTTCTGACCTGAGGACTGTATTTAATTAGAGGACAGCAACTCAAGAACATTTGCAATATATGCATCTAGGCATTGTGTCAGTAGCCATTGTTACAATGTTACAATGTTCATAATCCTGACAACATCACTTCCTTATGTGCTAATTAGAGCAGGATCATGAAGAAAAATTATTTGTCTAGTCCTGTGTACAAAATAATTTATGAAACTCATCATATAGTCAATATAGTTTTTGAAAAATAAACTAGTGCAATAAAACCAGTGTGAGTAACAGAAAATAGTGGAAAATGTGTTAAACAATTTATTTGAAAATATAAACATAGTGAAAATTACCCATCCAGTCTCATGTTATGGTTTCTTCTTTGCACGTTTCTTCATCTTGAAAAAAACAGCAAAAACTGTAGAGTGTTAGAGAGCTGGAAAACTGAATGTTTCTGCCCTTTCTAGATTTTACATGATTTGGCTCAATACTCTGTGGAACCAAATGACATATTTACATCAGCTGAGACTACTTTCATGAGATAAATGTTTGCATCCAGGAGTTTGTCTGGATGCAGGAGTTTTGATGAGCTATCTGACAACATCCAGTCAGCATTTGTATGTTTCTAAATTGGACTGCATGCATATATATGTATATATATATTTTTTGTATATATATAAATGTGTATGTAGTATAGAGTCATCAGAGAGGCTCAGAGTTCTTGAAATATTATTGAATGGCAGATTTTAATTCATATCTATAATTCTGTTTCAGTGCTTAATTCAAATATAGTTCAATGTATCTCCATATTAAGTGCTCCCCTTGCTAGAGATACTCAGAAGTCATTGGGAACCTGAATTAAAGACTACTCATCTTCAGGGAACCTCCTTCAAAAAGTCCCAATGCATTATAATTTAAATTTTGCTGCAATAAGTAGCAAATGATACCCTGCTCAGTGAAAATATTTTACCGAAATGCTGTTAGTATCATTGAAATACTATGGCAAATGCAAGACAGCTCAGTGATTCAAATATGAAAAGTTAAAGGTTAGCTTGATACCATAACATGAAAACATAAGAATAGTTTTGATTTTTTAGGTAACTGACTCTTAGGATACAAATATGAGTGAGGAAAAAAAAACATTTTGGCAAGAAGGGCAGTGTGATCATTGCTGTCTATGTTGCAAACTACAGTTGCTTTTGTATTCGCAAGACAGCTATTGAAGTCATGAGATCACTGCCAGGCTTTATTAGTCTTTATTAGGCAACTGTATTTTCATTTCTTGAGCCCAGGCATGCTCCTTGGGGGGTGCTGCTGTTCAGAGCATGAAGACGGGGTGCAGCTCCTCCAGCATGGCTGGTCACTGGGCAGCAGCAGGGAACGGGGCAACAGCGTCTGCCTCACTGCTCCTGCTTCGCTTGCTGGCTGGGCTAGGGATTGCTCCTTAAGCAGGGCTCCCTCTCCAGAAGCATTACTTCCAGCCTCACTCGACATCTGTATGACTTAAGCCTTTCATTCACTGAGTGGCTTTGCTTAGCTTACTTCATAATCACTTGATTTTATTTCTGATTAAGTCCTAATTTTTTGTAAGTGATATCGGCACTAATGCAGTCGTTTTACTTTCTGTGCAAAAAGCCACAAATACCTTGAATGGTAACCTGCAGCATTTACTTCAACTGGTAGATGTTCCTGAATGAAATCCATCTTCTCGTTATCGGGTACATAAATACAGATCTCAAAGCAGGCAGCTTTGGTGTTGGAATTAAATTTCTGCACAAACTAAAAATTGCTGTTTCTAGGGATTGCCTGCTGAAGAAATATTTTTCCACTTGCCTTTCTTTTAAGGCAAAAGAGTACCATACGTTTTTTGCATAAAACACCTTCAAAGGTATATACTTGTCCAGTACACTGTACTCAATAAAAACTTGTTCCAAATAAATCCCCTTAGAAAGATAAAAGGCAGATCTTGCTGGGTTGCTGCAAGATATAAATTAATATCAGCACCCATTTTTCACTCTTCTTATCGTCAATCAAGTTCTTAAGTGCAGCCAGAGAACAAAGGAAAATCCAAACCAATCAAAAAACCTCCAAAATGTTGCACATGATAAACTTTAGATGAAGTTATTGAAAATAAGATTTCCTATCTGAAATAAATTCTTAGAACATACACTACGGTAGCTAAAAAACACCCAGAGATTTGTTTCAAAAAATAAAAGGTAGATGAGAGCAAAAGAACAAGCACTATGCTAGGCAAATGGAGACGATATTTAACAGTAAATAATGAAAAAAGGATTTAATCAGATGCAGGAAGACTGAACATTTAAAAGATTAATAGACAGCAAAGACAGTTCAATGCAGATAAAGGTATCATTATGATGACTTTGTTGAGTATGTATCACACAGCTGTGTATCATAAAATATAATAAATATAAAAGACCAAGGAAATCAAGATTTACCTGTGTGCACCACCTATGATTAATTATGAGTGCCAAGATGAAAGACAAATTGAAATACATTTGATGCATTTTTTCTTCTGTGTCTAGGTGCTATATGGAATATTAGGAATAAGTGCTTCTGAACAGTCAAAAGAGAGAATGATGAGGAAGTACCTTATGGAAACCAGGGAAAACTTTCCTTTAGAAAAATATCCTTATCATTATGGAATTTCCAGGACAAAGAAATGAAGAAATGAACCAGGATTCTATAATGAGCAAACACAGTGAATTCTGAAAATTAAATTTTGATGTTGAAGTTTAAATGTATCTACGCCTTGCCTTGGGTCTCAAAAACAAAATTCTAAAATAGAAAGCAAGTCACTTCTGCCTTGAAGGCAGAAAATCACTGCTGAAGTTTTAGAAACCCTAAAGTTTATGGAGTTGTGTGTTCACAACAAAATTTAATTAAAAACAAACAAACAAACAAAACCATCCAAGCAAACAAACAACAAAGAACAAACAAAAAAACATGTAGGTTCACAAAACCAGTTACATACTCCAGAGCTAGGGGTCTCAGACCTGAGTGTGTTATATTTGTCTTCATATCATGTGTCTTCTTGTACATACACACATTAAAGCAAAGTCAGTTTCTCAGAAGTTAGGGAATGTTTCAATTTTAATTCACCTTCTCTTCATACACAGAGATTTTATTTTACAACCAAGTACATTTTATTGTTACTGGATGGAATGGATACCCTGGGAATAAATGATGAATATCTAGCTGTAGCATTCCTCAGCTACAGTGGTTTTATCCAGTAATTCTTGGAAAGGGTGAGAGATGGCTTAACACATGAAGATGAAATCTATGTTGGAAACAGAGATGATTTTCTGTACAGACTAGGAAAATAGGTGTAATATTCCCTATCTGGAGTTGTCAAAATAAGATGACTCAATCTGAGTGGCATAAGTCAATTTTCTGTTTTTCCTCTAAACATGGAAAATGAAGAAAATGAAACATGGTAAGATTAGGGCAACCTTAAAAAAATAAAAATAAAAATAAAAAATAGAATTAGAATTAGAAAATTAGACATACCTGAAATTTCAGGAAGAAACTGGGGGTCACAGTGGAATTAACTGCATGATGCCCAAAGCAATGCAGCACAGAGGACCAGGATGTAAGATCAGAGTTTTAAGAAGAAACCTTATCTCAGTTAGGCTGATTCCCTTCAGTACTCTCTCTCTGCCCAAATGAATGGATAAGGAAGGAAGACAATGGGTGAATAAAAGAATTTTTAGCAGATAGCCTGAGCATTTTCACATCAGAAAATATGTCCAGTTAAGAGATCAATTTCCTCAGTCCTCTAACTATTGCACTATTGTAGACTCTTAGACAAGGACCAGGGAAGCGTACCCAGGTATTTGCCATGTTCTAATATGAACTCTGGATTCATACACAAGGTTTCTCATGAATAATAATGGGACATAGAATATTTGTAGCATGTGGAGATAAAGCCTTCAGCTTTGCTAGAGCAGGTTTGATCTGCTCTAGCAGTTTTGATAAAAGAAAGTGATCAGAAAATTTTTCTGTTGTGGGTTAACCCCCTTAGGATGAAGAGGAGAAAAGTTGCAATTTTGAAAATGACCTAGGAAAATCTGATGATAATTATAAGAGCTGTAGCTGAAGATATGGTGTGGAGGGATGTTTACTCCAATGAGGACATTCCTTATTGTGACATAATGACAAATTCCGCAGAAATAATGGAAACTACTAGAACCATCATCTTAGCTAGGCAGAAGGAACAATGTAATCTGCTGTTTCCTCCAGATTTTCTGAAAGAAGGTATGGAAATGACAGCAGAAATATTCATTTCATTTGGTTTATTTGCATGTGTGCTACAACAGTTCGCAGCAACAAGTTTCAAAATGTGCTCTTGATAATCTAACCAAGCCTTTGGTACAGAGCACATTCAGCAAAAAAGACACCTGTATTAATGTATCTTTACATAACATATTTGCTAACCTTAAAATCCCAATGAATTTCTGCTAAGCATATCCAAAACAATATTTTCCAAGCTTTAGGCTGTCAAAGGCCATTATTATTTTTCTCCATGGCAGTAAACAGGATACTGCAACAGTGATATATTTGCAGTCAGAGCCAGCCCTTAACCAGACTTCAGTCACTTGTTTCACAGCATGTATCAAAATTGCATCAATGCATAACATTTGTGAAATTTTACAGTTTCCTAATTATTTAAGTATGCTTGCTTGAACTCCACCAAACCACTTGCTTGAGGCACATACCTTAGGAAACCTTAGTCTGGGCATTTAAGTTTCACAAAAGTAAAAATGATTAAAAACATGAGGAGAGACTGTCTCCATCAGCAGTGTTCCACAGGATGACCACAAATGAGAAAATTTCATCCCCGTCCCAGTTGATAATTACTATCAGATTCCTGTAACTGTCAAATTTGTTTCTATTACAGCACAGTGATTTTAAAATCACAGACTCACTCAGGGCAGAAGGCACCTCTTTGGAGGTCACCTACAGCAAGTCGCTCAGGGACGTGAGCAGGTGGCCTTGGAATGTCCCCAGGGATGGAAATTCTGTAGCCTATACGGGCAACGTACTCCAGTATTAATTACATTCGGAGTAAAAAAAAAAAAAAAAAAAAAAAAAAAAAAAAAAGTATTTTCTTAAGTTTCAGTGGGATTTTCTGTATTTCAGTTTATGCCTTTTACCTCTTGTCCTGTCACTGGGCACCACTGAGAAGAGTTCAGCTCCCTCTTTACTCTGTGCTATCACATAGCTATATACATACAGCTACTGTGCACAGCAACAGGATGAGGCAGCAGACTCGTGTTAAACCAAGAGAACAGTGTGACCAGCAGGGCTAGGGAGGTGATCGTCCCCCTGTACTCGGCTCTGGTGAGGCCGCACCTCGAATACTGTGTTCAGTTTTGGGCCCCTCGCTACAAGAAGGACATCGAGGTGCTTGAGCGAGTCCAGAGAAGGGCGACGAAGCTCAAGAAGGGGCCTGGAGAACAAGTCCTACGAGGAGCGGCTGAGGGAGCTGGGACTGTTCAGCTGGAGAAGAGGAGGCTCAGGGGTGACCTTATCGCTCTCTACAGGTACCTCAAAGGAGGCTGTAGCGAGGTGGGGGTTGGTCTGTTCTCCCACGTGCCTGGTGACAGGACGAGGGGGAATGGGCTAAAGTTGCGCCAGGGGAATTTTAGGTTGGATCTTAGGAAGAACTTCTTTACCGAAAGGGTTGTTAGACATTGGAACGCGCTGCCCAGGGAAGTGGTGGAGTCACCATCCCTGGAGGTCTTTAAAAGACGTTTAGATGTAGAGCTTAGGGATATGGTTTAGTGGGGACTGTTAGTGTTAGGTCAGAGGTTGGACTCGATGATCTTGAGGTCTCTTCCAACCTAGAAATTCTGTGATTCTGTAATTCTGTGAACATCCAACTAGATACAAATAGAACAAATACTCATTATGAGGGTAGGTGGACATTGGGAAGAGAGCACCTATGGAGTCTCTGTGCACTTGTGAAATGAATGGACATGGCCTTAAGCAACCTGGCCT
Source organism: Nettapus auritus (assembly GCA_011076525.1). NCBI lineage: Eukaryota > Metazoa > Chordata > Aves > Anseriformes > Anatidae > Nettapus > Nettapus auritus. Next base: position 101,429,432 of record CM021765.1, read on the forward strand.
CAGTCTCCTTTAAGCACAGTTTGGACCAGATAAATAAGAATGGACAGGAATTCTGGAGTTTATTCTGATTCCAGATCTATTTTAAGCATAGAAAGTATGAGTTTATAATATAAGCCTGCTCGACCAAGAGCACGAGAAAAAGAAAACGTATTTTCTAACCTTTCACTGAAACACATGAAAAATCATAATCTGTTATTTCTGGATAATCATTGTAAAATTCAGATTACACCATTTTGTCAGTGTTTTAGCTGTCCAGTTGTTCTAGAGTTGGGGTCTCCTTTGGGGACACATGAACTACTAGCTTAGTTAGTATTGTCTTCTTTTGTTTTCTTTCTTGTTTTCTCTCTCTCCGCCCCTTCCTCTCCCTCATAAAAAATAATGACACTGACATTTTTCATTAGAAGTTCCTGAAAGTACATTGATTCCCCCGGTGGTTATTTCAGACATGCAAATAATTTTAACCTGACCATCTTATCACAGGATAACATAATCTCTCTTCCTATGTTCCTCACTGTGTATGACTGGGCTTCTTTTCTGAAGTTGTTTATCAGGCACAAAGTAGATAATTGTTCCAGTGAATCAGAAGTATTTTGATGTTTTGACAAGCTATTTTAATGTTACTGTCATACATGTCTTTTACGATTACAAGATCTTTTCAAAGCAAGGAATTTTATTTATTGATTACTTCACTTTTATTTGCTACTGTCAATTTCTGTAATTTATTGTGGCATGTATGCTTCTCCAACTCACTCATAGGCACTGCAAAATATCGAAAGGCAGGTAAAATATAGTGTATTTGTGTGTGTGTGTGTGTGTGTGAACAGTATTCTGTTTTTATTCCTATGAATTCCTCCTATTCCATACAATGTCATAGTGGTACAAAGCTTTATTTTAGAGCTTAAATACAATTTTCCAAGAATGGTTCATTGACTAGAATGTGGTAGCGAACAAACCTAGTCATCAAATGTGAATATAAAATATTAACTTCTCTGTCTCTAAGGAAAGAAAAATAAATAAATAAAAGAATCCTGAAAAGCAGAACAGGCATGCATCAACACAGACTACTCCTGTATCTGAATTCCCATTTGTCATTTTACCAATCTATAGCATTTAACCTGTCAAGTCCTGACTGGGAGGAAATGCAGCAAGCTTTGTAATTCCATGAAGAACGTGGAAGAAATTGTGGCTGTGTGAGGAACTCATGCCTGGAGCCAGCACCGAAAGTGTGAAAATGTTCCTGTTTGTACCAGCCATCAACTACAGCAAGCCTTTGCTTTAGATGAGCTCTCTAGCCTTGCTCTGCACATAATATGGAAACAGGACAGAACCATACTTCTGACTACTTCTAGCTCTCCAGGCTGCCAACAGAAACAGACCATGGGGCAGCTCACATTTACTCGTCACGTGACACTGAAGGAGGAGGCAATGATGTACCACACAGCTTTGTCTTTGGTAAAGTCAATGACATTTTAAATTCTGTAAGACATTACTAAGCATTTTTATCTTTTCTAAGTATTTTTTCTTGTTTCCTAAACAAACAAAACACATGAACCTCCACTGCATATCAAAGCCATCTAACTGTCTGAATCTGGTAGCCAAATATGAGGGAGTAATAGAAATTTCAAGAGAAATTAATGGCTGGGTAGAGGTACTATTAAAGAAATACAAGGAAACCTCAGTCCTCATATATTCTCTCTCTCTTTTTTTTTTTTTAATTAAAAAATAAAAAGACACTTCACATCAATGAGAAAATAATAATGGCAGTAACCATAGACTGTAGGACAGTATTCACAATTCATATGTGAGAATGCTGAATACTGTTTGTAACCTCTAATACCCACCACTCATGATAAGCAGCCTATGGCTAATATTTTATCTGAATCTTTGAGTCAATTCTATGTACTACTGCAAAGGTTTTCTTTGGTATATCAGATGTTGGCTAATGTGAACATGGGATAGAGAACAAGATTAATATCTAAGAAGAGTTCCATGTTTAGAATAGAATATTCTTAACCTTATTCTCCTATTCAAATTCCCCAGAATTTGCATATGAATAGGAGAGAAGAGATGATTTTGGTATTAGTTTGTATGGTAAATAATAACATGCATTTTACAACACAACTATCTTTGAGGATCATAAAGCAATTTAAAACCACATTCAGACTGGACATGTTACTATGCAGAAAGAACAAAAAATTATGTTAACCCACTTATATCCAATTGTTTTTTCTTCTTAGTTCCTTAATCCTATTTTTCCTCAGAGTAGTCCTATAACATATTAACAAGTGTACTTCAGTATTTCATTCCTTAACCTTATATATGGCCCTACTCAGTTTAGTAATACTGAGTCTGATCATCAAAATACTGAGTTGAGTCCCAGAAAAAAAAAAAAAAAAAAAAAAAAAAAAAAAAAAAAAATAAGTTTAATTTTTAAACCTTTAACCAAAGCGTACTTTGAAAATAATAAATAAATAAAAAACAAACCTAACCAACCAACCAACAAAAACAGAAACCGAACCTCATGCTAAAGCTTTCCTGTTAAGCAGGTGTTTGTGTCAACCGGGACTTACATACACACTTTCCTGCATAGCCTGCTAACTGTGCCTCATATATACATATCCCGCCCTTTTCCTCCAGCAGATGTTCCTTGTCAATGAATCATTCTTTTTGGCCTAGATAGGTGTATATATAGCTATAGGTATATCCAGTCCTTCCCCAATCCTTCCTTCAGTTTTCATTAATCTCCAAACATCTTTTTTCTGCACATCCTTCAACTGTAAAAGGAAAAATGTTATTCTGATTTGACTGAAGATAACAGGCTTCTGTGGGATATGTTAAACTGGGCATTTTTACTGGAGGTAATGAATCAGAGATGGATGGGGGTGCCCAGGTAGGCGCTGAGCATGGTGGTAGAAAAACTTGTTAGAATAAATTCAGAAACAGACAAAGAACTATTCTGGAGCAAAGAGAATATAGAGTGTTAGGACAATATGTGTATCTGTTGAAGGTGGAGGGGAAGTGATGGTGAATGAAATTGACACACTTGAAAAAGCACTGTTCCAAAAAACACCAGGAAGATCAACTTTCCCAGCTCTGTGCATGTGCATGTATGAATCAAAATGGCTGCAGCTAATTCCAAAGACCTGTACTGAGAAAAAAAAAAAAAAATGTCTAACCAACGATCTGCACCTGTAAACTTGAGCTTGACAACTGTGTGCTGAAGTATCAGTACGAATTTGTAACTTTCTATGAACAGGTGATAGAAGGAGAAATTGGATTACTCTTTTAATATCTATTGAAGTACAAGGAATTACATCTCATGCATTCTGAGAGACACTCTTCAGTTACCTCATTTATTCATTCTTGCTAGTTCACATTGTCCCCCTTCCTGCTTGGCTATCTAGGGACCTGTTCAGATTTCACACTGAAGGATCAATTCACACAGCAATGAAATACCACTGCCTCTTGGGGGGAGAATGACATCTGTTAAATAGCACCCAACAACACTACACAACAGTTTATAGCATCAAATGTAGAACAATTATGAATTTAATTAGAATCAGAGTGGGATTTTAATGAGAAAGAACGCAATTAACACATGATGAAAATTTAGGGCTGGATTCCTTTATACTTACCCTGAGTTCTTTTACTACATAAGTATTTCCAAGAGCTTTATTGCAAGCAAGGGAATATAACCTACTCCTGAATAGTCAATGACCTGGCCTCTCATTCCCCTCAAAATAACTATATCCTCAGCTTTTTTGTGTTATTTGTATGTTACAGAGAGAGTTTGTTAACAAGCTGGAAACTCAAACAACATCAACTGAACTGATGTTTTGATTTTTTTTGTTTGATACTCAAAATACCTATTTACCACTTGTTCAACTGAATGGCTTACATCACATTATACAATGGCATATGGGTTTGGATAAAAAATGATGTATGACTTAGGCCATGAACCTAACTCGAATGACAAAAAAAATCTCCAAGTGTCTGTGTAATATTCATACATAAAGTAATAATAACTGGCTGGAAGGCGGGGACAAATTAATTGTTATTTTCTTCTATAGTGCTTTAGGCAATAGCCTGCTTAACTGCTTGTGAATAACTGTCACCACTGTAATATTCTGACAACTGTTTCCATAGTCAATAACAAACTATAGCATTGCCAAATTGATAATTAGGATTTTTCTTATTGCAAGTTGGCATTAAAATATAATTGGAAACAGTTTGAACCAAAACATAGGATTGATTTTTGTGTATGACTGAGATATTTTTGTATCAGGAACTACACAAGCACTTGAAAGAGAAAGAGTCTATCATGTTTTACCTGCATTTTCTCACAGAAAGAAGCTCTCTGTCCTACCAGATGCCAAGTCTTGGGGAATTTGAGTTACTTTCCTCCTGCTTTGGAAATGCACCCTCATCTTGTAGGACCTAGCTCCCAGGATGAGGAGAAGGAGGAGGAAAGGTTTCTACTAAATATACCGAACTTAGATGAACTCCCCGCATTCCTTTTTTTTTTTTAATTTATTTTTAAATTTAATTATTAAAACCAAAGCTAAGTAACAGGGCTAGAAAGATTCTGTTGTACTAGAAAGATTCTATTGTACTCCAGCAGTCATTTAGTCTCCTTCATGCTTTCTGAGGCTCAAGCTTGGAATAACTGATATGTTTCCATGTAGAAAAATACAATTGTGGAGTCATCTAAGTTGGAAAAGACCTCTAAGATCATCAAGTCCAACTGTTCACCTTGCACTGCCAAGGCTACCACTAAAACATACACCTGAGCACCACATCCATACATCTTTTGAATACCTTCAGGGGTTGTACCTGGTATTCTGAACGGTATTCAGGTTGATACCTTCCTAACCTCAAGCAGAACAACACTCCCACCCAACTTGGCATTGCCTGAAAATTCACTGAGGGTGCACACTATCCCCTTGTCCAGATCATTGATATAAAAAGAACTGACTCCAGTACTAAGCACTAGGGGACACCACTTGTGACTGGCCTCCAACTGGATTTAACTCCATACACCAAAACCCTTTGGGCCTGGCCACCCAGCCAGTTTTTACCCAGCAAAGCAAATGTCTGTCCAATTCTTGAGCAGTTTCTCCAGAAGAATGCTGTTGGAAATGGTGTCTAGAGCTTTACTATAAAGTCTATGTAGAGAACATCCATACCTTTTCCTTCATCCACTAAGCACATCATCTTGTCATAGAAGGAGATGAGTCAAGCAGGACCTGCTTTTTTGTAAACCCATTCTGAGTGGGCCTGATCACCTGGTTGTCCTGTATGTGCTGCATGACGGCACTCAAGATAATCTTCTCCACAACCTTCCCTTGCACTGAAATCAGACTGACAGGCCTGTGGTTCCCTGCATCCTCCTTCCAGCCCTTCTTGTAGATGGCATCACATTTGATAGCCGCCAGTCCACTGGGACCTCCCCTAATAGCCAGGACTGCTGATAAACAATGGAAGGCAGCTTGGCATGTGCTTCTGCCAGCTCCCTCAGTACTCTTGGGTGGATCCCATCTGGCCCCACAGACTTGTGTAAAAGTACATGTTGTATCAGGTCACTAATTATTTCCTTGTGGATTATAAGGGCTTCATTCTGCTCCCCATTCCTATCTACCAGCTCAGGGGGCTGGGTACCTGGAGAACAATGGGTCTTACTATTAAAGATGGAGGAAAGAAGGCATTAAGTACCCCTGCCTTTTCTTCATCTCATAGCAAGGCTGTAATTTCTGAAACAGTATATTTGCACATCTTTATTTTTTTTTTAAAAAAAAAAAGACCTGAGAAACAACAGCCTAACTATCCTCCCTAGCTGCAGGAACTTTTTTTTATGAAAGAGAAATGATTACTAATGTTCCTCCGCCTTGGAAGAAAGACAGACCAGCCAAAGGGCAACAACAGGAATATTTTTAAGTGCTATGAAACACTTTCCCCTCACACCCATGATTTAATCTGTAGTACTCAAACACTCCAGTACAGACTTAAAATATCATTTTGTACCAGTGGAAATGGCTAAATGCAATTTAATGCACATTTGTTCAGAGTTGTCATGGTTTCTATGTTAAAATTCATACTGGGCATTTGGAAAAAAAAAATCATAAGCTCTAAAAAATGAACAGAGACAACTGTTCATCACTATAATATTTTCCTGTCACTGAGCAAAAGTGAAATTTGCATAATGATATCCACAGTTTGCTCTATGATGTTAAGCTTTTGAGTTTTTCTTTCTCAAGCTGTAGGAAGCATTGCCTGGAATGAGTTTTTCCTTTTTTTTTTTTTTTTTTTTTTTCCTTAAATTCATTCTGGCTATGGTCAAGGGGCAAATTCCATATTATTACCATCTTATACAGTTGTCATTTAGATAGTTCATGTAAAAACATTAAACAATAAAAAGGCAATAAAGAATGCTAGCCTTTTAAGCTACTGGTTGTTTTGAGCCTTATTGCGATAACTAAAATATATAAACAAATGTAGATTGTCTTTTCACATTTCAGCAAATGGTTGTAGAGTTATTTCATCATGTTTCAGGAATCTGATCATGCTTGGCTGAGTCCTCTGGACTTAAATCAAATTTTCTGTTTAGTATCGTATCAAAATAGATACACATCCAACCAATCTGATGATAGGATATATATGCCCGATAAAAGGTGAATAAGATGTGCAGGGCAGTCCCTTTTAGCTCTTAGGTAAAGCTGGACTGTTCAGTGTCATTTTTGTTGTTTTGCTGGTATGCCTGACAACCTAAATTTATTTTTCAGTCTGACAAGTTTCCCAAAATAGTATCTCTCACAGCACATTGATCTGGCTTCCTCTCCTTTTCCTAGGTGAAATGGTATACTCCTAACTAACAGAAAAGCTATTAACACCATGATCCAATCCAGGGTAAGCAGAAATATAATATATTTGATTCTGCTGTTGTACAATACAGACTCAACTTGGTTACTGTGTTTTTTCTTTCTCACCACAACACTGAAAGAGATAAAAATTTCTCTCTAAATTGAATACTAAATATATTCTTTTGGGTTTATTAGTACTAACTATAGATCACCAATTGTAATACGGTAAAAAGAAACACACTTTTTTTTTTTTAAAGGGAGAAAACATTCTAAAGAATTTAACACCAAGAAGCTTCTGGCAAAGATGAATTAATGTTAGGCTAGTCTGGCAGACTGCAGACATTAATTGTCTGCGTTAACTTATCCACATGGCTTCAGTTTTTGTTCCGTCCACATGAAAGCTGAGATGAGTAATATAAGATCATTCACCCCATTCAAATCACTCCTCACTTTATATATGTGAGAAAGCAAAAGACTATAGCTTTTGCTAGAATCGGTCTAAACCCTCCTAGCCCTACATTGTTTATGTGAATTTCAGTGTAGTCATCAGGATCTGGAAGAAACATACAGAGAAGCCTCTCCACTTTTTCCTTCCCAACAGTAGGTAGGAGAAGTAGCTCTAGAATGTATGTACCTAAACGTCACCTTCTGAGACTTCCAAGACAATTTTAGAGAATTTTAGTATATTCAAGAAAGAGTGCTGGCAGATGATCTGAGGCATATACAAGCTTTCAGGCTTCCAAGGTTCATTCATCACTAGTGTCAAAGGATCCTTGCAGGGAGAGAGCAGAGGCAGGGCAGTCAACCCTAAAACTAAGAGAGCAGGGGAAAATTGTTTGCAATACTGAAGAAATAATATTTGGTATGTGTTAGGGAAGCAACGAATATATTGTGACAGTGAGTTGAGGGGGATGAAAAGGAGGGGAAAAAAACATCTTTAGAATTGAAAATATCTACAGTGATTTCAAAGGTGTAAAATACTTTCCTGGTGGGGAGGAAAAACAATAAAAGAAACTGCATACTGTATGTTAGCAAGCTCCCTAAAGCCACTGGCTCCTGAACATTCAATCACTGCGCTCATTCTTAATAACAGATACCACTCATCTAAAAATAAAGACTAAGAAAAAACAAAAGTAAATAATTTTGGCACTAAGACATTCTCCAAGAATGAGAATTGCAGCTAATAAAATGGAACACTCAGATTAAGCTTTTTTTCATTAAGGCCTCTGTCACTGCTTTTGAATGTGAAGTGAAATCAAAGCCATAAGATTTGTTCTGGGTCAGCAAGAAGGAAGGAAAAGAGGTGGGAGTGGGGCTAAGTGCCAAGAACATCTTTAAATGCATGATCCTCTTTCTAAGAACATGGGATATTAACAAAAGAGAAAGACAGACATGGCTTAAACAACATAACGTTTTTAGAGGAAATCCTACAAACACAGATAATTATATATTAGATTTAGTTCTCCAAGCTGCAATTTTAGTGGTTTTATTATTCTAAAGCACAATACATCATCAGATACTTTCCACATTATAGTAATTTAATGTCTCCAAATTACAGTCTACAAGCCAGAATTGGGGATTTGGTCTAAGTAGCAGAGTGGTAACTGCAGGAAATGCTGTGATGGATGTCAAGTGTTACAAGGTTCACATTGCTGAACTAGGCAGCACAAAGAGATATGCTGTTACAGTTCTAAAACTTTAATCTGTCTACCTCCTACTGTTTGGAACTGAACAACCCTTTGAATTTTACAATAATAATATGATCAATTTGTTTTTTGTTTGTTTTGTGTTTTGTTGTTGTTGTTGTTTGTTTGTTTTCTTCCTTTTGCTTTTCTCCCTTCTTCTCCCCCACTCTTTTTTATCTAGCTGCAACAAAGCCTGGGTGCCAGATGGCTGGCAGGTTACTGGCTTTCTTAGAAAAATTGGCCAAAGATTCCTGGTGGAATGCTTTAATAAGTTGTGCTTGGGTCTCCAATTACCTTTTAGACACTTTAGACTCAATGATGACTTCTTATGCAAGACAGGGAAGTGCTCTTGATGATGTCATTGAAGGCACGGCAAATACCCATGTCTCTACCAGTGAACAAAAAGGTTTTTAAGAGAAAGGGTCAGATCTTTGCTAACTTTGCTCTGCAAGACAATGAAGTTATTCAGTGAGAAAATTTAACTCCAAATGTTTTCCTATAATACAAAGTCCTCAACTTCACTGAAAATTCAAACAAATAAAACGCTCAAGTTGAGGGGTGAAAAGTAAAACTAAAGAAAAACAAAACAATTTCTAATTGAGGAGGTAAATATTTCTAATTGTTGTTATAGCTCACTGCCCTTTATTAGGGATTTCTTAATATGTCACATCAGTCTTGAAGTTAGTGTTCAGCTGCAGGCTGATTCAATCCTGCTTCTAAGTCTCTCAAAGTGATGCAAACCATGTATTATCAACCCTGAAATGCAACCCTATAAGAGGAGAGCAGGAAACACAAGAATAATTTGTCAGAAAGTTGTCTTTTGCTGAGAGCCAAGGATGGAGATGTGAGCTCCTGCACACTAACCCAGAATGCAGCAAGACCTTCAGTGAAAAGATAACAAACTGGAGTGATTTTACTCTTGTGTAAGAAAAATGCCTCACACAGAAATAATAAATGAGCACAAATACGTAAGATGAAAGAACTCTCCAAAAACATACCATGGTTTCTGATGGCAACATCCAAACCAACTAACTAAACCAAACCAACCAAACAAAAACCCACAATGTAGGAAGGAGAAGTTTGCTCTAGCCAGAAGCAGGTGGCTGCAATTGCTGATCCAATTTCCACAAAATCACAAGGATTTAGATGTTGTGCTTCCCTTACCCCTCCTTCATAAAAACTGGATACAAATTTAAAAGTTTTCTAACCCAAATGCAAAACCAAATTCTTCCTCCGATAAACTTTTGAATGCGATAAAGTGGCAGTTAAACAAAGAAGAATTTGAAGAGAAACCTGAACAGGCAAGATGAAGAAAACTGCCCTGAAAATAGGAAGAATCCTAATTCTTACATACTGAGACAAACAGCTTGAATCCCTTCTGCTTGCTGCAATAGGGATGTCATAGCAGGCACTAATGACTACTTTGCAGTGCAAGAGAATGTCTCAGGGATCTGGTGTTTCAAGTGTCAACTACAACACTACAGACACCTGAGCTTTGCCCTCAAAATATATCACTAGTACAAGTACTATGTTTGAAATGCTCCCTGTGAATCAAAATGAAAGGCAAACATTTATATCCATGACTTTTCACCAATTAATATCCCATCATACAATTTGCTTCCTCACCACGGGCATGAAAAGGCATGAACTGACTTCAATATATAACCTGTGGAAGACTGAGAATAAGATCAGAGATGGGACTAGAGACTTACCAACATGTCAGACTGGTAAGGATGAGAAGTATCAAATTTTGAAGCAGCTTCTCACTGTGGGGCTGTACCAGGATCAGGTGCCCAGGTGCTGGCAGTGGGGTGGTGCAGGGCTGCTGCATGAGGCGATGTGGGGGCTGCCCCGTGCTGGCCCCAAGAGTCCCAGCACAAGGTACAGCTGGGCCCCACAGCCAAGATGGCGGCGCCTCACCTCGGGGGCAACATGGTGAAGGGAGGACAAAAGACCCCAGACAGAGACCAGGCGGGAACAGAAGGAACAATAGCGGGAACAAGGGAATAATAACAAGGCAGGGGAGTAGGAGGTGCTCCAGGTGTGAGAAGGAACACCCTATGGCACATGAAGGAGCCACAACAGAGCAGGTGCTTCCCTGTGAGGACTACTGCTCATGGATGAGACCATGTTGGAACAGGCATTCCCTTAAGGGACTGCAGCCTTTGAAGAAGCCACATCACCACAAAGGAAAAGAATGAGAATTGAGGAGTAGCAGAGAAAAGTCATTACAGGCTGACCCAGACCTCCTGTTCTGCTTAGACCCTCACTGGAGGGTCCAAGAGAAACCAATTGTGATAGCAATGTCAGAGGAGAGATGCTTGGAATGAAGTAGTAAAATGAAACTAGAAAGGAGGGAGAAAAGGAGTTTGTAGTGAAGTTGAGCCTGTGAAAGTGGGAGGAAAGGTGCTTCAGTGTTTGTCTTTGTTTCCCAATACCCAAATCAGTATTTGTTTATACTAACTGGCAACAAAGTAATCTAGATTTCCCAAGTGTGTTTTGCCTTGTGGAAGTATTTCATAAGTGATTTGCCAGTCTTTATTTTGACTTAAGAGTTTTCCTGCTCTCGTTCTTTCTTTCCTATCCCACTGAGAAGGAAGAGTAAGAAAGAATGAGCGGTTGTGTGGGTACTTGGCTGTTAGATGGGGCAAACCCAACACAGAACAAGCAAAATAACCATGCCATAGCCTGAAACTTCATCTGGCTGACACCTTTAGTTCAGTTAAGCTGACTTCACTGCTCTTGTAACATGATACCTTAACTACTCTAGCAATTTGCCCTTACTGGAGTAGAAAGCAGCAATATGTTTAATAGCAAGGGAGTTTTTCACAAAGTTGCAGTAAGTCTTTGCTATAACCTATTAAATCAGTGTCATTAATTTTTACAGTCCTCTTATACTACTCCAAATGGAAATCCCAGCTAGCTTTCTTTATCCTGTTGCTGTCATTGCAAGAGATTGTGTTTGAATAATATGGCGTTTTCATTACAGTTGAGCATTTCATTTGGTTTCATGATGGTAAAAAGCTAAAATGTGTTTCTGACATCTATCTGGCCATTAAAATGACTGCCACAGATTCAACATTTCAAGACTGCACAGTGGAAATGAAGCAGAGATAAAGAGGAAGACAAGGAGCGAGCACTGATCAAACCATAATCAGCTTCAAAAGCTAGTAAATATATATATATACATATATACATATATATATATGTAAGTAACTTCAAACCTAGGTTGAAAGTCTGTAAGTTTTAGAAAGGAGTATGCAAGGAGTAAAGAATCATAGGTAAGCTGAACAAAGCAGTAAAAGTAGTAACAACTGGTTTTAATCTTGGGAGATGTGTATCACTGATGTGTCTTTCAGGTTCCTTGCCATAGTTTACAAACTCTCAGAGCAGTCAGTCTCCTGGCTAAAAAAAACGCATCTTCAAATCTCCCTCTTGTTCTGCTGGATAGAAACTTTGGGTAAACACAGTCCTTTTTTAAAAAGCAGTCCTTTTTCAGTGAAAACAGGAACTGCCAACAACCATTTTGAGAGTATCTGTCATGTTCTAACAAGATCAAGCTATGCATAAAAATATGATCTACTTAAATGTCTTTTGGAATTTCTGACCTCATTACAGAGAGCGTACTAATTCACCAACCACTCTGAAAATTTTCTGTTTTGAACTTACAGTCTTTTGATTTTAGAATACATTCAAACTGTATTCTCTCTAGCTCTAGCGATAATATTGACATTCTTCTTCTTTGGTGTTCTATCACAAGCTCTGCTTTTAGGACACCAAATAATCTACATGTGGTTTGTTGACATAAAACAGAATCAGTTTCTGAATCAGGACATTTCACAAACCAATCCTTTTATTTTTCATATTTTCTTGTTTGAGAAAGTGAAGATACCAGATACCAATTCCTCAGCACTAAGACTTCTATACTCCATACAGCAGAATCAAATAAAAATGTCAAGAACAAAAGACAGAGGAAAATGGAATAGTTGGCTCTAACCAATAACATGATTCAGCTGCAGGAGAATGCCTAAGCTTTCTAAGGACTGTGTGAGAAGTTACTTCTAAAGTTAAATCAGGAATGTCCAAATTCACAAGAATTAATTTCTTTTGCAGCTTTAGCACAGCAAGCATTTGTCATTACATATTTGGGTGAGATCTGAATTGTCCAACCTAAAAGGGAAAATATCTATATCCTAACACTAATCTCATGGGCTATGAGGACTAAGAGCTCTATATGTTTGACACAGCAATGAAAATAATCATCAAACCAGCTCAGATTTCCATCTATCACGTTTTCTAAACCAAGAAACTGCATTTGTCCTGCATTAATAATCACACCTACTTTTATTAAAAAATAAAATCCTAAAATCCTGTAGGCATGTAGTGGTATATGAAGTTTTAAAATCTGCTAAAATATTCTCAGTCTTATCTGGGGAAGCAACACAGAAAAAGGCCAAAGAATTTTAACTTACAGAATACAAAAACTTTACACAATTATGTATAAAAAAAATGATGAGGCATCAATCCTTCATTTTAAATGCAAACAAACAAACAAACAAAAAAACCACAACACGTTAGTAAGCTCCATATTTTTCATTTTCAAGGACAAATTAGAAAAATATTTGATTTTAGAACTAAAATCCTATTTTGAGAATGCTTTTCATTACTTTATTGTCAAACCGAAAGGAAATTCAACTGAGATTCCACAGATATCTGTCCTGAACCCCTCTCTATTATGTATTTCCATTTACACTGTCTAGATTTGTGGATATCCCTATGTCACAAGCACTCTGGACAAGTGAAATAAACAATGTAGAATTAAATCACAAATGCATCTTATGAAATTCAGTTTAATGCACAAATATAAAAGGAGTAGAATAGCAGCAGAGAGCACTGCAGCACAAAAAAAAAATAAAAAAAAAATTAAAAAAAAAAAATCTGGGTGAATGTTAGACACACTAGGAACCAACAATGTAGTGGTTTCTTTTTTGTGGTTTTTTTTTTTTGGAAAAAAAAAAAAAAATCTTTTGCTAGGACATATTGATAGGAGTGGTAAGAAAATAGTGTTTAGTTTTCAGTATTACCCTAAGCAAACTGGAAATAGTCCAGAGAACAGCAATAAAAATGATAAAATGTGTAGAAAACATGACACACAAAAAGGCTGAAAGATTGCTTTTGTTTAGTCTAGGAAACAGTATATTTAGAGGGAAAACATGACAGTCCCAAAATAACTCAAATTATTTTCCATATTCACAAGGAGGAAGTCAGGAAGCAATTGATTTGATCTATAAGAAAAAGAAGAGAAGTCTTTAGCTGTAAAAGACAGTTAAGTCCTGTAAAGAGGCATCAAGAAAAGTTGTCAAGGGAAGACTTAGAATCTTTGAAGAGTTCGGGAACAAGTCAGTGGCACTATCAACATACTAGATAGGAGCACTGCCACTGACTGGTCTCATTGGCTGTTCTGTCGTTGGTCACTGAACCACCAATTGTTGAATGCAGATCATATTTTTCCTTAGATTCCCTAATGGCTTACTATATTTTTTGCACTAGTTCTACCATTATTTTTTATTTTATTTTATTTTTTTTTTCCTGGGTGTAGAGGAAATGATGACCTCTGAATAGCTGAATACCAGGAACAGGTATACCTGAATGCTGGCTTCTGATACTACATTGTGTTTGGAGAGTTTGGAGCTGTTGCTTCAGCAGAATCTTTTGGTGGTTTCAGTGTCCAGCCCTGAGCTGAAAAGATTCTGTATTGCTTACAGCTGTAAGCAAGGCTGAAATTCAACCCTAACAATGCTGACTACATAATGGCTGTGAAATCAAATGAGGGAACAGTTTGTTCACAAGGGTCTGATTCTGACAGGACCACCTTCTTCCTGGTTCTCCGGATATTTTTTTTTCCCCCTTTTTTCTCCTTCCCCCCTCCCCCTGAGAGGGGAGGGGTATGAATTCATTTAAAACACTGAAATATTTAAAGACCTCCTGGAAGCGTTTAACTAAAAATCATAAAACCCAAAGTAGAAAAAAAAAAAAAAAAAAAAAAAAGGAAAAAAAATAGAAGAGGTATGTGCTGGAATTCAGGTGTGATTTTCTTTTTTTAGAAAAACAAAAACATTGTTGGCATATGTATGCAAAAATCATAAGCAAATTGCTGTTAATAACAAAATGCTCTGCAAAAGTACAATGGTTCCAGTAAATGTCAGAACACATCTGCTCTATTTAAAAATTAACCACATCATTACAGTTATACTACTGGTTAATTTCTAAAATGTTTAATTATTAGAGAGCTATCCTTTCAGCTCCTAGGGAATAATTAGAAATACTGTTCTTCTGTGTTTAAATCTTCCTCTGCTAGGTGCTTTAAAGTTTTAAGATGAATATAAATTAAGTTATTTGGGAGGTATAAATATAATGGCTTTGATTACTGTAATATAAAGCCAATAAACTTTGTGTCATTACAGATTTTACCCAATCTCGTCAAGTGTCTTGAAACAGACTCTTTTTTCCCCCCACTTTCTCAGGGAGATGACACTAATGGAAAGTTGCCACTTGTGACAGCAGCAAATCTGGCCCACAGTGCTTCTTCAGAATAGTGTTGCAATCAATTTCTTCCTCCTCCACATCATGTGTCTCTCTAGCTCTGGCTCTGACTGAGTCTAACAAGCAATTTTTAAGCTAGAAGTGATTAACACAAGACTAACCTAACTTTAGCCTTATTACCTGTTCTTAAATGTTTGCAGATTTGTTACATGAGGTTTCAGTTTGTTCTGGCTGCCTGTAGTTTAATTTGAGCAATTCCAAATCTATAATGAGTGAAGCCAGAAACATTAGAGACAAGCACTTAAGGGGGTTCCTACGAGCTTTGCTTTATGATTTCCCATAAACATTCCTCTAATAGCTCTTCAATCCAAAACAGTTTTTTTGTTTTTTGTTTTTTTTTTTTCCAAGAGACTTGCATATCAGCAGATGCAGGATGATGGTAACACAGAGTCAGAGCAACCTTAATTCAAGTAAATCAAGCCCTTTTAGAGCTAGCCAGGTATTCTAATAAAATTTTACTTGGCTATCTGCACAAATACATTCAGACAGTTAATTGCCTAATTTAATGCACATAGTAAACAGACATTACTCGCAACTGACAGCACCAGGTGGACTGAACATTTCTCATTCAAACCAGCCATACAGAATGAAACTGAAAAGCAGAAATAAATGTATGAGAAGAGATAGCATGAGGAAAAAATGTTTCTTAATTATGCGGTGTCCACTTTCTGTAACAGATTGTCCTCCTAATTCACCCTAGCTCAATCAACCTGCCACTTTGCTTTGGAAACAAATCAGCAGCTGCACACCCAGAGCTCTGCTTATCTGGTGTACAGGTGTTCTTGTTTGCATATTTTAGTGATCCAGTGGTTCATTCCTGTGTCAGAGGGTATACACTGGAGGAATAAAAAAAAATCCTTATTTCACAGGAAGAAAATATTCTGTCAAGAGTGACTGCAGCTACAGGTCAAAGGACTAGAGATTGTTTTAAACTATTCACCATAAACTTTGTAAATAATGAAGTAACATCAGACACAGCTTCCTGAAAGCATTTGACCCAGTTATGCAGCTGGTACTACACTGGCTGCAATGTTGCATTTCGAGGTACAGTGAAAGAAGAAATTGCAGGCTTTAAGGCTGTGCTCAGAGGTGAAGGTACCAGCCCTGCTCAGCATCACCAAAATGTTTAGAGAGACTGAAACATGCATGTTAGTATGTATCGCTATTAGTATTGCTAAAGTATTAATCATAACAAAACCATGTGTAGGTTAGAAGTCCTAGCTAGATAGAAGAGCAGTAACAATTTGCTATAAATGATACTGAAACAAATCCTACCCAAATGTGTAGCTGACTTTTCATGAGATGAAAGATTTTTCATTAGTCAGAACCTCAGTTTGCTGCAGGGGGACATTAGCCTGGCCCTCAGAAATAGTTCAGCCGATGTTTAAATGAAAGCATGGCAGTTATACTACAGATCTCAAAAATCTCAAATATCCCTTAGAGAAGAAAACAAAGGGCTGATTCATTTTAGAAAAATAAAATAAAATCTTAAGTTTACATGATCTTACCTAGACACCACAACTCTTACTTCAAGATTAGTGACTTAAACAGGTCACCTCTTGAGATAGTGCTAGAATACAAACTTTCATTTTGTCTTGTTACAAGCAAGTAGCATGTTTTTCCCAGAGCTCCTATGAAGCTGTTTTGTTTTAGCCTGTATTTGAGGTGGTTTAATTAAATTTACTCTCTTTTATTTGTCCTAGTTATATTTTGAAAGATGTAGTTAGCTTTTTTTCAGTCCAATAAAATTGTGACTACTTGAAGAACAAAAATGAGCATTTTCAAAAATAATTATATATCTTATTATATTCTTATTTAAAATCAATGTTTAAATATTCCTTGAATTATTATATTTGGTTACATTCATAGATTTCTAAACCATAAAATTAAAGGTTCATAATCTGATATTCATTCATGTTTGACAGAAGTTGCTAATTTAATTCAGATAAATATCAGTTTAGAAGAAAGCCTCTTACATTTCAAGTTCATAATAAATCAGTCTTCTGACAGAAGATTTATTTCAGCACTCTGATATGTAGGTGTACCTTTTCAGAACTTAATTCAGTGCTCTGTTGGAGCAAATTCAATCTGTGGTGGCTGAAGTGACTGTTCAAACCCCAGCCAACTGAAGTGGTTGTTAAGGTGCCACCCCATGTCCCCTATTCCTTGACGTGTTTCCAGCCCTCTCTGGGAGTTTCTCAGCACTAGCAGAAGCTGGGGCTTCTCTGCATCTCCCCAGCCATGTCTTTGTCATGGGCAGGAACTGCCCACACCAGGAGGGTATTGAGATCTATAGACACTTTCTGGACTATCTTGAGTAGGATGCACAGAATATAAGGGGAGGAAAAGCGTTTTTTGTTTAGTCAAAAAGTTTTGCATATTTTCTTGTACCAGGGCATTGCCATTAAAATCCAGGCAACTGAAGGCTGAATTTAAGGGCTTTCACCAGTAAATATTATTATTTTCTTATATCTGTGCTTGCTTGGAAGTCCTACTTCCAAGTAAGACTGGAACTCTCACTGGGACCATCTCAACATATTCTACAATACAAATAAAACAATAACATGAGTATTTTGAAAACAATTAAAATCAATCATTCAGCCCCTCTAACTTCTCAGGTGGCTTGTATGGCTGAAACCTTTACTCCTAGATTCGGTCACGTCATGCTTTGCACAGACATTCTGTATGTGCTCATTGGCTGTCCATATCCTGTGGTCCCCAGATTGAGAGCTGTCTCCTATTGTAGCACACTGCTTAAATAAGCACACAGTTCCTGCCCTACATTAAATCTTCTCTCACTAGTGAAGGAGGTCTCCAAGCAGTGAATTAAAGAGCTTTACTGAAGATCTACATGGATGACAAAGAATAGCCATATATTGAGAACGTAGAAATGAGTATAGCAAAGAATATAGACTGGCAAACATTGTTCCTTCAAGAAGCATCACATTTATAAAACTACAAACAAGAAGCAGAAATGACTTGCGGTAGGAAATTGAAAGGAAAATGAATGGAAAGAAGGGCAGGAGAACAGTTCTGTGTGGACTCTTCAACCATTTGAAGATGAATAGTGAAAAATATCTGATCAGCTTAAATCATACAAAGCTGGTATCATGGAAGGATATAATTCTTCACCTAGATGAGAATAAAATCAGGATATTTAAGTTGAAACTGCATAGTGCAGAATGAGGTCAGCTTGGCATGTTTAGTAGCAATCTGTCTCGTAGGCAGACTGCGATTTGGAAAAAGCTACTCTGGACCTACTTTAGTTTAAGACTCCGTGTTAATCCACTTGTTTCTAAGACAAGAACCAAGCTGTTTTATTTCACATCTAATCCAAACCACAGAGCTATTCAACCAATAAAAAGAGAGCTAGGAAAAATTCTCATTTATATTCATTTTTTTCTCCATACCTGCCAAAGTGCTTATAAAATATTCACATGCGCATACACACATGTACAGATATCTACTGTTTATACATGGGCATATGGTCTATGTGCCTGTGCAGCTGTGCACACATATACACATCTTTCTGGAATACTGCATGTGTCTAACAATAGCTGTGCAGTTTGGCTTTTTAGTTTGTTAGTTAAAAGAAAGCTATTTCTTACCTATTTAAAGTTATACTTGGGATGTAGATTTATTAAAAAAAATAATATTAAGTGAACATCTGGGAGCTTTTCTTTGTGTTTTCATAACCTTTTTCCTTCTACTATTTGCTCAACTTGCAATTTTGTTTTACATGAAATTAAATATTTGCCTAAATCTGAAAATACATATATATAATTGAAATTTGGTCTTGTACATATCCTGTACATGTTCTTCACATGTGCAGAGTTACTTGCTGGAAACCACTAGCATAAAAGGGATCCCATATGAGGCCAAAACTGGATATAATGTTGAAATCTATTGTGGTTGATAGCTGAAACTTGGATTCTGGAGGATAAATATTGCTTGGCAGTTCCTTGGTGGGAAGGAAGGTACAAAAAGGAGGAGTGAAACTGTTCCCTTCTATTTGTTCACGTTATACAATGTTGAATTTTCAGACTGGAAACTACAAAGAGAAAAAGAATGTTTTTAGTGAATTAACTGTTAAAAATTAAAATTTTAGATTTTAACCATTTAACTGTAGGAAATGTAAAGGAAAGGGAATGCAGCAAGCAAGCAACTTTTTTTTTTTTTTTTTTTTTTTTTTTTTTTTTGGTACTAGGGCAAAATGCTATTTAAACAAAACCAATATGCTAAAGGTGGGTTCCACCCTTTGAGAGTGCATAACTAAGCCCACAGATTGGTTACCTTCTCACATACTAATAAACATAAGATAGAGTGCAAGAATGTAAGTACCTTTCTAGTTAAAACCAATCTCTCCTTTGTAAATATAGATTTGTTTTAACAAAGGCTTCTTTCAGTAATATAAATAGTGATAAAAATAATGGAGTCACCAGTGTTCAGTGTTGACTTGGTTCAATATCTGGGACAAGTATCCCCTCAGGTAAAACTGGTAAGCCTTCTGAAGTTAGTTATTACATTATAAATTTCATCACTCATAAAATGCATTATTCCATTTATTACCCATGCCAGCATGCAGTCCACCTTCACACCTCAAATTGGTGAGCTAGCATCAAGTATTCTTGAGTAGAATTAAAGTGCAAAGGATTTAGTTTGCTTTGCTTAGCATGTTGGAGTTATCTACATGACTTCCCATCCTCAGTTCCATATATGGATTGAAAAACCTTCCATATGGCTTGGAGAATAAACTGTTATCTTTGTACTTTCCAATATGCTACTTTGGAATATCTTGTTTTAAAGTTGTGGTTTCTAAAGAATTTTCTAAAGAAAACTGATTTATAGAAAGACTTTTCAAAGATTTTTTGAGACTACATCCCTCTTTGCAGTGCTGAGGATACAGCATCAAACTGGTACTGAATATGGCCTGAGAAAGGGTGATTTTTTTTCTAAAGTTTCTGTCCAGTTAGCTCTTTCTGATACAAACCTGGAGATATTTCTTCTCAAAATGGCAAGGAAGATATATATTGTGCACTGCTCAGGGGTTCAATTACAGCTCCATGGTCTTTACAGTTACTAACAGAATCAAATTACTTCATTTAGGGGAAGATTTAGTAGGCAAGTGACTACAGAGCAACTGCTTCTAGTCTCATGACAGATGAAAATTTGCTTAATTTCTCTCCTTGAAGATCTGTTCTTGGAAGCGAGGGCAAGTACATGAGGCCAGCAAGATCATCAGTAACCTTCTTCCTTGTGATGGCATTGATGAATCGCCATCCAATAGTTTGAGTGGGTTTCTTAAAGGAATTTTTATGACAGGGAATCACTGACAGCAGAAGCAGCCACGAGTGCATCTGTTCTCTCCCTTTGTTCTGTTTGACTCCATGCTTGCCACATGACATTTTTTAGATCAGTACTTCAATGGGAAGCACAAATGGGTGGCAACTGACAATAATTATGTTGCGGTACTCATTAAATTCTTAGCCATAACGGAAGTGGTGATACATTGAGATGTTTTCAAAGAAAGTATGTCGACATACAGCTCTGCAGAACTTGCAGAAAGAAATGCTAGGCCAAACAAGAATACACATAGTCTGGTAAACTCATGACATTTGCAGACACAGCTTTTGCTCCCTAAGTCTACAAGAACAGAAATTCTACAGACTTTATCTTGTTTCAACAAATGAAAGGTTTAAGAAAATACCAGAGGAGAAGGTGCTTATCTTGGTCTTTAATGCAGAATTTTAGTAACCCTAGTATGAATTCTGTGCAGGTTTGAAGTAAAGAATAAATTTATTTAAAATGAGACTTCCTTAAATCTGTGATAGCAGCAAAGACAGTGAAATTAAAATGGGTTTGCAAGTATTTCATTCAGTACTCAATGTGGAATATTTTATTACAATTTTGATTATGTTTCAAGGTTTAAAAGACTGTTAAAATATGCTAATTGAGATATTCAGAATAACAGAAGTTTTGATGGTGAAATCTCCTCTTTCTTTGAAAACTACTTAGAGTAAAGCAATATTTGGTTTCTCCTGATGTGGTTTTAGATAGTTAATATCAAATGTTAAATTAAACGTCAATAATCCTTAAGGAGTCACTTTTTTAAATCAAGGTTTACAATGTGATCTTAATGTCCATTTGTTCAGAGAATATAATGAGAACTGTACAGATCTCATGCATTTCCAGGCAGAGTTCATTATCGGGGTTTCAGTTATGCTTATTTAAGCCATATTTTAAATGCCTTATATGAAGATTTCAATTCCAAGAAAGTATACAAAAGAAATAAGGGAGTGTGCAAGCTAAAGGATTTTTCAGTTGTAGCTACCAGAAAATAAAAAACCCAACAAACAAAACTCAGACTGTACGAGTTAATAAACCATCAGCAGTATATATTATAAAATATTTTATAGAGGAATGCCAGAAAGGAAAATTCAGGTTTTTACTGTGTAAAATTTAAGTCAGTTAATGATCCATATTTTGAGTAGAATATCCCTTTTGAATGATGATTCATTAGTGTTATCTCAGAGTAGGAGATAGGAGATTATTGAAAATTTAATGCTGCATATCCACTGTCCTAATCATTATTGTCAGAAAGTCTATTAAAGATCATAGGTCATGGATCTAAGATTAAGTATGCCATAAAAAAAAAAAAAAAAAAAAAAAAAAAAAAAACGTGCAATGGACAAGGACGGATATATTTATAGATTAAGATTCACATTAAAATCACAGAATCACAGAATTGTAGGGATTGGAAGGGACCTTGAAAGATCATCGGGTCCAAGCCCCCTGCCAAAGCAGGTTCCTTAGGTAGCCGTCCAGATGGGCCTTGAATATCTCCAGAGGAGACTCCACAACACCGCTAGTCACAGGTCTCCAGCCAGACTCTGTGCCGCTGATCAACACCCTCTGAGCTCGGCCAGTCAGCCAGTTCTCAACCCACCTTGCCATCCACTCCTCTATCCCACATTTTCTCAGCTTTGTTATCAGGATGTCATGGGAGACAGTATAGAAAGCCTTGCTAAAGTCAAGGCTGATGACATCCACTGCTCTCCCCCCATCCACCCAGCTGGTGATGCCATCATAGAAGGCAACGAGGTTGGTCGAGCATGACTTCCCCTTGGTGAATCCATGTTAACTATTTCTCATGCATTGTATCAATTAATTTTGCTAAGACAGTATTTGGTAAAATAAAGCTACAGTCTTCAATGAAACATTTCTCAGTTAAAATGAAAAAGGGATGGGAGTCTTAATACTAAAACCATCACAACTCTGATTGCTATTTGTCCTGCTGCAAGTGAATCAGCCTCCAAAATGCATTTGGCCTAAAGATCATGCTGAAGTACTCAACAAGGTAACGAGATAAACATTCTTTTTCTCTTTTGGCCTTCAAACACTCTAGTTTTTGGAAAACTCCACTCACTCTTCTTAACATTTCACTAAATGGGAAGTTTAGAACTGCATGGCTAAATGGCATTTCAGAGCCATCACCGTGAAAAGAGATGCTGTTTGCCGGTGCGAGGGAAGGGGCTGTACACTGAGTTCCAGGCTGCGTGAAGGAGAGCCTGACCCTAAGCACCAGCAAGCTGTGCCATATTTTCTCTTGGCTGCTACAAGTGCAAGCCAAATCACACTGTTACTTTATGCAATAACCTTAGCCTGGGTCAGCAGACTTAGCAGGAATGAAACGTTCCCAGAAGCATCTCAGCAGGAATTAATTCAAAAAACCTACTGTTACTGGGCACATCTTTCATACACGTGCCTTTTTTTAACTTTCAAAACTAGACTGTACAAATTAATGGAAGCATGCCATGTTTTGGGGGATATTCTGAAGAAAGGCATTATCCCAGTGGCATTGTTCAAACTTCCTTTGTAAGGGTCACCATTCACACACATCTTGCTTTTTCCAAAACACTTACATTTAATGTAAACTAATGTTGAAGGTCAAAAATATTAACAATAAATAAATTAGATTTTATTATTTTATTTTAAACACAATGAAAACAATAAAATTATTATGTCTTTTTGTGTCTGTTAAGACAGAGATGATAAAGGAAACTATGCTTAATTCCAGAATAAAACCCAGAAGATCACCCTCTTCATCTTTCTATTTCAGCCATTAACCTATACCACTTATTTAACCCACTTAGTATAGGACTCAAACTCAGCACATACCCTAAATTCACTACCTGAATTCACAGAGATTTTCTACCAATGCTTCTCTGACAGCCTTGTTATGCCTTTCCTTCTTGGGACTCCCCACAGTTTCCTTTCATCTCCCAATCTTCTCACATTCCTTCTCTCCACTATTTCCCTTACTAATTTCTCTTCCTTAAAATTCAGGAAGAAGTTTGAGCTGTCATCTCACTTCACCAGTGGTTGGCTCTTTTGGAAAAGAGTGGGTAACCATGTGTCCAGAGAGAAGGAGTAATGGGATGATAAGGTGTGGCTCAGCCAGACTATAACCAGGCAAGGCAGAGAGACTGGCTGAAGTGACAGTGCTGATATCCCTGAATGAGGCATTTTCACATTACAGCCCTGAGATTCTGCATAAGAATATACAAACTACAAATGTTACACAGTCACATTACTGGCATTAAAGACTGCAGCTGTTGTCTCAGTGCACACAAGGTGATAAGCAAGTCACTTAGGGTATTAATGTGCTTGAGTATGAACTAATTCAGCCTTTGAAAGGAACTGTGACAAGTTTCAACTAGAGAGGAGGCTTAACCACCAAAAAATCAAATAAGATCTAGCATATTTCATTGTACAGTTCTGTCAAAAGGTTGTTACAGAACCCTGTTTTTCTGTATTCAGTGAGATAAATCAGCTCTTCAAACTGCCAAAAGCCAGCAGCAAAGGTAGGAAGAGTAGAGGGCGCTAGAGACAAAGAAAGCCAGGGAGGCTCAAACACATTCTGAAAGGCTGGAGAAGTAGAAATAATGGGGAAACCACCCCTTTTCTTTTTAGCAGCAGCAACCTATTACATCAGCCTACCTGCAATCACATCTTAAGGGGGTTGAAAGGAGGTTGTATAATGTATAGTTGTGTATTGCACTCATCAAATGTTACTGTTTGGGAAGCTATTAGTATTGTCCACTTGGATACGTGTTATGACATTATAAGGAAATTTCCATTTGAGCCCTACTGGGACTGTAGGGAGACTTGAAGAGGTCTGACATGCTATGAGGTGCCAGTGACAGGAACCGTGCTGAACCCCACAGACATTTTGGATCCAGGGAGTTCTTACAAGACCACAGAGCATTATGTTCAAGTGAGGCTGGACCTAGATACATAAATCATGTAAAGTTAAGAAGTTTTTTCTCCTACTAATGAATCTTAGAAGTACTTTGGAAACTAGTCTAGGGTCCCTGCTGCTGATTTCTCCCTCTTAAGTGTCACAAAGGTTATTGTTCTTCACCAAAGATGGATGCCTCCAGCACTAGACTCAGGAATGCCAACTGTAATTATAGACTTGGAAAAACAATGCTTTTAATGGCTTATTCAGGGTGACAAGTGTTGTCTTACCTTGCGAAGTCTATCAGCCTCATAGGTGTAGCTTTCCATTTGGCTTTCCCTTGCTGCATCATTTGATGTTAGCTCTCTTTTGCGGGTTTTTGAAACCAACATTTAAGATATGCACTTGGTAATCTTCTCTTGAAATCATAATAAAATGTCACTCTAATTTATTCTCTAGGAATATTTTGCTAGCTTCTTGTATTAATTCCCTCAAAGCTAATTTAGATGCTTGTTGTCTGTGTATGCTGCATCTGTCTGTATTAATAATTATGCAAGTGTCTGAACAAATTAAGACATTTTACAGCATTTAAACATCTCAAAGATCTTACTTTTTCTGTGAAAATGGAGAGGTTGTACTATAATTTATGGATGTTTTCCCATTAATCTCTGAATTGTTTTGGCAGCTAATGCCTAAAAGCAGCAGCTACCTGGCAAGGACAGAATATCTGTCAGACCATGAAGGGTGCCTGCACTCACTGGAGAGATAAATGGGAATGCTGAAATAGAGTTAAGCCCAGAGAAGGAAGCTCATCCTCAGACAGATTTGCCAAGCCTGTTTCATTATAGCTTATAGCTTTCATTGTGGCTTAGTGAATATTGTTAAGTATTCTGTCAAAATAAACATACTTTTCCAGACAAGTAGCACTGCAAAACCCTAAGGTGCCACCGCTAATACAGGCACTTGTTTACTGTTTTTTCACATAAGAAATTCAGGTATAATAACAAAAGAAAAAAGGTCCAACCTTTAATAATACGTATTTTTTAATCCCAAAAGTTTAGGGACTTTCTTTTTGTTGTTCCGTGCATTTTTTCCAGACATAAAGAAAAACATAGATCATTTCTTAAGGTGTATAATTTATAAAGCATTCTCTTTTCTTCTCTTTTGAGGACTGAAATGTATGGGTACTTGATCAGAATCAAGTTCCCATGATTCTGATGTTATTCTATAAAATCATAATTCATGCTTATCACTAAGGACACATAACCTAGAAGGTCTTCCCGATTATAATTTTAATTTCAAAAGCATCTTAAACAACCGCTATTTTATGCCTAGAACAAATAATTATAGTGTCTGAGTTTATTTCAGAAGAAAAAATGAAAATCAAAATCAGAAGACTTTCTTAAAAACACAATTTCAAGTTATTTTCTTACCTACTTATTGTTTTAGTTCCTTACCTATTTACTTAAAATATATCCTTTTAGTTACCTAAGCCCTGTTCAAATCAACAGACCAGATCAAGTTTATAAAATAATTGGAAAAAAAAAAAAAAAAAAAAAAAAAAAAAAAATCATTACCTGAAATTAAGAAGGCTAATACTTAAAGGAAGGTATTACAAATATTTTCTTAGAGGGAAAGGAGAAAAATGGAAAACAAAACCATGACAGAGTTTTAAATTGTGTATTATCATATATACATATATATATTAAGTAACATTTGACATTAAAAAAGGAAACCTTCTATGTCTACATACTATACTTTGATGAGAACTGACAAAAACTGACTTCAGTTTTTGCTCTGTTGAAAACAACATAACACCTCCAAAACATCAGATTGTTTCTATGCAGATTTACTATCATGCTGGGTAGGTTTATTTTGCCTGAATTTTATTCAGGCCTAATTGGAACTGGGGAAGCATGTTTTCTGATTCCACTGCTATTTTTTGTCTGATCTTACCACAATTATTTATACTTGAGGGAAGATAAAACCACAGATTCTTTGAGCATGCCACTGTGCACATTTGCAATCATATTTTTCCAATCATTGTTAACTGATCTTTAGCTGAAATGCAATATACCAAGAACAGCTGCCCTGAGAGATTTCATTCCCATACTCATGTATTTACAATCCATATGCTTAATTGGATTTCACTTAACAACTGTATTAATGGACTTAGTTACTAAACATTTGTGGATCATGTAACTGTTATTTCATTATATGCTAAATGAAGCTTAGTTGTAAACCTTAGATCTTTACTCCAAGGCCAACTCTTCCAGCTCTACAAAAGTATTAGTAGCATTGTCTTCTGTAAGGATCATCCTGAGATCTAACTAAAGACAACAGTTCCTTGCCTTTGCTTATTCTCCCTCCTCACTTCCAAGGAACTTCAGATGCCTTTTTTTTTTTTTTTTTTTTTTTTTTTTTTTTTTTTTTTTTTTTTTTTTTTCCTCCAACAGAAGTCAGTGAAAGCTTTATTGCTCACCTTGCATTCACTAGAAAGCCTACTCATAGGCAAGTCCAGTATTGCCTTGTCCCTAATGCAGATTTGCAACAGTAAAGTGGTCTTTTGAACTGATGAATAGGCATAAAAAAAATCACCAGAAGAGAATGAACTGGTTGACCTAAGAGATCTTTTTCATCTCTAATTTTTATGAGAAAAAAAATACAAAAATTACATTAACCTCATCTACAAAGTTCTCTGTCAAATAATGATCCTGTTATAAGGTCATTACAGAAAATATTGAGACACATTGCAGCACTGCTTGCAAAATTACACAATAAGCTCTTTGCATTTGCCTGTTATATTGAACAGTACATTGTATGGAAGTATTTGTATTTAAACAGTTCACTCAAGAAGGGTCTATGAATACACTAAGTGCTTTGAAAGCCATTATGGAAATCACTCTCATTATATACCATGTAGTAACCTCAGACCTATCAAGATCAAGCATAGACTTTTTCCAAAAGAGATTATAAACAAAAATGAAAAATATCACTGAAGCTTATTTTAGTCAATATTTTGGAGATTAAAAAAGAGAACCCTATATGGATCAAATTATGGTCCTTAAGAGAAAAATAGAAAGCAATCATTGAATTGCATCCTGTGAGTGGAAATTGGGCCAAAATTGATCTGGATAGTCAAATTTACTATTATATGCACTGAATGTACAATGAAATGTGATTAGAGCAAGTGTGCCATCAGTCCCTCTTGCAAGATCAAGCACAGAAAAGCACAGGCTTGATGAAAGGAATCAATAGCATTGAAAGCAAAATTGGAGGGCTGTCAAATCATCTTAATTCCTATTTTCTGAATGAGTGGAGTGGGATCGCTTCATGCACATGCTAATAACCAAATTAGTGTGCTTTTGACTCTGTACAGAGTCAAGCTTCTATAAAACTTAAATAGTATTGCTAAAAACAAGAAAAAAAATAACCCACAGAAAACTGGGAAATACCACAAAACACATATGTTCCACTTTGAATTCTTAATTTACACAGCTGCATTTATCTTATATTTGTAGTCATTAGGATATGCAAGGTACAAATTCATCTCTCTTAATATACTTGTTGGATAGCAACCTTTCCCCCACAACTGGAAGGACAATCTACTCAACAGGCACACATACATACATGCAAAGCACATAGCAAGGCTCGATCTGCGTGCCTCTTCAAAATCCAAGGAGTAAAGATTTCCTTTGATATCTCCTCAGAAAGGAGTGATGGTGGTTTCTGGGTCAGCTTAAGCTCACCTTAAACTGAATTGCCCCCCCATACTATCCCCCACATCACCCTTCTTCTCAACTTTCTTCATGCACAGCAAATCAGTAGAGCTTAGTGATGTAGCTGAAGACTGTAGTGTTAAGGTTATGTGGCCACGTGCCACTAAAGCTAGAGAAAAATTCAAGGCAGAGTGATAAATATACAGCTACTTCAGCAATTCTCTAAATCCATTTCTGGTTGTTTGTATCCCTTTTAGAAGTTTTTTGGTGCCACCCTGAGTGGCTGTTCAGCTTTGTACGGTGTGCATGCAGGAAAGGAGATTCTCAGCAGTTACAGGTTCTTCCCTCTGCCTTATTTATTTATTTATTCATTTATTTATCTATTTATTTATCTATCTATTTATTTATTTATTTTTTAAAGGCAAATATAAAGTAACATAGTTCCCTTTCCAGGTTTGATTAGTGCTGTATTTTAAGACATACAGACTTTGAGAAATGTATTCTTTATGTATAAGAAATCAGCCACAGTTGCAGCACAGGCAAGTTTCAGGGCAAAACACAAAGAGCAGCTCAGGAAGAGGGCCTCTTCCCATTTATTGCCAATACTACATAGTCCCCCATTTTTTAAATAAATAAACAAATAAATAATTAAAATAACAACAAAGGAATAATTAAATCACCCTGTTATAAAGGCATAGCAGCAAAAGAATAATTTGTGCTTTCTAGGTACTGTATTTCTCTAATTGGTAGAAAGGTACACTAATGTTTCAACATTAGTTGAAACAACTAATCAGCCCCAATATTTGATCAACCCCAACTTTAAACAGTACCAATGATGGGTCATCCAAAACTTCTCTGGGCAACTTGTTCCAGTGTCCCACTGCCCATCATAAAAAAAAATTATTCCTTATTAGAAGAAATTGCTTGTTAAGATGTTTCAAAACAGGAGGCATTTTACAGTAGTCCATAAAATAACAAAAGGACCTTACGTGCACAAAGTAACAGTTACAGAAGACAATACAGACTCTTGATTCTCCTTTTTGAAAAATTATAGGTTTCGTTTCTACTTAAAAATGTGTCAAATTTAAACCTATTATTAACATACATTAACCGCCTTTGGTTTATATTTCTGCTGTTTCTTTTGGTCTGCTTGTTATGTAGGCTTGTGAGTAACATAACAATGAACTTTAACACACAATGTTTCTTTACATCAGGAAATTGACTTTCTTAGAGTTTGAAAAAAAAAATCCTGAAAGCTATTTCTGCCCTTATGGTACAGAAATTAATGTGTCAAAGCACTGAGCACAGTCATAGTCTAGCAGAGGGGGTCAATGTTGTCAGTACTAAGCTTTTCTCATGTTGAACCAGGTGAATGGACAGACTGTACTGCAATTTCTGAGACAATGTTGCTCTACTGCAAACCTGGAAACTTATAAAAAACACCTGGAGTACCTTTAGATTTACCTTTCAGTCTTGGCCACCACCATGATGTCCCTGATGTTTTCTGTGAACCAGGTGCTTGGCTTTTATTTGTTGTTCCTCTGTAATAACAAGTTGCTGGGTATAGCTAATAATATATGACACTGTTATTTGTTTGAATATGGTGTCTGAATTTTTAGGCTGACAGGAAGCACAGTGATTTATTTATTTATTTGAAAATAAGATATAGAAGCAAATAGTCTTACATTTGTTGCATTTACAGTATAGCAGTGCACTTCTGACCCATTCAGCTGTCTCCGCGTGGGCGTTTAGTGAGAATGCCAACTTGTCAACTACCATGCTTTCAGGCCTCACTTTGTACTCTTTCATAACTAAAAGAAAGTGATCTTGTATAGCACTAAACATGTTCATTATCTCTTTTGCAAGTCCTTACTTAATAGTTTTCTCAAATGCTGGTGTTCTGTATATAAACCTGCTAAAGAAGGTCCTCCATTCCACCCACAGTTTATACAGAAGCAAAGATTTCTTTTTCTCTTAGTTTCTATAAATATTATCGATTCCAGTACAGCGTAAATATTTTCTCCAAAGACTTTAGCTGATAGAACTCAAAGCCTGAGCTATTAGAAACCACTGTTGGTAGCATAGGGTCTATGAGTATATAGGAAAGCTCTAACTGGCTTCCAAACTGCCAGTATCTGGGATTTCAGTCTCACATAGACAAAATAAATCATTCTAGAAGATACAGAGATCATGCTTAGCTAGGAAAATATTTTCTGCATCATGAGGAGAAAAATGTCCTGCATAATTCTAACAATTCCTTGGGTAACGATTTTTGGTAACTGAATTGACCCAATGGATCAGACCTTAAACCTGCTAGAAACTACTCTTGATGAAAAAATAATGTATTTCTCTTTTTCTGCAGGTTGTATCAAAAATATCAGGTGAGTTTTCTAAAACACAGCATCGTTATTTGAATAATCGCTGGTTATTGAAGAACTATCGACACTGTTCCTCCAAAACAGTAACCATATATGATTCCTTGAATCACAACTTCAAAAGTAAGAGCTTATCATGATCATTAACAGACATCTGTTAAGCTTCCATGTCCCTTAATAGTATTATTATTATTACTATTTTTAATTTAATGTGTCAATTTTCAGTAGAAAAATCTTTTTACTATAATGTTCTACAATATTTAGATTTGTAAGCATATAGCTTTTAACTGCTTTGATGTTCTTTTCTTTCCTTAAGTTTGGTTAAAAAAAATTCTGTTTTAGTATCACCATTGCTTGCCATTCAATGGTAATATTGAATATAATTGTATTTTAATATTTCAATTATTAAAATATAATAATTCAATTGAATATTATTCAAATATTGAATAATAACTGAATATCACCAAGCCATTAATTCTCTTCACTAATTTAATTATAAAGTGCTTCTCTAAACCACAGTTTTAAAGCATTAAAAATAAGCAAAATGAAAGTGACAGGCGTAGTAGTTTCTCCTGTTCAAAGTCGAATAATCAAAAAATAGCAAAAAAGAATTAACTTTGCGGTCAAATCTTTCTAGTGAATAAAATAACTCCTTGACTGCATCTCTTGCAATAGTTGAATTGCCTTTCAGTAATTACTGATGGTACTGAAGTAGTGTATCCTTTAACAATATGCATGCTTAATGCTGCAGACTGATACTGATGTCTGCAGAAGCAATGCTATTCACAACACAAATTTCAATCCATGTGCAAGATAATCATATTCATATTTCCATATAGGCACTGACAAATATAAATGTTTCCTCTAACTAGATGTAACTAGATGTTCACTAGATGTAACTTGGGCTCAGTAAACAGAAAATCTCTAGAACACTGAAAATCAACAGATACAGATAATATGGAGGTTGTAGAACCCCTGCCCAATTTAACAGTAATTGGTTATTCTGCTACTGTATCAGAGATAGAAATAATATACATTTTTGCAGGCTTCCTGTCTTCTCACCTACGGGCAAAACAGTTTTGCTCTGGGAATGTAACTTCATTTTTTTTTTTTTTTTTTTTTTTTTTTCCAAATTGTTTACACAGAGCATTGCTAGAGCCCTGGGGAAAATGCTCATTTCCCTCAGCTAGCTTGCAAAAGAATTTCAGTAAAGACTGCAGTAATTTGCATCAGGTTGACCTCATGGCCCTGTGTTTGCAATATTACAGTCTTTCACTGGTTGTGGACTAAAAATTGTTTGTATTGCTTAAGTGGTTTCAGCAATGCCAACAGTACTATGATTTATCTTTTATTTATTTATTTATTTATTTGTTTGTTTGTTTGTTTGTTCTGCATTGCAGACTCATTGCTCTTTGACTAGCCATGGTTATAACTTCCTGTAAGACTATGAATCCTAACTGAAGCAGTAAATGCTCTCTGAGGATGGAAAAAAATATTTCATGTGCATTCTGATATCTAATAATTTTCTCTGCTACATTTTCAGACACACTGATACTTTTAAAGCAGCTACCTATCATTTTTTTTTTTTTTTCACAGTTTTTGTTGTCAAGTCACCTAGCTTTTCCCTACAGATTAAACTGGTAACATTCAGTTACTGCATTTATGTTAGACCCCCAGAATTTCTGAGTCACGTACTAAGCATCATATTACATATCAGCATGGGAAATTATGTGAAATTCATGCTAGTCTTCAGTCACAGAGAGTCTTTCATTCTCTCATAAAGCTCACTGTAATTAACTATGGGCCTATACTTGCCAGTCAAGTGTACAGGTAGTGAATGAGCACTCAGAGCTCCTAAGTGCAAAGGAGCAGGAAGGGCAGTGGAAAACAGTGGCTGCAACTGCAGCAAAAAAACACCAAAATCAATGCCTAGACAAGGATTTCTAATTCCCCTTTTATTTCAGAACATCTGAACATTCTAGTTATCTAAAGCCAATAATACACTACAGCATATATTGCATTTAAAAAAAAAAAAAAAAAAAAAAAAAAAGCCTTTAAAAATATTTAAGGCCTTCCAAGAGTCAAGACCTTGCAATATTTCCAACAAATTTTAAGTTATGATACTATTACTTTACCTTGGCCCTTACATATGGCTGAAAAAACACAGTTTATTAAAGTGTCACTTTAATAAACTACCCTACTTTGCATATAAGGAAAGTAATGCACAGCATGTCCTACAAGCTGCCTCACTGACTTGTTCAGAAATGATCAGTAGCAGAACTGATTATGCTATTTATTCATGTCTTCA
The DNA here is from genome assembly GCA_011076525.1 of Nettapus auritus. Lineage (NCBI taxonomy): Eukaryota > Metazoa > Chordata > Aves > Anseriformes > Anatidae > Nettapus > Nettapus auritus. Next base: position 101,462,220 of record CM021765.1, read on the forward strand.
ACATCTTAGTTCCCAATTCAGTACTTTACTGACTGAAAACAATTTCATTAACTGAAAGCACTGACTTAATGTATCCGACTACTTTTCCTTTTAACTGGCCAGAAACTGTTTTGACCCATCTGCATTACTGCTAAATCTACTGAATGCTCCAGAAATTGATGCATGCACCCGAACTTGTATTTATGCTAAAGCATGAGCGTGATGAAAACAGCTACAATAACCATAAACCAGAATATTGGTATGAAACAAATCACAGTGGCTACATTTAAGGTTTTAAGTTTTCAAAAAGAAGAGATGACAACAACAACAAAAAAATATCCAATTCCAAATATTTGTGTAAAAAAATACAGAAGTACATAAAACAATTTTAAGAGATTTACTAGTCAATCTTTTTGCTATTTCAGTACATATTACTTAGCTATATCTCAAATCACTCTATTTAATAATTTACTTCACAGAAAAAAGCCTTTGGGAGCACCACCTGTCTGTTCTCACCAAACCTGTCCACCAACTTGCACATTAAACAAGCATGTATCAGCAAAAACAGGCTTACTTTGTTAAAATTGTTAATCCAATTGACCCACAGAATTCTCAACAAGATGAGAAAAAACTCAAACTTGTATATATTTTGCACTTTTTCAGTCAATATTCTGAATTGCTCTAAATACCAAGCCTGTGTCATGTCTTGCCAAGCTTTGTTCTACCATGGGGCTTCATTGTTAAACATGTTTTATATAGGAATTACATTGGCAACACAAAAAGTTAAAATGACCATTTGTATTGTAATTCTAAGAGGCAGGTAATATGATGTTATGATAAAAATAGCTGTGTGTGTTTCAAAGACCTGTACATGAAAGAAAAAGAAAATATACTAGGAATCCAGATTTTCTTTTGTACTTATTTTTTCAGTATCTTGCTCCTGAAAGCATTATACTGCTTTAACTGATTAAACTAGATCATTGGTAATACATACATCTGTGAGTATCATCATTATCATAAAATCATAGAATGGCTTTGGTTGGTTTTACCTTAAAGATCATCTTATTCCAACCCCCCTGCCATGGGCAGGGACACCTCCCACTAGATCAGGTTGGCCAAGGCCTCAACCAGCCTGGCCTTGAACTCCTCCAGGGATGGGGCACCCACAGCTTCTCTGGGCATCCTCTTCCAGTGCCTCGCTACACTTTCAGTAATCCAAGACAATAATTCTTGGAGCTTCCTTAGTTTCATCAACAGGAAAAAGATGCAGAATCAGCCAGACTGCTATTCTTCGGTAAGTTTATGAAAATTTGAGTTACACTAAGTACACCGTCAGAGGAAAACTAATTTGAAGCAACTGGAGAAATAGACTTGGCTTGCATAGTAAAGAAAAGATCTAACTTCATAAAATGAGACCATGAAAAATATCATGTCATGGTTTTCATTCTTGAAGTTACTTAAGCAGATATTATGGAAATCTTGAGAGACGTTGTAATTTCCTTATCTATAGATAAGTGTGTAGATATATATATAGAGAGAGAGAAATATATAGATATATGTGTGTGAGCCTGACTTCTTGCTATTTAGGTTAAGCTTACATACCTCAGAATGCAGCTATTCACATATAATAATATTTATTTTCACTGTTTTACTTCCTTATATTTATCATAATATCATTATTCATTGTTGCCTGCTCTTAGCCTCACTGGTTGCACTTGGGATTAAAAAGTAAGGGATTTCTTAGGACAGAGATTTTGCTCATATCCAGTGTGTTGTATCCAAAATAAATCCCACAGTTTAGTAATGATGTAACCCAGTTTAGGATCTCTTCTATGGTTTTCCTGTATTAGCCAAAACAAACAAGCCGAGATTAGAAGTTCTTCACAAAAACAAAGACTCTGTCTCCACTAGCACCCTCACCTAAGATAGCTGATAACTTAATGCTACTGTTAATTGGTGAACATTCCAAAATATTTCAGTACAAGTTTAAATAGGAGGCATTAACTGGGATTTGTCCCATATGGGAGTTGTCTCAGGCCCACAAGAAGAGAGAGACAAATGAAAAGACCTCTCTTCCATTCAAAATATGACCTCTCTTGGCTTACTTGGGCTCTTGATGTAACAGGCACTGAACTAGCTAATTAGCTTGGCACTGTTTCAGACAGTTGGATTACAGTCAGTGATAAAGTGCAGCAGAAGGCACCTCTTGGCGCTAGACCCTATAACTCATTGTTTTCCACCCGCAACTCCAGTGGAGGGAAATTTTCAGTGAGGTTTGAACTGGAGAATTGCTTCAGAGTCAAGGGAAACTATTTCATTTATCAAAGCCACATTTAACTAGTTGCTTATACAGCAAGCATAGAACAATATATCTAATATAAATAAATCACAGGACTGGGCCATGCTACTGTTAGTTACTCCCCCAGAGGTAAATATTTTTCCACTACTTCTAGGAAAGGAAGTTTCACAAACAAAAAGCTGCGTAAGAATCCACAGATATAGTTTCAATTCATATCCTTTTAACTAGGACTTTCAAGAGCTTCCTTTACTTTATGTCACAGAGCATGAATTTCATATGGATGTGTTTTAAACTAACTGGGAAACACACTTATGATCCTAAAGTGATACTGGGAGCCAAAGTGAGTGGAAATGTTTCAAAACAAAGAGAATAGAGTAGTCAGGTAAAACACCAACAAGAAAAGTCTCTACATCTGATAAGGATAATTAATAGTGATGTTTACAAAATGGTTTGGTTATTAAAAGAAATAAAAGTTACAACTGTAGTTTCTTTGCTGACTTCACTGTAATATGTTTCCTTGCAGAAACAAAATTTTAGAGTATTTTTTAAACAGTGCTTTAAATTTAACAACAGCAAGCCCTTTGGCTAAGCAGCAGTTGCATGTAGTATCCCTATATGATTTACAAGACTTGTATTCATTTAAAATAGTTATGGACATTATCAATATAATCACCACAACAACAGAGCAATGGAGCTTATTTAGTTATTTCACAGGGTTGAGTCTACTTTAACATTGTCAGGTTCATATATATGTTCCTTCTAAATTGCCTGAGCAGCATTCTATCCCCTCACTTTTTTTTTTTTTTTTTTTTTTTTTTTCCACAGCCCTCCCACTCTATATCCTCCTTTGAAAAATGTTATCAGCATTAATATCATTTACTTATTTGCAGATTTTGTGCATACAACAACAAGAACATTGAAGACAGTATTCCCACATCTGGAAGCATGTTTTTTTAACCTAACGTTGTAGTTATATGGTCCCTGAAATATATAAAGATATTTAAAATGTTCATATTGGAATACAACTGTCGCAGGCTTGCATCATTTCCCGTCCACACTACATTTTGTATGATGTGAATGGATTTGCAGAGTTTTCTTTTCTGGTCTCATTACAGTCTTTGTCACTAAGAATGAGGTATCCAAATTTTAATGCCTCATATATTTTGGCAGCTGTAGTGATGTGCTATACTACTTTGACCTTTTGATTGGCTTGCCATTTCAGTTCTTCCTATTTACAGCTTCATTAACCTGTGGGGGAGAGGTGGACTGGCTACCCAATCAACGGACGGTATATTGAAAAGGTCAGCGTGGTCCAGTTTATTTATAATACTTACACAAACCACAGGCACATCAAAGATATACAGTTCCCCATTTGGGATGGCAAAGTTGCAGTGGTAGAAAAAGTGAAGTGACATGAATTCATTCTGAATCCCAGACATTAGGAAAATGAAAGGAAGCAGAAAAAATCCAACTCCATTTCAGCGAAATACCACATTTGTCTACTTCTTAGCAGAAAACATTTGATTTCAACAAGATGACATTTCCCAGATGAGATCTACAATTATTACCATTTTGAATTAGTCATGAAGTCAACTCTAAGGACATTTCATTGCCTGTTTAATATTATCCTGGGAAGAAAGAATGAAAATTGAACGAACAGGGAACTTTTGTACAGGGAACTGTTATACAGGAAATTTCTGAAGATTCCCAACATTCTTTTCTATAGACTTCATTAAACTCCATCTTCTATAGGAGAAAACATTAATAATAGGTATGTAATTAGCTATTTAGAGCACAAAGAGATAGGACAAAATTTAGACTAAACATCAAGTTTGATAACAGCGGGCATTGTGCTGTAGGAGGTTCTGTCTTTCAGATAAGAAGAAAAACTAAACTAAAGGCCACTTATGATCACTGAGGTTGTTTAGCCATGCTAAACTGAGTGACCTGGCTAGACTCCAGCTTCTGTAATTACAGGTCTCAGCAGTACCTAATTTTCCCTAAACCTAATTGTTTTGGGGCAGTGGCAGGCTGGGGGGAAAGATAACCTCTTTGCTTTGTGTCCGAACACTCCTACATGAAGTAGAATAGCATTTTTGTGGTGAAAAGATGAGGACATTTTTTTACATGTGGAATTCTGAACACTAGTTATAAAGCTACCTGGGAAAGTAACATACAGCAGAGAAATTTTTGAAAGCATGATTATTACAACTTTAATGTGAATGAATAAATAAGCCAGGTCCAACTCATATGTTATCTGTCTTTCTTGCAAGAGACTAATTCTCTGTCCAGAGCTAGAAAAAAAAGTTAATTCACTAAATAAATGAATGAAATAAGAAATGTTTCATTTAGCTACTTAAGTTTAAAAGGTTGTCATTGTGTACACTTTTTTTTTTTTTCCTGCTATCCATTACAGCACTTTTTGCACACCATCTCCAGACTTCTCCCCTACCCACAGTCACTATTGGTAAATGTCCAATGTCTGTAGTTATTTATTTGTTTGCCTTTTATTTTTAATTTGAATTAAAGTAGCATTTAGGAAACAATTTCACAGCCATGTTGTAGCATACATGTGATCTCCTGCACCTGAAAAACTCAGTGAAAGAATCCCAATGCTTATATTTTTTCTTCCTATTAAACACATTGAGAATAAAGTCTAGGTCTTAGCCATTGGGATACTGTTTAATGTGCTTATGCGGTGGTAATTATCCTCTCCTTTTCTCAGAAAACCAAGTCATCCTTTCATAAGAAAAGACGATGGAAAAGACCATGTGTGCTGTGGAGGAGCAGAGAAAAATAAAAATTAACTAATCTTAGGAGAGTGAGATTATCAGTGTAAACTATAAGTAAAATATTAGGTTGTATTTGCATATCCTTTACTTATACATGCACCTGGATGTGAACACAAATCTTGTCACTGCATGAATTCCTTTAGATGTGTTCCTAACATAAAATAGTTTTGAGAAATGTTACACGAGGTGGTCATTTTCACCTTGTTTACCACACAATGAAACTGCAAACTTAATTAGATCTTATTGCTAATCAGAAGGATTTCCTCCAAAGAAACACTCTGAAATATTGGGAAGTTGGTAATATGTTAAATTTCTGCAGGCCAGTAATTTTTCTTGCCTTTCTCTACATAAATATCTAATAAGTGAATCAACACAGCTTTATTGAAGTCTGTGTTGATTTAAACCATCTGAATTTCTTCCTCAGTACTGAGAAGAGATCATTTGTTACTGCGAGCAAAGCATATGCAAAATGTAGGATTTTTTATCTTCAGAGGTTTGGCTGGAAATGTTGTTCTTGAGGGTATGTAGAAAACTGAAAATGAACATTTTGAACATGAAAAAAAAAATCCTCAGATTTTATCACTTCTGAAGAAAAAGGTTGATTGATTTATATAATTTGATTGTACACCCACGGTTTTATTTGTGCTGCTGCATATCAAACACACTCTCTTCCATTATAAACTAAGTCAAATCCTTGTTTTTATTAATTTTTATGATGTATTAGATAATGCCAACAAAATTAAGATTATCATTATTATTTAATATAATATTCTTCACTAGAAATGAATGGGATAGACCAGAAACTCACAAACCTACTGTCTAGACTCCAAATAGTAGGCAGTACCAGTGGATTCAAAACAAAAGGCAAGAAAAAGACTAACAAAACAAATATATATATATAAAAATAATAATAATAATAATAATTGTCAATAACAACTATATGTTTTCTTCAGCTCTGCACAAAGGAGGTGGCCAGTTACAAAGGACATCAAAGAGATCTTTGGCTTTTATCCTTATAACTGCTTTGTCTAGCCATACAGATGTTCAGTATTTTTTTGTAGGATAAGGATCAAATTAAAAAGAAAACACAAAAACATTTCCAGGAAAATAAATCAAATGCATACAGCAAACAATCATTCAAGAATTCAGCAATACCCTCGCGCATTTTACCTACTTGATACAAGAACAGATTTTCAAAGTATGAAAATTACATTTTATTCTTGATTAGATAAATATCTAAACTCTAATGATCTATAAATAAATGTAGGTTTTATATAGCATATAAATATATTTTTATATATTTATTAAACATATATAATAGAAGTGACACATTTTTTTCCCCAATACTTTTATCTTTATGATTATAAAGACAGTAGAAATATCTCTTCATTTAACTTAATATTGTAGTTGCTACTGTTGTCAAAATACCTGTTTTGACTGTTTCAACAAAGATGTACAAATCTGATGGGAGCAGGGATAATGTTTGCAGGGATAACTGTATCCCCAAAATAAGCTTCTTGGTCCAAGGAACCATGAACCACAAAAAAACAAACAAACAAACAAACAAAACAAACAAACAAAAAAACTGCAAATCCAAATCCTTGGAAGAGGAATCCATTGCCACTAATTTACTCCCATTCCTGGGCCAGTGAGGCCCACATACGTTTATATCATAGAATCATAGAATGGTTTGGGTTGGAAGGGACCTTAAAGATCATCTAGTTCCAATCCCCCTGATGTGGCAGGGACACCTCCCATCTGACGAGGTTGCTCAAAGCTCCATCCAACCTGGCCTTGAACACTTCCAAGGATGGAGCATTCAAAGCTTCTCTGGGCAACCTGTTTCAGTTCCTCACCACCATCTGAGTGAACAATTTCTTCTGAATATCTAATCTAAATCTTTTAGTTTAAAACCATCATTATGCTCCTTGACAAAGAATCCCTCCCCAGCTTTCCTGTAGGCCCACTTTAGGTACTGCCAGGCTTCTATACGGTCTCCGCGGAGCCTTCTCTTCTCCAGGCTGAACAACCCCAACTCCCTCAGCCTGTCTTCACAGGACAGGTGCTCCAGCCCCTTGTGGCCCTCCTCTGGACTTGCTCCAACAGCTCCATGTCCTTCTAGTACTGGGGGCCCCAGAGCTGAATGCAGTGCTCCAGGTGGGGTCTCAGAAGGGCAGAGTAGATGGGGAGAATCACTTCCCTCACCCTGCTGGCCATGCAGCCTTTGATGAAGCCCAGAATATGGCTAGCTTTCTGGGCTACAAGCACATATATATAAAAGCACCTATTGCCATAATGATAAACATTCTTTGGAACAACTCTGCTTTTCAGAATGGGAAAATGGTGCCTGTAGTAGCTCAGCACTTCTGTTTCCAACCAATTTTAAACAACCAAAACCCAAACAAACAAACAAACAGAAAACCCACATGACAGTTTGACGTGACATAGAATTCACTTGTTAATATTCATATTATCAGGAAGATAGGCTGTAAATTATATTTCCATAGAGGTACAAGTATAGTTAATCACATATTTTTTTTATATGCATACAGTCAGTTATACATTGTGTATATATATAGTTAATTATATATTTGTATGTAAATAGATGTATCTAAGTACAAGCACACATTTTATCTAAAGTTATTCTGAAAGTCTCTAACTCTTCCCACAGAGAAGAATAAAGAATTACTAGAGCAATCAACTGAAAATCAGATAAAAATAATCGTTCAAAGTGAAAAATCCAATTAAGTTTAAGCAAAAACAAAACAAAAAAAACATCTCCAACAACAAAAAACTCTTATTTGTTAAAAGAGTAAATGTTTCCTTTAAGTATGCCTATATGTTTCCAGGGCAAGTTTAATAGTTAACGTATAAAATAGTATAGGAGATGAAGAATGAGACAGAGATAAGATGATATAAGGTAGGGTGGCCAGCAGGAAATGATTTGTGAAATAAAGCATTGTGCCTAAGACCTTAAAGTGCCCACCATAAGCATTTCAGGGCATTTTCCCGAGAAGGACTCTAGTCTAGTCCCATGGATCTTGTGGCACTTGTGGCCCAGTTCATGTACTTCAAGACTGCTTTGGAAAGGGAGCTGAAACACAGTGAGGGAGAAAACAGGGACTGTACATGGATGAGAAATGGCACATGCTCGTCTCTCTTCCACAGTGATGATGAAGTTAGTTGACAGGTTTATCCAACAGCCATTGCCGTGTTCCTTCAATTTCAATCATGTGTATTGCTTCTAAAACACAACTTCTAAAATGCCTCATTGTAGTTATATCACACTGTTTCTTTTTCCTTTGCTGAAGAGCTGAGTGTAACCTGAGGATAGTGGTTCAGTATGTGAGCTTTTGGAGAGGTGACAGAAGCAGAATGCATTTCATACAATCCACAACAAAGTAAAATACTGTGGGAGTTTGTCTTAACTGAAACTTTTCACCAGTTCATTTATTGGAAGAGGATTTTACTTGAAAGAATGAAAGGTAATCACTGCTTCAATAGTTGTCTCTAGGCCAAAGAATGATCTCCGCACTGAGTGGACACAGCACTTCACAAAGATAATAATTAAAAAAATCAACCAACCAACCAACCAGCCAAACAAACAAAAAAACCACGAACAAACAAACAAAAACACAGGTATTTTTCTGAATAATGCTCCATAGATAAATTTTCGAGTCTATCCACAATATAACAGGCATTTACCAAAAAGAATTTGGGGAGAAAGAAGCAAAGAGCATCAAAAAACCTCTCCATAGATCTATTACTCTTCAGGCAAAAGCAGTCTAATTGTGAGACATTTACCACTACTTCCTTCACAGTCAGCAAATTTTGTTTCTCAAGCAAAGAAGCAAACCCAGGAGTCAGCAGCAGAACTCACTTTCATATTCATCTCATTTTCATATTCATATTAATAGTATCTTAGAATAAACTCAATTGCAACATCAAATTTCTCTCCTTTACTCTTTGGTAGCTGAATAAAGACATGCTGAGATCTCGCCTTCATAGACAATTTTATGAAAGGCAAAGAAATAAAGATAATCATCTGAGAATTAATAGACGTCCCCAGTGAAGCCTTATAGAGGCAAATAATGACTAAACCACTTATTTATGTGCAGTTTGTGATTTTACAATGCAAACAAATGTGAACTTATAGAAAAAAGATTGCAATGGAGCAATAAACTGACAAGAAGATTTTTTTTTTTTTTTCAGTGTAATCATGCTGCTGTACACAACAGGGAGATATTATTTCCCCAGATTACATAGTTATTTCTAGTGCCTCCTGCCCCACCAAGTGGACTAATAGTGTTATTTTTTTTATCATAAATTTGTATATTCTTTTTCTTTAAGGACTAAATGAAGTATATGTTCCCATAGCAACAAAAACTAATTCTTTCCAAATTTAGGTTTGAGCCTTTAAAACTGAATTCCATGGAAGCTTACTCTCATATGAATCTTTGAAATGTGCTATTATAGAAGCACAGTTTTAATCTACAAAGCTCAAAGATGGAGGGGGAAAAATCAGTATTCTACACATGGCATAATATGCACATCCATAAATGTATCATAAACTTCAATTTCTTAATACTTTACATCTTCTGAAAAATCTGTTCAATATGTTTACTGCTGCTTATTTTAATATTTTTGTTCCAGAACATAATGTATGTTAGTTTGCAGTTTCCTAACAGAGAGCCTTGTAAAATGGAAGATACAGTGAATTCCAGCTTGTTACAAGGACAGATATTAAGAATATTTAATTTAGACAATAATTAACTACCGTCTCATTGCATTAAATTAATTAGAGAAGACTTCACAGGACAAGAGCAACAGGGCAAAACAAACACCAACTCAGGTCCAAAACATTGAGGAAGACAAACCACAGGATGTCCAGGACTGGGTAAATTCTAGGTGTAGAAAAACTGCCATCAATTCATCAAGAATTATTCATCAACCATTAACTCTTGGCTTCCTTTTAAAAACGTATGGTCCACACACACCCTCTCTCCCAAAGTGAGTCAGATTTCTTTCTCTTGTGGGTGCATGTTTGCATTCATTCTTCTCATAGGAAGTCTATCTCATGGTTTGTCATCTTCCACTCACATATTTATATGATGTTTATAAAGACTAAGGTACCTCTTTAAAAAAAATTACTGAATGCTTGGCTTGTTTATAATGTTTTATTATAAAATTTTAAAATAGCTCAGAAAAAGACTAAATAATATGCTCAAAGAGAGCCTTAATTTAGAACTACACAAGTCAGGAAAAAAAAAAAAAATCATTGTAGAAGCTGAAAGGAAGGTTAAACCAGACTAAGCCCCCATTCTTTGGCTATGGGGTTCTCATTAATTTTCCATAACCAAGCAATTTTCACTACATTCGTAACAGATATTGTCCCCCTATCTCCCTCTTGTATTACAGTGAGTTTCATAATATATTAGTTTAACACAGCATCTGTATTAAAGTTTCATGATCTCTCAGAAGAAACATCTATCTCCTATATGCCATTTATATTGTAATGCCCATCCTTTCCAGGGACACCCAAAATCACTACACTTCTATCTAATGACCTTGTCCATTGATATTTGAAATATTCATCATAATTAATAATCAATAATCATCATAATATTTTGAAGATTATACATTCAAATCGAAGATGATAGTATCTGTTAAATATTCTGGTAAGGTGCTAGTGCCATTATGCCTCAGAGTTTCTGGACATTAACACATTAATCACCAGTAACTTGGAAACTGCTTTACTTCACTTTCATAGGGAAGTTAGTCTGTTTTTTGTTTAGTTTGGCTTAACCCAGGAAGTGACGGATCTGGTAACAACACAAAAGCTGCAGAACAGCAGTAGATAATGGTGACAGATGCAGCTTCGCAGAACAAGGAAAAGACAAAATAGCACAGTCCACAGGAGAAAAACACTAACAGCAGACTGCTTCACATATTTCTCTGAAATAACAGAAATATATATTTTTTCCTGATTAGGAGGAAGAACAAGTAGAAGCATAGCCTAGTCAGCATAAAATATGGAGCAGAATTCCCATTGTGATGCTGTCTACATGTGATATCTGTCTACAGATATGGTATTTTTCCAGCAAAGCATCTAACCAAATTTACTGAACTACAGACCAAATGGCCGTGTCATCCTGAGATTTTCCACAGCCATGGAAAAAAAGTGTAATATAAAACGTGTTCATTGCAGTTCTGTAGAAGCAAAAAAAAAAAAACCACCACCTTCAAGATGTTTTCATATTCTATATCTCACACCCAAAAAAAGAAGACAGTTTGAAAGCTCACCATGCCCCTATTAAAAATAATTATGGAGTTGTATAAAAAAGTAACTCCAGATTACAGAAATACTCTTTAAAAAAATATTTTCTCCTCTTTAAGATATGAAAGTCTTCATCTTTCTGATTATAAGACTACTGCATTCTAATCTTAGCTGATAAAAAATGCACATTATTCTAGCTATTCTGTTCATATAGCTCTTATATGAAGATCTGAAATATTAGGGATGATGGGCCCAGTACTAATGTTAAGCCCCTGATAAAACCCACCATTAATCACATAGCAAGGCTCCAATGTTTTTTTAACAAGGTATTCCTCAATATATGCTTGCATTTCAGAGCCCAATATGGGTATATATGCAACATAAGCCTTGAAGACAACCAGGATATGTTCCATTGTCATTTGATTTTTAAATTCCTACACTAAGTTAGGCTCCTGGAACTAGGCATTAAAAGCACAAATGGCCATTTCATAGCATCAGCTGCTTTAGCTGACAGCACTCAAATCTTCTTACATATCACAGGGTAGCAAATCATGAAATAGGGGCTGTTATATACTGAAAGCATTTTTGAAGAGTTAGCAATTCCTTAAGACCTGAAAATCAGTATAATCCAAACTATTTCCTTAGTTACATTTCAGGTCTTCTGTGCCAATTAAACTTTCCAGACAAACCATATAGAATTGCAAAGATATATTGCAGAAGCCTTTTATATTTTTATTCCCTTTTCAACATTCAGTCCTGAATTATGTATTTAATGAGAACTCTGAAACTCTTTAAATATCTCATCATCTTTTATTTAGAGATAGCTTAACTTGAAAAGTCCTGTTAGGAGGATTTGTTTTACATTTTTAAAGAGCAATATTTCCTTTACAACCAAACCTTACGTGGTCTTACTTAAAAGTAAGATTCTTAGATTCTTTCAAGGGATTTTATTGGATTAGAACTAGTGTTGTAAAAGCAATTTATAAATGCCTAAATAGTAGTAATACATTTTGTTCAACAGTTTTTGCCTCAGTATTAACAATTCTTCAAGCTAAAAAACATATAAAGCCAGCCAAACTTCAACAATCCACCATAAACATTTTTTTTTTTCTATGGATTTTTTTCCTTGCCATATACAATATTTCCAGAGATGATCAATATGGCAATTTCCTGCCAACCCCGAAGGCTAATTACCACTCATTTTCAGAGACTGTCAAGGCATAAGTATTAAAATGTTCTGAAAGTAAGTTACACAGACTCATTAAAGAGCCATGGAACATGTTTCTTTGCCTTTTCATTGGTAAAACAGGCACATCATTATATTTTATATGAAGAAGCTGGGTGGTAGCATTAGTGAAATCCAAGTAGCTGTGTTGTAAAGGCGGTGAATCTAAGACTATATGTCCAAAAGCAGCCATCATATCATCATGAATGTATTTTGTTTTGTGTATTTCTAACTAATTGTTCAGCTTGAAACAAGTTCTGCAGTGGATCTCTGTAGCAGGACAGATGCCTCTCCATTGCATGTATTCAGGATATCCCTTCCCACACTACTTAGAGTTTAAGAGTTCACTTGTGGGACTATTTCTTAGTGCCTCATAAGCATGAATAAAGTAAAACTGTTCCTTCTGCAGTAAAATCATATGGAATGCACATGTTCATCACTTTATCCGCCCAAATCAGATGGTCTGTGCTAAATCAGAGATTTTTATTAGAAATCTCTGCCACCTGTGCAATCCTGCATGTGTTAGAACCACTCCTCACAGCTGGGGTAGCAGAAGATTTTTCTTTATTGCAGAAGTTTCCTTAATAGAAAGGCTCATCTTCTGATAGCAACTGCTTAGCATTTGTGTGTTAGATATCCCATCCTTGAAAGAAAAAGGCAGATAGTCCCATGGAAGAGATATGTTACAGAAAGGATTTGGCTAGCAAGAGGTTGACAAGGCCAGGAAAGAACTTCTGTTGTGAATTCCCAGTGAAGGTCCTTTTTAGTTTTCTTTTGAGGATCAGAAATGAGAAATAGGAGATGATTTATCAGTTCACTCCTGGCAGCTAAGCACTTCGGTGCATCTTAGATTCTTGTGGAGTTTCTTCTGGTACACAAGTTTTCTTTGTGTCATGTATGCAGTTATCATGAAGGAATATGATTGTCTGGATTAAGTGCATTATATGTTTTTATCCTAAAATCTCAGATGCTGATAGCTCTGACATGGCAGATATTCAGAATACACTCAGACACAGTCTAAATCGACTAGGTATATTTTAGAAAGCAAACTAGAAATTACATTTCCAGAAGAAAATACAACTTCCAAAGTCAGAAATCTTGTATAGATTTCCTACAGAACTCCTTTATATCACTCATATGTGTAGCCCCTTACAAAGCAGTAAAATGAAAGGCAAGGTTTGCCAAGATTAGAGAGATGGCAAAACTCTGGTTTGACTAGCAGTTTGGGTCACTGAGAGAAAATATTTGATGAATTGGCAGGAGAAAAGTTTGAAGGAATGCTTATTTGGACTGATGGGAAGAACACATATATTTTCTCAGATGAGTATTAAATCAAATTTTGCATTTAATTCTTTGTTTAATCCAGCAAAGACCGTAACACTACAGAAGCTCCTCAATGTAGTGGGAACAGGCCACATAAATAAAAGTTCCATGTAAAATTAACTGTTTAAGCCTGTATTATTGCTGTCAAAATATATTTATTAGAAATGGATATGTGGAAAGGAAATCCTTCTATTATTCCCATTTTATCCATCTCGCAATTTCTAATTAAACAGAGCCTGTATCTCAATTGCTCTGCCTTGAGAAATTAAAGAACTGCAGCTCCTATGATAAGCTCTTCCCTCACGTCAAAATCCAAGCTATTTAATTTGCTTAATATACTTAAGTTTATAATACTTTAAATTGTAGTTTAAAAATAGCAACAGAGCCCTTTTATAATGTGGTTTGAAAATAAACATAAAACACCAATGAAAATTACATTTTCCTCTAAACTGCTTACAGCTTTCAATATCAATCCTGTATATAACCTCGAGTTCCTCCATATCAAAAAATAGCTGGATTTACAGCAAAGTATCACTGTTATTTAAATAAAAAGGTAGATTTTACTGAAAAGTAAGGAATAACTCTGCATATAAATACACAGATACAGTAGTGGACAACAGTGAGAGATCAGCAAGTATTTAACCACCACAGTGTTATGGAAAGTTTCTTCTGTTCTGATATCAAAGGAATGTCACATACATCCTCACATAAAGCAGGTTAAAAAGCAAATATCTAAAAATAGCTCCATCCTCCCCAAGTGACCCCAAATCACCTTCAAACAGAATTTTTCTATAAGATTAACATAAGATGCTCTTCGTTGAGTGCTTTTAAAAATATATTCTCAGCAGCTTCAACAGCTTCCTTTGAAAAATGAGCCTATGTACAGCACTTGAATTGAAAGGATTTGCAGTTATATTGATATTTAAGAGTTCAATAGAATACATACAGTCCAACATACAACAAGATTTTACTGTGGTGTTTTGACTAAACAGCTTTCATTAAAGACAATAGAGTTTGTATTTCTTGGAAAATTTAAGATTTACAAGCACACTAACATCTTTAAAAACAAAACAAGAAAGTTTTCTGTAAGACTTTTTAAGTTGCCACTTAAATGTGAACTAACCAGGTAATGATCAAAAGAGGTGAAACACTGAATATTCTGAGTGATTTTGTTCTTATTAATTAAGGAGTAAACATAACAAAGAATCAAACTGTATATCCAGTGCTTAAAGGAATTTTGAGTGATTCTGAAATGTACAGCAAGTGATAGCATGCTGGAAGAAAATAGAAAATATATGTAAACTTGCATTCTAATTATTTTACATTGATGTTCATCTGTTGAAAAAGATGTTCATTTTTCACAAGTAATTATTACTTTGTCTAGAAAAGAGATGAAGTTAAATATAAATCTCAATTCCTATAAAAAAAAATACCATGGGAGCATCCCAGCACAAACAAACAAACAATAAACTTTCCTTTATTATTTATACTTCTAATCAGAAGTTCAGTAGTTTTCTGAGTCTCTGTGATGGATCCTAAACCACTTTACAGCAAAGGGCCTCCTAAAGAGCTCCTTCAACAGGAGTTGCAAACCCTGCTCACCTCACAGTAGCTACTTTATTGTCCTTTACAGCCTTAGGGTCACAGTTTACTGAGTATCTGGGAGCTGCTTAACTTGTACTTTAGGTGTTGAGAAATATTTAAAATTAAGAAATGTGCCACTCCCTTCCACAAAGATAAACAAGCTAAGCCCATCTTCACTGAATCAAGCGAAATCATGTACACTCATGTGAATCTTGCACATCCATTTGTACCCAGAAAAAAAAAAAAAAAAAAAAAAAAAAAAAAAAAGAAAAGGAAGAATTAGTGTGAGACGCTATTGCTATACCTGTAATATTGGCATAGATGTCAACAGCAGCCTGACACCTCACACTTTCATTTTCAACCAAGTACCATACAATTTAGGGTATAGGGTTGACAATATCAAGACTTTCAAAATTCTAACAGCAGTAACATTTTGACAGATAGAATATATTTCACTATGTGATAATACATGTAGGAGGGGTCATTGTTTTTTGTTTGTGAAGTGAAATCCAGTTCAATACACACTACTGATCCCAGTCAGTGCACCTCAATTTGGATATAGTGAACCACCTCTCAGTGGTACCAAACACACTGAGAACACTTTAAAATACCCTTTAGGTCAGTGGAAACATGGCTAGAAATGACATCTACTGAACCCTGGTGAACTTGTCACATTATACTTGCTTAAAAAGGGGAGTTATTCCAAAGATGAAAGCATGTTCAGTGTGGTCTGTGAAACATTTCTGGAAAAGATGGGAGAAAAATAATAATAATAAAAAGAGAACTTCATGAAAAAATTCTCCAGTCATTTGAAGCATGTATGTGTATTCCTACATATACATCAGTATAAAAATATGAGCCAATGATATATATGGAAAGGTAAAGCTTAGCGCCAGTACCTTCTGTCATGACAGTTCGTCAGGTGATGAGTTGCTATTCGGAGCAAGTCAGCTAGCCTAAACCAAGTCCCATGCACTCAGGAGGACAGGATTTTAGGTTACACTTATTCCCAGTTGGTAGCTGACCATCTGCTGTGGTCAAGGTAAACCTCTGAGTTTCTGCTGAGAAGAGCCCTGAGATCAGTGCTCCTCAGTTTACCAGCCAAGGATGTGACCCTTGTTGTGAGCCCCTTGTTGCCTAACTATTGTAGTGACCCTTGGCAAGTAGCAAGTCTCCCGCCAAGCCCACTGAATAAGGTTTATGTTATCCTGAAGTGCTGAACTCCCATGGATGAGTTAATTCAGAAAATTAATCTGCCTGATTACCTGAAAAAAATAAAATAATAATAATAATCATCATCATCATCATCATTATCATCATCATCATCATCTACATTTTCCTATTCTTTTTCTCTTGCTGGAAAGCAAAAAGGGGGAAAAAAAGGGGGGTGGGAGTGGAGGCGAGAAAGAGTTAGAGAGTTCTGCCTCCTTGCCTTTTTTTTTTTTTTGTGAGGAATTAAATACCCAAAAGCAAGGGGATTTGAAATATGAAACCAAATGGTTGTTTTCTCCATCCTAAAAAAATACTGGGTTTGGATTCAAACTCCAACAGTTAAGTTTGAAATAAACTGATTTTTTGTGTGTGCTTTGCAGTAAAATTTGTCATAAAATATAAAAGATTTTTCCTAAAAGATTACAGTCAAAAGAAAAACTAAATCAGTTAAATATTACTGTCAGCAAAAGTCTAGTGACAAATTAGTGTTATCAGTTTATTCTTGGTAATTTAGCACAAGAAGAAATCACTTTAGTAGCAATACCTTTCCCTAGTTAAAAAAAAAAAAAAAAAAAAAAAAAAAAAAAAAAAAAAAAGAAATTATTTTAAGCCATACTTTTAAAACATGTAACACATTTCTGGCAAGCATATGGGCTTTGATTGTCAAACATATGCCATAAATTCATAGGCAGAGTCAGGGCAAATCATTTGACATTCTTGTGGCTCAGACAATCCAGCTGTAAAATTAGATGAAAGCAGAACAGAAAAACAGATGCTACTGCATCCAATTTGAGTTTTCTTGAACAAATAACATCTTAAGAGAGCAGAATTAATGTCTTGTATAAACTAAAATATTTTATTTGATGCTTATTGGCAATCTGTAAATTAAAATAAAAAACATGAAAAATTGTGTAAGTCTACTGCAGGTAGTATATTCAATTTCCAAATTTATAAACTCATCACAGGTTTGCAGAGCCAGGCAGTAGCTACCTGAGAACTGAGCCTACTGGCCCCTGGCAAGGAAGGTTTGCCTGGCATGAGTTGGGTACCACTGTCTAAACCATCTGTCAAATCCACTCTGGGCCTGAGAGAGCTTATAGGGGCATTCAGAGAGAAGGCCAGGCCAAAGCACATGACATATGCACTGATTTAGTTCATTCTTCTAGGCAGCCAGCCACCCTAAGAGCTCTAGATGGCATTTGAAAATCCACTTTCTTCTCATCAAGGCATGCAGAAATCTACTTTTTGCTCATATCTGTGTTGTCAGCTTATGTTGGGCTTCAGACTAACATACTGAAATGCCTAAACCATAAGGCTCCACCTTCCTTGGAGGCATCAGTCACACCTATGCCATCCTGGGCATGTGTTGCTTCCACTAGGCCTGCAGGTGGTAGAGCCCTTACAAAACGGAGAACCAGAGTTTGCTCTCAGCCAGGCAAGTAGAACATGAGCAGTTGTAGTTGTAGGTACCCATGTGGGAATGTGACTTTCCACCTTGCTCTTTTTGTATTTGTTATGAAGTTTATTCTAGGAAAGTATCTAAAAAACCTGAGGTAAGTTACACGCACAAATACATATACACACACAGAAAAGCAGAATGCACACCCACAGCTAATGGCTGCTTACTTATTCACCTTAGGAACATACACTACTCCTACCATTACAGCACCTAGATTTTATTTAAAAAACAAGTGATACAAGCATATCTGTGTTTGCACCTTTTCTGCTGACCTTACTTTTAGGAGGGGGAAATTTTATTTTTATTATTTTCAAGACCATAATTTGAAACAACCAGATAAACAAACAAACAAAAATCACTAAGTGTTTCATCTAAGGAAGAATGAAGTCTGTTACCTGTTTTTGTTTGTTTTCTATTCTATTCAGCTATTGACTACATAAAGTAGTCAATAAATCTAGCCAGAGCAGGAAGCCATTTTTGCCTCCCTTGTGTTTCTAAACCAGAAACTAACCCTTGTTTAGTAAATGAATTGCCTTTCTCTGCCCCAGTGGTAGAGGATGCTTCGTAAGCCAAGGAGCAATAAAACAGGTTCTGATATTGCTGTAGCTATTTTAGAGCATTCAGTACATTTGGTTCTCATGGATGACTCTGGGTCTAGGACATAAAATAATTAAATATAACTGAGCCAGCATGGTAATACAAGCTTTGACTCTATTTTTGAATGATGCCCACCTGTGTCAACAGGTGTATTTCTCATTACAAACAGTAAGGGAATACTTAGTGTACTATATTTCTGATGGCAGCAAGGAAAACAAATTCTTTCTAAATATATTACCTCTATTTCCCCTACAGAACTAAAGCTGATGGAAATATGTTTCTCCCATAAACACCTCCTCATACTTCTGGAGCTGTTTATGAGGAAGGAGTTATTATATTAATTATCCTGTCATTCCAAAATTTAATTCATGTAGCAATATCCAATATCATGTCCTGAGGGCATATTATATTTCCAGATAAAGACTTTTTATTATTATTTCAAAAAAAAAAAAAAAATCCTTTATATTTAACAAATTTGCATGAGTTCTTGTCATTTTATCTGATTTGGTTCTTTCATGGAACTAATCCATCATTGGTTACTGAGATAGCTTCTTCAATTGAACACTGCTTTGTGAGGGAATGTATGCGTATTTTATATCTTCTTGAAAACAGAGTTTACAGAGTAGTGTGAATTCCCTAGAAAGCAGGCTGTAGAGAGACAAAGCCAAATCCTTTGTTAATAAATGTCACGGTTTAATCAAAAAAATAAAATGAAGGAAAGTGACAAGCTATATAATTCCACTAGAAGGACTAAGAACGCATTACGTTTCACTGATGAGACAAAATAATGTGTTTGTTCTTGCCTGTTTGTGTTATACAAAACCTTACAAACCAACTTTATCTACATCCATGTATGATGTTACAAAATTAGTTTTGGAAAAAAAAAAAAATAAAAAAAAATAAAAAAAAAAAATCTAACACTAGATATACAAGGATACCTTTTACAGAATCAACAAAAAATAAGACGGCATTACTTTTTCAGAAAAAGAAAAATGCAGAAGGTTCAAACAGGATTAAATTCAGCTTTAATTCCCCATCACTTTGAGCATTATAATACTTGCATGTTTCTAGCTATCTGTGAATTTTAATTAAACATTGATGTTTCTGTTAAATGGAGTGGAACTTCATTTGATATTCTAGCACAAACCTAAACTCTTAAACATCAGGTTAAATGTCTCAAGTAGTTCAAGGGTTCTCTAAGTAGAGGACAATAGAATTTAATATCTTTGTAGCAATATTTTAGTAACAAGGACAGGTTGTTCAAATGGCAGACATGCGAGAGTAATGAAATTCTACTTCATGTAACATGTAACTATCTCTTTAGGGGGAATTCTTGGATACCTTGTTCTAGTTCAGCCATTTCAACCTTAGTATCTTAGTTCAAATATTCATCTGAATACAGTGTGTTTGTGTAAGAGTTATTTCTGAGGCACTGCTTTAAAGCCCTTTCCCACAAGCCTTCACTGTTCTCATCAAAACATCTTCAGGCCCCCAAAATGTCACACAAGTCATCTCTTCGGAGGGCCAAGAAACAGCTTGTAGCTAAGAAGCCTAAATAAGTCTAGAGAGGCCTGCCATAGCAAAACTTGAATGAGCTTCACAGAGTATAAGGCCACAAGGAACCAAGTGGAGAGTTTGCCCGCATCTTTCTCCAGAATAGACATTACAAAATAGTTAGCGTGCAAGGCAGGGATTGCTCCTTTTACTTGTATCTCCTGGGGTGGGGTAGAAGACAAGCTAAACAGATGAAGTGAAAAAACAACATGCTTCTGAAAGATTTATCCATTAGGAAGTGGTGGTCATCTATAGAAAGCATATCCAGGTACTCCTTTCTTCTAGAGGAGGTAGAAAGGAGCTACATAGCCCTTCAGTAGCAGAAAAGCCATAGGTTTGTAGAAAAATGAGTTGCATGGAAGAGAACCAGGACAAGCCTTTTCTATCATCTCTATTTTAGAGTACAACATAAAGTGATTGCCATTAATGTATTTTTTTTTATTTCTGGAAAAGATAGTCAATAAAAAGTTAAAATAAATAAATAAATAAATAAAAAATCAGGAAGTAATAATACACATAAATTACTGATTTCATAGATTATGGCAGGGACCTTCAGCAAGCCTTGGATGCCCATATGAGAGAAAAGAACACAGAGGAAAGGATGGAGAGTGATGAAGACCTCAGAAGAATCATTTTTGATATAGCATGCAAGATTCCTTTAGGAACCTCCAAAAATTTCTATCTGAGGAACAGCTCTTTACTTTCTCAAACTCCTTACCTCCTTAAGATCAAGCTGTTGTTTTGCACATTCCCAGTTGTCTTGCAGGACAAAATGTTTCTGTTTTTTCTCCTAACTTTTAACACAATTTTTATTACTAATTAGCAAAGTTATTCTCAGAATATGTTACCGTACAACATTACAATACTTTTTCAGCCACCAAAGAAAATGAAAAAAGAAGCAGACTGACCTCATGTTGCTTTGGTTTTCCTTTTAATCAAAAGTGAAGCTTTGGCAAAAGTAAATAGAAATAAAAGGTCCAAAACCTTTAATTTGAACTTATGATTGATTCCCATTAGATGAATAATTAATAAAATCAGACACAATCAGTATCAGTTCCTGAAGAAAATGTAGATCAAAGCCTTCCTACATTTATAAAACATTGAGCTAGATAATACTCCTGAACTGAGCAGTTTTTTTTTTTTTTTTTTTTTTTTGTCGGGAAGATAAGTTAATTGCTATTCTGACCTTTCATTTTTAGTGTTGACCTGAGGCAAATAGGAAGGACAATGGTTCTGGAAATAAGTGTGCAACAAGATCTTAAAAATTTTATCATCTCCACTAGTCCCCTTCATTCTTAGTCAAATAGCCTGCGACAGAATTAAGACCCTCTGTGGCTATCAAGTGTACTGAGACAATGTCAAAGCTCTCTTTTATTATTTATACACTTTTGTTCTATTTTGTGGATGTTTGTTTTGCTGAGACCTAACTGATCTCACTAGAATCTGTTCCATTTATCCAGATTCTGCGAAGTTCAAAGACCACACACACGTGAGGGGTGGCAATCAGCCAGCTGAGGAGAGTTTTGTGCCCAGTCGATACCTTTACCCTGTCCAGCATGCTCTGACAAGCAGGATAAGCGTCATCTCCCCTTCCCTCATCCCCATTAAACTTACTTGCAAAATGTCACATACTGCGTACTCCAGAGATGGAAATGTTATCACAGCACAGGTCAGTAAACTATTGATGGGACTAAGCTACATCTACTGATGTTCAGGCAAAGACGTGTGGCAGTTCGATCTAGCAAGGGGGCTATTTTGTATGCCAAACAGAAAAAAGTGCCAAACACACTCCCTGTGCTGTCTTTCTGGTTCGCTTTGCAATGCTTCAATGACAAAGCTTCAGCAAACATGGGATTATCCTATAGGGATGTCTGCAGTAGATGTTTAAAAAAAAAAAAAAAAAAGAAAAAAGAAAAGAGAAGATGTTTTTTGTATGCTGTAACGTTCTAAAAAATTAACTTGTAGTTTGTCACTCTTTAAAGTGCAGGAGCCTTCCTGCTTCTGCAACTTCACCACATACACAAGCAATGACTTGCAATGACTAGATAGCTAAGTTTACTGATGTTCTAATTGTGTCACTGTGAATTAGATGTACAGTAGTTTAAATTGCTTTGATAATGCCTAAGGGGGACTACAAGCAATGAAAGCAATATCAGGCCAGACATTTGGGTCACAGTGAGTCAACCTTTCCTAACAAAGCTGGACTTCTCTCATCTGATTTTAGCTTAGTCATAACATAAGTTTTAGATCAGAAGCTAGATATGTTTGGAGGAAAATACCAAAAACATTGTGCATACCCATACAGTATAACTTCATATAGTGTACGATTTATTCATTTATTTTATTTTTTCCCTACCTATGTATGTCTAGTTCTGCTTGCGTATTCAGTGTACTGCTCAACTACGGATAGAAACTACTTGACACTGCAGAATTACAGAATACACCCCACCATTGAACATAATATAGGCTTGCAAAAAGATCCCCTTATCTCCTCATGGATGGGCAAGGATTAGTTAAAATGGAAGCTCATATTCTTGCTCATGTTACTTTTAATAGAGTAAGCAAAAATCATTCTGACATATTTCTGAGAAATAGGTCAACACTGCTGCACAAAAATTAATAATGCAGCATGGGTAGTCATGGGACAATCTGTGTTATCCTTGTAGACATTAAGAAGCCTGCCCACCACATACAAGGAATTCTCTTTCCAAAACACACTCTTCAGGGCAAAACAATTTTGCCACCCTCCTCATCAAATAAGTTTTCTGCAAATGCTGCAGTCACAACTTCTAAAACGTGTACTATCTATACAATAGATATCTTACACTTATATGCCCATGTGTTAGTATGCATGTGTGCATGTATATGCATATGCATGTACTCTCACTGTATGTATTTCTACTATATATTTATGTTAAAGACTAGGGAAAATGAAGCTCTTTACGACATTTCCACTGGTTAGTGAAACTCAGCTTCCAAGGCTCGTTCACCTGGCATGACAATGATCAGGCACTCCAGAAATAGGTCCCTGGGGTGCATATTCAGTCCACGTAAAACCATACAGATGTAATATTACCAGATCTGCTAATGAAGAGATAGCAGCAGATGGTATACTCCAGGCAGATGAAAGAGAGCTATACCTTCTCAGCTTATAGAACATAAGCCAATTTGAAGACAGAAGTCCTGTGAATATATTAAGTGCAATCCTGAGCGTGAAATAATAAGACTTCTGGATATTCGGAATGTATCAATTTTGGCTGCACCAGGATTTCCACATAGTTTTTATAGTGCTCTGCAGCTTAACCTGTAACTAGAACTGATGTTGTGTCTATATTATAGTCACATCTATGGCAATATATATGTACATCATAAAGCCTATGACAGCAAAACAAACAGGGCAGTACTACAACACGATGATACATTCTACTATGTTATTGGTATTCTCTTCTACAGGTGACACATTTCACCTGTAGCAACCTTTTTTTTTTTTTTTTTTTTTTTTTTTTTTTTCCCAGAAGACACTCAGGGGGAATTCTGAGGGCTCTCATGGGTCAAGAACCACTCGAGAGGCCAAGAGACCAGGCCACTCGGCTCTGGGGGGAAGGGAGCAGGGGAGGAAAGGAAGGAGATTAACTATATGGAAAAAGCTATGCTATGCCTTTTATCTGTAGGGCCAGATGTAAGGATCATCTCCATCTATTTGCTATAATAAACATAAAATCATAGGTCTACCTTTCAGACACCAACAGAGCACTTACTGTGAAAGTATGAAGTATATGAAGATTCAGCAGTATGACAGTTTGCTTCCTTAAGAATGCAATATTTGAAACAGTTACTCAAGTGAGTACTCATGTAACTGTGCCAAAGGAAATAAATGAGAAAGTTATTTAAGAGAGCTCCAGGTTCAGCTCATTATTCTGCTCTCGGATCCCACCTGTACATTATTTTGCTGCTCTGGTTCTGAACCACACGTGTATCAGCTACTATCCTATATAAGACAAAGCTTACAAAATGATCCATAGAGAAAGAAACTAGTGAGTTTTATTGAATTTGAACAGATGGTTAAAAAGGGACAAAATGAAAACATTTAAATGCTCAAAAGGATATTGATTAAATATGAACCAGATACTTTTGAAGTCTGTGGGTAACAGACTTCAAATTCAATTTAAATTCAAAAATTTATTTATTTATTTATTTTTATATATAGTTTAGAGAATACAGAGAAAATACATTCAATCAGAATATATCTGATAGAAAGAGTGGAAAAGATTAAACTTAACTCAAATAGAGACAGAAATAGCTTGCATGATATTGGAAATTTGCTGACTCAATGAAATTTAATAGCAGTAAATTTGCCTACTGCCAGACACCACACTTGGAAATCAAGTACTGTGATTCAGAACATAAATCCCTCTGTATGTGTAATCAAATGGCAATGGTAAAAAATGTCCTAGACAGCAGTAAGAAAATTGGACAGATGTTTTACTGCAAAGAAAACCTCAGAATTTTGTTGGAAAGTAGAGAAGTGGCCTTTTCTGTGGCTCAGAAGATTTTTCACAATTATGTTCTTTCTGTTGTCAACCTTTTTTTCCATTTATTTCATTGGAATATCTAAATATATGTCAATGCCTCAAATATCTGGCTAACTGACATTTTGGAGTAGGTATGTGTTTAACTCAGAATAACTGCATAATTTTTTCATGAAACTGAAAGCCTGCTCCCTACTTACTTACACTAAAAAACTCAGCAAGAGCATGTTATCAAAATAATTCTAGCTCAAATACATAGCTCTGTTCAGATACCTTGACTGATACAGAGAATACGTCACCTTTTGATGGAGAAGACAGATCTAAATGTGGTTTACAAAGAAAAAAAAATATATTGCAAAATCTGCAAAGTTAAAATGCCTACACTAAATCCTGAACCACAAATAATATGAGACCTGTTTAGACATGAATTATGCTGGATTTGTACCTTTGAACTATTTAGTATATTATGATTGTAGGCTGTTACATACATAAGGGAACCCTTATGAGAAACAAGATAATTTATCAAACTCTGTCTTCAAGCTACAAGTTTGATATGTTTCTTTAAATAATTGCAAAGTAGACCTAGGCAATGAGGTTATGCACAGCTCTTTGCGGGCTTGTAGGAAAATAGAGGCAGAGGAGGAAAGAATCACAACAATATACAGTAAAAGCTACATGATCAATACGCTGAAAGGAGTTTTGAACTTGCTAATTGTCCATCACTTGCGTTGTGGCTTAACCTGGCCGGCAGCTAAACACCACACAACCATTGGCTCACCCTTCCCCCTCCCTCTCTGGGATGGGGGAGAGAAACAGGAAAGTGAAGCCTGAGAGATGAGATAAAGACAGTTTATTAAGACAGGAAAATAATAATACTATAATAGTACTATTAATAATAATGTGTACCAAAAAAAGTGATACACAATGCAATTGTTCACTACCCACTAGATGCCCAGCCTATCCCCGAGACGCATGCCCCCCCATCCCGGCTAGCCACCCCTATCTATTGTTTAGCATGACATCAGACTGTATGGAATAGCCCTTTGGCCAGTTTGGGTCAGCTGTCCTAGCTCTGTCCCCTCCCAGCTGTTGCTGCACCCTTAGCCTGCCTGCTGGCAGGACAGAGCGAGGAGCTGAAAAGTCCTTGGCTTGGTGTAAGCACTGCTCTGCAACAATTAAAACATCAGTGTGTTATCAACACTCTTCTCATCCTAATCCAAAACATAGCACCCTACCAGCTACTAGGAGGAAAATTAACTCTGTCCTAACTGAAACCAGGACAACTTGGTACAATGCAATTATGATTTCTAAGAAGATTTCACTGGCAACTTTTGGTCCAACTGGTGCAAATTTGCATCTTGCATAGGGATTTTCTCTAATTTCAGTATTTGGTATCACACTGCTCTGTGCTTCTTGTTTCACATCAGAGGCCTGCACAGGGCTGCAAAAGCCAGGATACAATTTATACGCTTGCCATCTGTGCAGGGTATGACTATCATAAAAAATTCACAAACACCTTCTGGGGTGAGATTTCTTGGTGGATATATCATAAGCGATACATGTTTAAATGTACACTTTAGTCTATGTGGGTCTAATCCAGAACTGCAGGAAGTCAGTTATGGAGTAATTATATTTTGCCAAGCCCTTATATTTAGCTAAAATTTTGCCCAGTCCAGTGATTTGGAACCTCTATTCCTAGCCAGGCCCTTCTGTTCACTCCGTCTTTTATCAGCAATTGTCAGGACAAGCGTCTAAAAAATAAGATAACAAAACTGAAAAGAAAAAAAAAAATCCTAGCAACCAGTAACAGAAAAAACAGAAACCCACATCATAAGAGTATGCAACAGAGTATATTTCCATGTAAGTGTTATTTACATGAATATTGACCATGTTCAACTTCAAGGGGAAAACGAGAAAGAAAGAACTCACTGTGCTGCATACCTGGTCTTCTGCTGATGAATTTCTTAACCAGAAATCAAAAAAAAAACAAAACACACACACACACAAAAAAAAACAAAACAAAACAAAACAAAAAAACACTCAAATCCTCAGCATCTGGGGATGTGTCACAGGCTCACTATTTGCATTTTTTGAAGAAATTGTGAAGAGATTTGCTGAGACAGCTTACCTTGCTCATCTTCCCTGAAACATCCATATACCAGTGTTTACCACCCAGCCAGAATGTGTGTTTTATGACTACAGCAGGACTGCTCCAGTGTCAGAAAGTGGAGTGTCTTCTGTAATTACCAGATAACTTTTCTTTGATAGCATGCCAAGAAAATAATAACTTTGCTATGGCGAAATGTGAAACTCTGACAAAAGGAGGCTTCTATCTGTTTCCACAAGTCCCGTGATTATTAGTTTGGCCCTAATTAACAGTAGCTTTCTAAAGTAAGAGATAATTGCTGGCACACATAATGTAGACTTCAATAACTAAAGTGAGCAATAATGAATATTCACTTAGAAGCTTGCCTGACAGAGTGCTTAGACTACAAAAAGTTACAGAAGTACCTTGGACTACTACTGATAGATGGGATTCTTTTGCTGTCCTCCACTTTTCATTGGTATTATATACGCAAATACCACCACTATGACTTTTAATGCTTCAGGTCTGGAGCTTTGTCTCTTAAAGTCAGAGATTTATAGCGAGTGAGAAATGTCCATATTAACAAGGTAAAAGGAGATTCTGATTATACCCTTTTCTGACCATTATAATTAATAGCTGGATCTTCAGTTGTAACTAATTGAATGGAGGTCAGTGTGTTGCCATGGTAATGTCCTAGCCAAGCAATTTTACCCATTTTCCAGTCTACTGCCCCTTTACCTAACTGCAAGTTATAAAATGTTTTAATTGCAAGATTTGCAAATGATGCAACATCTGGGCTGCAGATTTACATATAAAGGAAGAAGATTAATGGGATTATTAATATATCTGTGCAAACCCTTGAAGTGCCGAGTATAATTACGGTAGACCAGCATTTTCACTGATCGTCTGTGTGACGTGTTGGAAATCCATGTAATTCATGAAGAAAATTGCAGATGTGTATTTTTCTTCCTCTGTACCACTAATAAGTAGGAGTGCCATTCTGCAGCTGCCTTGGAATAATAAAGAAGTATTTTTAGTCACTGCGACAAACCAAGCCAATAATATAACTTTTTTACTTGCATTATTTTTTTCATTTGATTAGGTTAGAAAACATGAATGTTAGTCACGTGAATTCTTAAAATTCTGGTTAGGTTTTCTGACTTTCTTTTTCCAAAAACAGATACCAATAAATAGCAAACAAACAGCCCTCCACTCTATGTATATATAAATGTACTAAAAATGAAAGTTTGCTTCTTACTAATCAAAATTTAAGGATTCCCTGAAAAACTCACCAACATATACAAGCACTCAGATCCTACAGGAGTTGCATAACGTAGCTCAAGTCCTACAGGAGATACATGAGTAAAACAAAATTCTTTCAAAACAAAATATTTATTTTTCAATAGTCAATTAAAAAAGTGTAAAATTCAAGGTTCAGTTCTGCAACAGCTTCAGTTGTTGGGTACCATGCTCTCAGATCTATTTAAAGGATAGCTGGAGGAGGCCTTGTGCTGATACACAAAATTTATAATTGTCTGTAGTAGATTTGTTTGGGAATTACCATATACTTTGGGAGGACTTCTTCCACATTTACCAACACCAAAACTATAGGGCTCTCAGAGCAATATTTCTATCCAATGTAAAGATCATTTTAAAAATATTTTTCACTCGTATGACTTTGCATCAATGCCTTCTATTACAAACTCTTCAAAATGCAAGAGCTAGTCATTTATATTGAAGCAAATTAAGAGTCACTTCTGAGAAGTTTGAGGTGGCCTCAGATCTAATAAGTTATCATAAACTACTTTTGTTTTGGCAAAGCTTCTTTGTGAGAAAAAGTCTCACACAATTACTCTGTTCCAGCAACTTCAAAAGAGATGCTTTCACCCTCCTGAGTAGAGAAATCTCTCACATATTTCTTTGACAAATTTTCAGGGTCTAGTAAACTCAAAATAACACTTTTTTCCTGTGTTTTCAACAGAGATCCTTAATAACATCTAGACCCAATAAAATAGTAGAACAAATTGACATTTTATGAAATGTCCCACTGATGTAGATTTTAGTCACACCTTTTGTAGATTTCCACCAATTTCAATACATTGATACCACACTTGCTTTAATTAAATCCATGAAATGCATTTTCTTTCACACAGTCTTTGGCAACGTACACAAACTTTTATCTTCAAAATCAGTTGAAAATTATGTGTATAGGTACAAAGTTCAGGAAAAGAAATTGGATGAAAATTGGGTGAAACAAAAGAGAGTGAGATCATTAAATTAATAAAGATGAATGAAAATGATTAGAGTGACTGTTTGCAAAAAACAGAGTTAAAAATAATTGCCAGAAGACCTAGGAGTTGTGTAACGTGATGTAAATAATCCTGTGCATATGTAGTTCTGCTCACAGTCTTGAAAAAACTTATGAGGGAGGAAACTTATGCCTAAGTAGTCTCCAGTTAATCTGCATGTCTTTTTCCAGCTAAATTCCTTTATGTGTTGTGCAATACAACACAAAGTCTAAATGCTGTTGCTACAAATAGATTGTATGAGTCTTATTTATAATTTATATCTAGAGACACAAACATTCTTAATTGTCTACCAAAAAAAGTAGAGACATGGTATGTGTCTCAAAAACCACAAAACCCACTTTGAGTATGACTGGATAAAACACATCCTCTTCAACCTCAAAGGGCCAGCCACGATATGTCACAGCAAATGGGATAATTATAGCAGATAAAAAAAAATAAAAATAAATAAATTAAAAACACCAAAAGAAACCCAACTCTGAGGCATGCTTTTTTCTTTTGTGCATATCTCAGTCTGTATTGATTTTTACATAGAACTCAAAGCAAAATACAGAACATAATTATCAATTACTTATTATTTTGTGAGACTTAAATGAGAAAATAGAAGCCTACTCAGAAACAAGAGCCCAGACCCCATGCTGATTTGTCTGTACTAAAAATTGAATCTTCTCACTGAGAACATGATGGACTGAGTAGATTCTACCTACCTCTACCTCAATGTGGAGGATTATGACAGGTTCCCTATACTGCTAATTGTCAAGTCAGAAATCATTATGGAATTAATCAGCTCTAATTATAATCAAAACAGCTCTAAAATTAAACAAAACAAAACAAAACAAACAACAACAACAAAAAAGACAGAGAAGGAAACCAGGAAAAAACAGTGTAGAAATCTGCAGTATACAGTCCTAGAGAATTTAGTCCTCTACTATTGTATTTTAAGTTTCTAATGCTTGTTAAGATTATTTAAGATTATTTGTTATTTGTTCGTTGAAATATCAACATAAAGAACCAACCTTGGAAGAAATATGGCATAAATATCTTTATCTAATTGTTTCCACACAAAAAACTTTCTTCTCACCAAAAATGCTCTCTTCTCCTGCTAAATTTGAAGTTTGTTTGTTATCTATAAGTAAATGCAGTGTTTGTTTCAGTTAAATGAAATAACTTAAAGAACAGGGGGAGGTTTGTGTGCACAGGGAGAAGGAGAAAGAAATCAGGTATGCACAACACTGATACTGTTTATATGGTATTTAGATACTCAAGCTTTTTGATTTATCATACTACTTTTGAAACTGCTTTAAACTTACATATCAAATTACATATCATAAATGAATCTTAATCTTATGGACTCAAGGTTTTCTAGATAATAAAGAAATAATTTTTCATATATGATTTTTTCATATTCTCTTACAATATTTTTGTTATTATTATATATTTTTTTTTAACAAGAAATGCCCACTGGCATTTCTGGCCTCATCAGAAGTGTCTTTTTTTTTTTTTTTTTTTTTGCATAATAGACTGACTCACACTTCAAGTGTGAAACAACACTTGAAATTATCCATGCACATACTGATACACGTCCATATGTTTTTCCATCATTCTTCAAACAATAAACCAAGGGCAAAAAAATTATAGACTACAAAAAACTTCCAGAGTAATTCTAATGTCTATATTCCAACAAGTTTGTGTTTCATGTCATTTGACATCACTAGATAACACGCAGCATATAAAACGTATTTCAGAAAGCATATTCAGCAGCACACAGTGACATTTTAAAAAATACATGAAATGCAGTAAAAGATGCAAGAAAGTTAATTATATTGTTCCCTGTTTAGTTGAGCCTTAGGATTCTTTCTGATATATTAATAACTGCTTACTTCATACTGTCTAGCATGAATTGAAAGTGAGAGGATGAAGAAGTTCAACAGAAAAAAAGGACAAAAACCTCTACCCTATCACATATTACAGCAAGGATTTTGAAAGGAACCTCAGGTAAGCAATAGATGCAGACTGGCTTTAGAGTCTAATGGGAACAGAAAATAAACTTTTCTGCTTACGTTTATCTAATAGTGTATTTACCAGATAGATAAAGTATGATATTTAATGATTTAGTGGTAAACTTAAAAAATTAACTCTAACATTCATTTACTAGAGGAACAGCTGGCAGTACAGTATCACAAACAATATACTCATAAAGCATTTTATTTTTAATCAGGCTATTTAATTTCAAGAGAACAGAAACAGTCCAAGACTAAAATTAAATAGTAAATTAAAAGTTGAGAACGTGGTCCATACATCAGTGTCCTGTGTATTAATTAGGAAAATGCATTTACTCTTAAGAGGCCTCACAACAGATTACAATACTTCTTTAATCTCATTTCTCATCCTGGTTTTCTGGAAGAGCATTTCCTAATTATAGTTCACAGTTCAGCAGCTTGGCTGATTTACCAGGAGGCCACAAGGACTGGTTTTCACAGGCATGCAAGCAAACCCATCAGTGAGGCATTTGAGGCACACACTTCTACCTTCCACAGGTTAGAGAAATCTTGTCCTTTGGCCATGAACATGTTTGAAGGCAGCAGTGCTGCCTCAGCCCTACGCCCTTGGCCTCATTTTTTCCCCTCACCTCCTGCTTCTCCCTTCTGATTTCATGCAGGCCCAGCACAGCTCTCATCGGGACTGCAGCACCAAGGTGAGGGAGAGGAAGGGAGGGGACAGGACCCTGGATGGCTGTTTGGTTGACCCCCAGCCTGGCTTCCAGCAGCTCACACTGAATTAGCTAGGAACCATAGCTGTAATAGCATATTCACAGTCTGGCCACTGAGATGTGGAGAGCAAGTGCAGCTACAAGACTTTTGGGAAGCTTCATCATTAATTCTGTCTTTCAGTTCTCACCTGCAGAGCTACTTTATCTTTGTCCAAGAATAAAACAGAAGAGGTAGGACTCCAGGTGTTGGCAGGTTTCTAAAGGTTAGGAGATTTCTGTCAAGTTAAACATACAGAATTCACTTTCCTTCTGTGACCCTTTAGTATGTTTTAAGCTCCTCCTGTAGCCTTTCTCATACTGTCCTAATTAAGCTTCTGGTTGTGCTGCATCTCCTGTGAAGAGTTCATTCTTTAGGGTGCTGATCCCAGCAAATTCAAATTTTACCTGTGCTGGCATATATATCTTATAAAGCAGCATGTGCTTCCTATTCTACCTGACTGTACATTGTGTAAAAGAGAAGTTGCTGCAGGAGCTAATAGTCCTCCTGTAAAAATGGGATTCTTTGCAAAATCAGAAAAAAATACCCATCGGTGTTTTAAGGGTAGTATAGTCTAGGTCAGGAGTTAGCAATAATTGAGGTGAGAAGGAATCACAATGTTTGAAGACTTGAAACAGAAATAGCTGGAAAAAATCCAAATAGATTGTTTAAAGCAAGAATGATGATTCGATTTTTTCCATCAGTTTGTTCATTTCTGTCCAGTTATTTCACAAGGAAAGAACCAGCTGCTATCAAAGATGTAAGTGAAAAGCTCTTAGCTAACTGCTAAAAAATGGTCATGGCTTTCACATAAGAGAATCTGCTCGCATGTGCAGTTGTGAACATTAACTGACAAAAAAATAAAGAGAATAAAATACACATAAGACTTCTGTAGTCACACTAGGATAGGCAGCAGCAATATCTTCTGAACCACTGACTGAAAAGAATGGGAATTATGAAATCTTTCTGAAAAATGTTAGCTCTTTATATTTAAGATGGACTATATCTCATCTGAATAGTCATTTACTGGAAAGCTGTCAGCCTTGATTCAAGAGTTTCCAGAACAACTCATGTAGAATACAAGCAGAAAAAAAAAGACACAAAGGAAACCCAAAACAGATCTCCCGCTTCTCAGCAAGGCCACTTGAAGCAGTTCTTTACTGAGAAATACTGGAGCAAAGAACAGATTTGAAACACCTTAATCTTTAGTTTATTGGATTCTGTTTCTATGCATCACAGTGTTACCCTTATCCTCTGCAACTGGCCTATATACAGCAATCACTTTAAAGTAAAAAAACAGAAATATATGCTCAACAAATCAGAACAAGAAATAAGATTATTTCCCCATTGCAGCTAACAAAAGACTTTTGAACTCACACTGACCACAAAATACTGGTCTTTCCACAACCTAAGCCACAGACATTCAAAACTCACATTGCTACAAAAACATTTCCCTTCATGTGAAGGGAAAGAGGACAGAGTAGTTTTGCAAGTTAAGGATTATCTGAAGAGAGAGTTTCTATTCTATTGTATTCTGGGAAGAAGAATAATTTTTATAAACCTTTAGGGAGAACTGTTCAAGACAAGAAAATACATTCTGGATTTTCATAAAAACTAAGCAAGCAAGCAAACAAACAAAAAAGTAGTTGTCCTGGTTTTGCCCGGGATAGCATTAGCTTTCTTCCTAGTATCTGGTATGGTGCTGTGTTTTGGATTTAGGACAGGAATAACACTGATAACACACTGATGTTTAGTTGTTACAGAGCAGTGCTCACACAGGGCCAAGGACATTTCTGCTCCTGGTGCTGTCCTGCCAGTGAGAAGGCTGGGGGTGTACCAGGAGCTGGGAAGGGACACAGCCAGGACAGCTGGCTTGGGCTGGCCAATTATTCAATTATTATTATTATTTTTATTTTTATTATTATATATTCCTTTTTCTGTCCTATTAAACTGTCTTTATCTTAGCCCATGAGTTTTTACTTTTTTTTATTTTATTTTATTTTTATTTTTTCTATTTCTCTTCCCCATCTCACTGGAGTGGGGGGAGTGACCAAACAGCTGTGGTGCTTGCCAGGTTAAACCACAACAATAATCTAGCAAATCTGTGTGGTGACTTAAAATTGTCATTTATAAAACTTAGATTTTTTCCACCAAAGTGTGGTGAGATAGACTATATCTATAACTAGATTGTCATGTCTGCTTCACTTTTGTATTCTATTTTTTTTTTTTTTTTTTTTTTTTTTTCTTCCTCTCTCTCATAAAATAGCAGATGTGATGAAACCAGAGAGCATATGTGCATGGTCTAGGACAAAACCAGTATGATCTCATTTATCATTGGGTGTACCTGTACATGTATATCTGTACATGCATGCTTATATGCCCTTATTTGCATGTATGCCAGGTAAATTACTATTTTTAAAGGATCTCCTCTATATAAGTAGTTTGTTATGTTTGCAAAAGATGTATTTGTATATATTCCACATTTGCATTTAACAAGCAATGTATAGAGACAATGGACAGAGTATTGCCTCGCTGTGTCACTGCGAGACCCAGTGTTGTGGTTGCCCACAACAGATGATGGAAAGGATTATGCATTACTACAAAATGCTTGAGCTATGTACGTAGTTGTCTAGACTTCTTTTAAAGCCAAATAGAGACATTTAAAAGGGGGTAAGCTGATCTTATACCTCTGGAACTGCCTATTAATCCTTGTTGATGAGAAATTAACTATAGTTCACTAGCTCAGGCATAGACACACAGACTGTAGACTTCTAAAATTACTTAAGAAGAGTCCTACCCGAGACCCTCCGATATTGTCAGCTCTTATTATATACTTTTTCTACTCCACAGTGTATATTAAAGTTTGGTCATACTCCTTTCCCTAAAGGTAGAGTGCAAAATTAGTTTGTTTTAAATCCCTAGTGAGACTCCAGTTACAAGTAATTAAAGTTTATGTTACAGTCTCATAAATGATAATGAACTTTGAAGACAGAAGAAAATTAAGCAATATTGGGAATGCAATAATCAGACTGCTTGTAAAATTTATGACACAGAAAAGAAAAAATAGGCCATAGTGTGACATCAGGTGTCCATTAAACTGAAACATCACGAACTGTTTTTGGGAAGGAGGTAAGAAGAAAGCTGGTTTTTAAGTCTCACACATCCCAGCATGCAGCATATCACAAGCAGCACACAGAAATATGACCTCAACATAAAGACTACACCTGAACAGATAATTTCTTTATTATTACAAAATATCTATGGTGGGATTACTTAAAAAAAAAATAAAAATCTAGATTGGGTTTTCTTCCTTCCTTCCTCCCCCCTTTCTTAATTCCTTCCTTCTTGTTTACTCAGAAGCACTATTGAGGAGTCAGCAACATTTCCAGATGGGAGATCTCTAGACTTACCTTTAGTTGAAGGTAATTCTGCGTTCAAGTGCTGTAATATATTTAATACTTTATTTCTGCAAAGAGCGTATTCTCAAAACATTATTTTCAGTTACTGCTTCTCTAGTCCTTTTTTTGAATAAGAACCCATTCTTGAAAGGGTTCTTAGTGAATGCAGTTATAGCAATTATATTTGATATCTGATCAACCACCTCTTCTCTTTCTTAATCTCAAACACAAATTCTAGTTACTGTCATTTGACAGTTTATCTACATCATTCTTTTCCAGTGTGGATTAAAATATTTCAGTTTTAATATATTTTAAATTCCATTAAGAAATCCATTTGAGATGGTGGTGAACATTACTTGTTTCCTCTTCACCTAGGTATTATTTAAATAGTTTGCTGTGAAAGAAAACCTCTCAAGTTCTTTTCTTGCTCCCTGCTTTTGGTCTGACAATTTAGTCACACACAGTCCTCAATAGATATTTCTCTATAAAATAAGAACTCAGATCTCTTTCTAACCACTCTATTACAGTGCAGCAGACTTGCTCATTTCACACCTGGAGACACCTGATGGAATAACTGGATTCATGGCTAAAAGCTTAATTAACTATTACAGTTAAAGTTTACTGAGCAGACTTACAGTCACCAAGAAGAATTAGCTTCTGAGCTGAATATAAGTAAACTTGCAAGCCTCACAGCTTTTCTTGCCATCTAATTTCTAGCCTTAGAGAGCAGACATTGCCACTTCTATGATAAGATTGAAAAACACCTACCATTGACCTTAATGGAAAAGAACAGAAAAAACATGTTGTTAGCCAAAGGAAAAGTGAACTGTGT
Source organism: Nettapus auritus (assembly GCA_011076525.1). NCBI lineage: Eukaryota > Metazoa > Chordata > Aves > Anseriformes > Anatidae > Nettapus > Nettapus auritus. The sequence continues at coordinate 101,498,419 of CM021765.1, forward strand.
CATATGTAGGTTTTAATATTTAATGAATCTATATGGCTGCAATCCATTATGTGACAATTTAATTATATGACAAAAAAGTTTGATAAATAATATTGTGGTACGACATCTAATTCATTATTTAACGAAAAAATCAATACTTTCATAAATCATACTTCTACGCACACGCACATTCACATACACACTAGCTTTTTCACAGAGGCAGAAATCCAGACTCCGTAGGCCATTTATTTTCTGGTCAGGACAAGTTCAAATTGAAGTTTAATCAGGTCTGGATGAGAATAAATTTAATATATTTTTAAAAGCCCGTAGATCAGCAACGGTTGCTGTTAGACAGTTTTCCTCTGATAGCTTCCTGAAAATGTACAAATAGAATGACTATCTTCTGTATTTAACAGACAAAGATGAAATACCAAATTCCACTATTCTTAATCACACCAATCTGCTGTTAAAGTCAAGGGGATCATTGAGGCGAGTACTCAGGCAGTCAACTAAGTGTTTTCAGGATTAGTGCTCAAGTTTAGACATAACATTGCAATCAATAACAGGCAACAAAGGAAGTCCTCCTGAATGAAGAACCATGGTAATTAACAGCCAAGGACTGCTTCTTACTCTGCAAACCATTCAGATAAAGGCAAAGTCAGAAGAGTCACTCCTGTGGCTTTGAAAACTTTTGACATAAGAGAGAGAATGAGAGTCAACCTGGTTGAGCAGAAGTGGCATACCAGGCACATGGTAAGGGAGAAGTGGATGCACCAGAGTGTGCAGTGAAATTCAGAGTCCTGCATTCAAGAGCAAAGAGTAGGTGGAAGCGAGTGAAGAGGGCATGTGAAAGGAAATCTGGGGATTAGACACATGAAAAAGAATCGGCAATTAGCAGATTTATGAGGTCATGTTGGGTTTCACATAATTAGTTTATTAAGAAATAAGACTGAACAACAAGAACATAAAAGACTCTTCCCCAGTCACTCAAACTCTCCCCACACTTCTGTAATGTCTTGCCTTGGTATCTGCTGATTTGTCATATTGTACCTGACATTTTGTGACTCCAGTCTATACAGAAAGGCTTAAGGGCACAATAATTTCAAAACAGTCCCAGTTAAAAATGTTAAATTTGGGGAAAATATTGCTTTAGGATTTAGATCCAGTTCCTCTAGAGAGTTCTGTTTGCAGGTGATCTTTGAACTTGGATACTGATAATTCACATTCTAGTGTTGTCAGGAAATTTGTTTCTTAAATAAATGTTAAAAAAAAGACCACTCTCTTACAGATGTCCAATCTATTGTTTATATAAAATATATTTTACAAACACTTTGGGGCTGCCTAGTTTAATGCTAATGTACTGAAATATTTTCTTTCATTGTGACAGTATTGTCACTTTAATGCCTGTTTGTCATAGTGTTCCCCCCACACTTTTTTTCTTTTTTTTTGTTTTTTGGCAAATGGACTTGTTACATATCACTTGCTCTAGGGAGTTCCTTATCCCCTCATGAACTTCTGCAATTATGTTTTCATTATTTTACCTCTCCGTATAGGTTGCTTGGGATTACAGAATGCTGTTCGTTTTCACTTTTTTTTTTTTTTTAAAGTGAGTTCAAAGAATTTGTAGGACTATGTAAAAAAATAATAATGAATGAACGTCTGTTTCTCAAGCATTTTCTGAAGAAGCTACCCCTGCTGCAAATATAAATATATTCACACACACAAACAAGCCAAATTCACAATTCCAGAAGGGAAAAATATAGCATTCAACATTCTTTAGTATGTAAATTCTGAATTTGATCTTTACAAACAATATTCGTCCGTAAAATGGAAACTCTGAAAAAGATAATATTGTTGTTGAAAGTAAAATTATTCTCAGTCACTGTTGTGGTTTAACCCGGCCGGCAGCTAAACACCACACAGCCGTTCGCTCACCCTCCCCCCTCCCTCTCTGGGATGGGGGAGAGAAACGGAAAAGTAAAACGAGAGTTGAGATAGAGACAGTTTATTAAGATAGGAAACAATAATAATAATAATAATAACAATAATAATAATAATAGTGTATATGAAACAAGTGATGCACAATGCAATTGCTCACCACCTGTTGACCGATGCCCAGTCTATCCCGAGCAGCCGGCCCCCCCAACCCGGCTAGCCACCCCTATATATTGTTTAGCATGACGTCAGATGGTATGGAATACTCCTTTGGCCAGTTTGGGTCAGCTGTCCTGGGTCTGTCCCCTCCCAGCTGTTGCTGTACCCCGAGCCTGCCTGCTGGCAGGACAGAGCAAGGAGCTGAAAAGTCCTTGGCTTGGTGTAAGCACTGCTCTGCAACAATTAAAACATCAGTGTGTTATCAACACTCTTCTCATCCTAATCCAAAACATTGCACCCTACCAGCTACTAGGAGGAAACTGTCCCAACTGAAACCAGGACAGTCACCTACGTGCAGCCTGATTCAGCCTTTTCCCCCCTATCCTGAATTATCCATAAAGGCATCTGCATTTTGATTTAAGTACCTTTTGTAGGATATCACAGCCTAAAAGTAGTCCAACTGGAGTGCTTAGTACCATAAGGATTTTGAATTATTGAAACAGGAGTTACTGTCTCCTTGATAAGGATATTAATTGTGCAGTGTGCATGCAGTTTACCACAGGCCTGTTTGGTTGAAGTGTACACAGAAATGCTAGTGATGCCTGCTTCCAGTCAGCATCACCACATTATCCAATTGTATCCATGCCTTCAATGCCAGGAACTAAAAAGTCAGTAGTACTATTAAATGAAAAAACTCCCCTCTAGCTTGTGGCAGGCACTTTAAATTATGCTGTTTTCACAGTTCACAAAATGTCAAATGAAATAATTCAGTAAGATATTTTATTCTTTTTTTACTTGAGAAAGGAAAATAAAAACTAATTTTCTAAACACGGTTAGGTTGCTGGATTTTTTGTGTTTACAATTAAAACACTTATATTTGGGAATACCAAAACACTTGAGATTTATGTATTGTTTCCTGAATATTTTTTAACAAACGATCATTTTTTTCCAGAGTTTTTAGGCCTAAGATTTTTGTTTTATCCTTTTACCTACTTTGAATTTGGTAATAATATTTTTCAGTTTTCTAATGAATTCTCTTTTACAGCTTACTATGTTGTTCATATGACACTAAAGAAATCAATGGAAATTTATTGCAGTGAAACATTTATTTCAAAAGTTCTGTCTTTTCATAATCACCTTTTTTTTTTTCTGTTTGTAAACAGTTTTGATTATTTCTTTGTTTATTAATTGATCTTGATCAGTTAAACTGCATGGTTCTTAGTCTGCAGCTGTATAGTTTAATTAGAAAAAAAAAAGTTACCACAGACAAAGGTGGCCACTGAAACTGTATCTCATATCCATAATTGGAAAGTTTTGATCTCTTTGCCATTGCAATAAAAGATGTGGGAAAGCTGCTTTCACATCTAAAAGAAATGTCTTACGTCATGTATGTAACTAAATATGTTTCAATAACATCACACTGGTAGAAGCCATTTCCTTTTGCACCATATCTTGTTGAAAGTAATTATCAACAAACACTCTAAAACTCTTCTATGTATGTATTTTGATGTTTAAAATTAAATTATCATCTAGATAACAAGTCATGAATTCCCATTCCAGAACAATGGCATAGTTACACTGTATTGTTTAAGAAGGACAGCATATTGTTTTCCTGCAATCCAGGTGTTAGTGGCTGAGGAAGCAAGAGAAAGGACAGTAATTGTCATCACATTGACTGACTGAATAGTGAATGCCATTACTAACAGCATTAGACTTTGTTAGGCTGGAAGTGAAAGCATTTTGAAACATACATCACATGAAAAGAAAAAGACGAGGCCAATAGAAATGTTTTTCCATGCATCTCTAGTACTAGCCCCATAAGTTATATGTCAGAGAGAATAAACTGAAAAATGGCCCTGACAGCACAGATTTTTTAAGGAAAAGAACAAAAAGAAGAAAGGCAAAACATTAAACACACTATCAGATCATTCAGGAAATGAAAAGGCAAATTCAAATTCCAAAGTGTCCTTCTTGTGGAAGAAATTCACCTGTCCACATAAGCTTCTCCAGTCAATCAATCAATACACCCCAAACTAAAAACATTTACTGAATTGAGCATGCTGAACTAGTAGAGCTTTGTACTTACTTCTGGAGGAGAGCTGAGTCTGGCCCGAGTTCTGATCCCATGACATAGAAAAGAACCCAAGAAACAAAGGCCTCTTTACAAAAATCAGGGCTGAGGTTAACACTTAGGGTGGGCCCACAGCTCCATTCACATTCAGTGAGGACTAATTCTCCCCTGAACTGTTTATAATTCATCTTAATAGTTTATAATAGTTTATAATTCATCTTAATATTATGGATGACATGGGAAGAAAAGTGTTATTTTAATAACACTTTTACATGAATAATAACACTTTTACATGTTTAATAACACTTTTACATGTTTAATAACACTTTTACATGTAGATTACATGTTATTCCTAAACAGAAACGTGTACTTTCCTGGCTTTCACTGTTGGAATAACTGATCTTCACCAATGCCATTACCAATCAGTTTAGCTGAATATAGGTAAGAAAGGTTTCCCTTCTCTCTCTCTCAAGAATATTACTGGGACCCTACCCCTATATCAGGTTTGAATAATCTGAGGTAATTTTGCATTATACTAGATACAGACATCCATAGATCTTTGGTGTCTGGTGAAGACTGATATTAAAATAATGTTTTCCACACTGGCAAATAGAAATAAAATAATCAAAGCCTCTCTGTTGTATTTGAACAGTACTCCATTGATCATCTATAACAACTTCAGAATCAATCTAATCAATAATCAATCTACTGACCTGAAACATCCTTAAGTACCTTGGGGGGGGGGGGGTGGACTGGGCTGACCCTTAAGATACTGATCTATTTCAAAAGACCCTCGTTGTCTGAGAGTGAAAATCTGGGTATACAGCACTAGAGAAAGCAATGTGTGCTTGCAGTGTAAGGCAAACAAAACCTATATCAAAATGCTTCCTTTACAAAAGTGCTGAGCATGCCTTTCTCCACCTGTGATACCATGTGTGACTGTAACATAGGACAAATTTTTTGAACCACCATTAGTTGTTGCATTTCTAGATTATTTGGTCCCAGTACCACATTTTTTACTCGTTTCAATAGAAATGTAAATTTTTGTTCTTTACAGAAAAATATCTGATTTTTACGTTGAAATTTTTTTGCTTCTCATTTGTAACCTTTCAAAATATATCCCTTCTTAGTTAAAAGATACCATGAATCTCGGCTGCCAACTCCTTCACATAACGCAGGACTCTAACACAAAGCTGTTGATCAATCAGAGACCAATTATTCCAGGTATTCTATCAGATTTATAACTGGTTAAGGAAACAATTTTGTGAAAAATATTCTATTTGTGTGCTTAGCATGTGAATATTCATTTATATTCTGAATGGACAGTCTGGGTGCATTTCATTATTTCCTAGGCTAAATATTTATTGTGTTTAATTTGGCAAAGAGGCATATTTTGAAAATTCTGTTTCTATTTATCAGCTTTTGAAATCAATGTGTGGTCATAAATAAACTGTACAAATTTGGCAGACAAAATTTTTGTTTCACTGTTGTTTCACTCAGCTCTGCGTCTGTGAGATGGGAAGGTGCATTATATCCCTCACAAAGAAAAATGACAATATTCTTCAAAGACAAGTATTGGGAAGAAGGAAATGTATTTATATGTACTGTTTCCATCTCCACACACTGTGGTAATGAAGAACATATTAGCACCCAATACAAAAATAAAAGCAACAGATACATATTAATGATGTTCAAAAGAAGTAACTGAAAACTATAACTTATGTTTGGTACTGCATTTCGCATTGGTCCTCAGCAGTTCCATATCATAAACATGGTAATAAAATGATACTGGATTTGTTTCTGTTTAGTTTCTAAAGACAGGCAATATAGATCTACTTTCCAACAGTTAACACTTTATTATCTCTTTTATTACTTGTCCCTGAGCGCCTTACTCTTATTCTTCAACCTGCTTTGCCATGAGGAATAGATAGGAAACAGTATATGGCAACTTCATTTGTGTCATAAAAATGTAGTAGCAATGAGACAAAACATAAAACCAATTAAAATTTTGCTTATGATCACAGGGCACTATTTTGGTAATTTCATTTGGACCATTATAGCAGGATTAGAAATGGTGAAAGCAACAGTGTTTAAATTAACTTCACTGAGACTGCAAAGGACACTAGATATTTAATTTGGGATTTAAATCTTCAATGTGCAACTGACAAGCTGACCAATATGAAGGACTTTCTTGAAAATTACCGTATGTATCAAAGTTTTAAATTATTCATATGAGGAAATGAAATGATCAACAAAAACACTGGATAATTAATGAAGTTGTCATCTTGACAAGACTAATAATAAGCTTTTATTCGATAAATCGTCAGTGATTCCATTGCACTAATCACAAAAGCAATTCTACTGCATGTTTACAAGCTGGTAGAATAAAAATAACAAAACTTAAAAGCCGTTAGTTGAATTTTGCTGATTGCTCAATGATTTTATAGGATTGCATGAAAGTGGTTACCAAGTCAATATGTAGCTGGCATGGGTGTGAATTTACTAAACAAAAGCTGTCACAGAGCGAGGTAATTGGAAAATATTTTTTCCTGATAATATTTTTTTTAGGAAAAATCCTAAGAATCATCAGCAGCAGTAACAAGATGCTTATACCTACTATATCTAGTACCACTGTAATGAAGTGAAATGAACTGTATATTGCTTATTCTTTAATTAAAGTTTCTGTTATTTTAACCACAAAATCACAGTAATAATGCTATACTGGATAGATGAAGACAAAGGGCATTAGCATAATGCACAGGCAGTCAGAGACTGCAATACAGCCCCATTACAACTCATCTGTACTGCTCTATCTGAGCCTCTCTCATCCCCCAATTCTACTGATAGCAATATATTAAAGTGCCTTCAAATCTTTTGCAGAATATGCTAGGAAAAGGAATTTGCACCTTCAGGAGGAATCTTGACAGACACAGAGGCTAAGACTTTGTGTAAAATCTCCATCGGCACCTGGAATAAGCAGAAGTGGCTGAAAAACAACAAAATATTGTTGGATCTATTTCCAGATGCATAACAACGGTGGCAGAAAAGCTTTATGTTTTCTTCCCTTTCTTAGTGTAAGAGCTGCCAATCAAATGAGAGCAAGTGATTTCTGTGTAATGCATTCATTTTGAAAGTTATTAAAAAAGTGGAGGCTTTCACCGGGATAGAGCAGATCAATGGAAGAAAAAAGTATTGGAAAATTAAGTTAAGAAATCCTCAATAGGATTTGGGTATTTTTGTGTTTGTGTTAACAAGAGCTGTGCACCTTTACTTTTCAAATATTTAGTAACTATGTTTCCTCAGAGTTTCTGAAATAAATGCATGTTGAAGATTGAACCTTCCCTCAAAATAGACCCCCTATAATTCAGACTTTGTCTTCTCTATTTTTTCTACTTGCTCATATTCACAGAGTGATATCACTATGTCATTTGTGGTTCTGCTTTTCTAACAGTCTAAGCAGCATATAGAGTTGGATAATTTCATCCCAAGAACAATCTCTTTGAAAAAGTTAGGCTGCCACCTTATTTTGTTAAAATACTGAAGCATTAAACCTCCAGACTGTTTAGGACAACATTCCCACCCATAACTGTAAGACTCAGCAATATTGATAGAATATGTGAAATATCCTGTACTGTCCTTCTTCCACATTCATTGGTAAATTTCTCTGTTCACACTCAACCAAGGTTAGGAGCTTCCCACACATGTAGGGAGCATCATATATTCCTTAATTGCCTACTCTGTTACTGGTTCTGTGGGGTAATGACCCATGCCAGAGCAGGTGCCTGCCCTTCTGTGACCACAGGCATCGTGGCTGCATGCAGTGGGGCACCTCACCTGACCAGACACCTCTCGTGTCAAGCACAGCTGGGGCAAGAGGCAATCTGTGTCCCTTCACAAAGCCAAATGACCACACAGTGTTAACTAGAAGAGAACTGATCCCTGAAGGGCTGAGCTCTGGGGTGACCAGAAGCCTCTGAGGCTCGGCACACCCTTCTCCTGCTGGCTGGCGCAGCAGAGCCCAGAGGTGGCACACTTCTTTTTTTGCAGGCTGGCATGATGCAGACACTGGCTGCGCTTCTTTGGCTGGTCTCTCTCGTTCTCAGTCACACTGTGCCTCTTTGTGTTCATCACAGGGAACTGAAGAAAGCAGCCACAGCTCAAAGCAGTTTTGACATCAGAGGACAACATGATATCCACTGATATGTGTGTGGGACTGATTTGTGCTCACCTAACCCACAGGTCAGCCTTTTGGTTTCAGCGGAGTGACAATACGCAAGACTGAAGCAATGATTGAAACAAGCTCTATGTCTTTAAACAATAAAGGAAAAGAGATAAAAAATGGTCCCAATATTCAATCTCTTGACTGTGGACACCTATAATCATAAAAAATTTGAAAGCTGTAAGCCCTATGGACATTGGTACTTCCAGTTTGGTAATGAATGCTATAGATAGGGAGGTTTAGAGAGAGAGAAAAAAAAAAAAAAAAAAAAAAAAGACATACTCTATATATGTCCCAGGATGAAAACCTAAAACTTTACAACCTTTTGTTTAAAGATAGCTTTTTAAAACTGCAGCTTTATGCTTTTCTCATTGATGAAAGCAGTGCCAAGATTTTAACTCCTTACAATAAAACACCCACAAATGGAGTCAGACTACCAGAACCCATGGTACAATCTCTGTAGACATTCCGGACACTGTGTGTGCTGTCCCAGGAACATCTGCTACTTTCTTCTAGGTAAAAACATGTTGTTTGTAACTTGTCTTCCACCTACCCAGAGGCAGTGATGCCTCTCCCTTCCCTTTTAACTCTTAAATGGCAAGTTTCATCATCTTTTCTAGTCTAGTCTAATAACTGCACCATATGCAATCAATCTAACTGTAGCTAATCATGTGAGCAGTTACAGACCCCGTGAATTTATGTGCGGTTTATTGGTGCTTTGTGCAGCAGAATACTACGCAGACTATTTTAAAGACTCACACAGCATAACTGTAACTTTACAACAAGAAAAATCCCAAACCATTTCTGGGTGATCTTGGAGACTGAAAGAAAATCGGCTTCCCATCAAGAGTGGCTCTGACTGGAGAGAGAAGCACCAGGAAGGCTGCTGCTACATACACGTATGAGGAACTCTGTGCCAAATCCCCAGCAATGCTTTAGGAATAGGTCTGGGATCACAGACATATTTAGCATCCTACCTGGGAAGCTGCCATGTACAGATTAACACCTATGATCCTGCTTTACCAAAAATAAATAATGTGGGGAAATTTTGTAGCTGCTTTATGGAGAGGATTCTCTTCCTCGGTATATCTATTCAGTTTCTATTCAGGATCTGAATTTTGGGCTTTGAAATGAGCCTGTTACCAGATTCTAAAGCAACATTTTGTTGTTGTTGTTGTTTCTTTCTTTCTTTTTTCCCTAAGCATACTATAAAAATAATGTTGGCTACATGCATGATGACTATTCTTCTGAAACTGGAACGTTCACATATACTACAATGCATTTACAGTGAGGTAAAAGAATCCTAGCAAGATCATTGTGTCAGTCCTTCTTTGTGCTATCAGATAGTCTAGCTGCAATTCAGAAATTGAGTTAAGGTACCTTTTGCTTGGGTATTTCTTTAGTTTTATTTGTGAAAACATATTCTAAGCATGCATGGTAAATGTGATAACTTGGCACTGCATTGGCAAATCTGGTTCCATATCATTTGGGTCCCAGATTTCACAACACCTTATACTCTGTTCTTACGAGAAGCCAAAGGCAGTGTTTTTGTCATGTAAGAGGGAATGATACGCTGTGAGACAGACGGCGGAGAATTCATAGCTGTTTTTATTATTATTATTAGAGATAGATTGTGGGGATGAGGGTATTTCTATTTATTTATTTATTTTAAGGAGTGCAGAGAGTGCTAACAAAACCTGCAATTTTTAGTTTTATTTATTTCTTATATACAATAATAGTTTCCTGATTGCCATGAGACAGCAAGCTAAAGTGTGGAAATACTGTAGCAGCTGTGGCGGCAACACATGTCATTTTTGTGCATACGCTGAGATTTTTCTCATGAGACTCTCAAACATATGCAATGAAGCATTCAATACACGCAGTTAATATCTAACAGTAATTCCTGCATGTGTTTGTATACTATATTGGCAATGTCTGGAATGACTGCCAGCTTTTAACAATAAAATATAAGCATGACAACATCCTGCTAAGATTGCTATATCCCAGTCAAAAGACTGATATGTCCCAATCAAAATAGAGGGACTAATTTTGTTTTTATAGTCATTGTTTGATGTTCCTTATGGAGGAAGTAATTAATACAACCAGGCAAGACTAGGACTGTCTCATGGGACACACAATCCTTCTGTAACTTGATTTGACTTTTTTTTTTTCTAGCTATAATTCTTCAGTAAATTCCCCACCTTCTCCTCCTTGTATGTTTATTAAAAAAAAAAAAAAAAAAAAAAAAAAAGAAAAGAATGAACTAAAATGCCAATTACATTGTCAGTGTGACTGCAAATTTTATGTTGCAAATTTGTCCTTCTGTGCTTTAAGTCAATTCCTGCTGGAAAAGGGCAGCTGATCATAGACATTATTCAGCAAGTACCATTTGTTTTTTTTTTTTTTTTTTTTTTCCCCACTCCAACACGTGCTAGTGAGATAGATGCCTTGTGCTCTGCCCAGATTCAAATTCTGCTTTTGTTCTTTATTTTCAGGGAAGTTCAGAACAAAACAGGAACAGTTGTTGATAAAAGGAATGAAAGCTGAGCTTGGTGTGGAGGGAACTCTCTTTTTGGCAGGTAAAAGAGAGGATGAGGGATAACTACACAGGTCACAGCACACACAGAACACTTAAATTCTCAGGGAGTGACCATTTCACTGAACTCAGGATGTGGCTCTAGCTTCAAGTGTTTTGAATCTCTTTTTAGCAATCTGATTGTAGCCTTTGTTCTGTGCTAAACCATTTTTTTTCTTATCCATGTAAAAAAAAAAAAAAAATCAGACCCTGAGTTTAAAATAAAAATAAAATAAAAAAAATCAAAGTTCTATCACTTACATTTATCTGCATAAACAAAAAGATACAACTCCTGTCTCTGCTCAGAGATTTTTCTGTTTACAAGCACACTCTCATGCCTGTAACTACACAGGTCCCACCCTATTCAGAGTTAAACCAATGTCTTATTTTTTTTTTTTTTTAAGTATTTTTTTTTTAAGTATTCAAAATTTGCAATTATAAAAAATCCTGAAATACTTCCCCTGAACCAAAGAGCAGGTGAGTAACTGCTAAATCTAAGAATAATGTACTGTAATGGAACTGAACTTTCCTTTTTCTGATTTTTTATAAAAATCCACATGTAATATAAATGCTTATCATCTGTATTGAATTGGTGCCAGTCCATTCAAACCACAAAACATACAGACACTTTGCTCACACTTCCAGCACCATCTATAGATACGCACATTTCTTACAAATGAAAAAAATCAAATTTTGTTACTAAATAACCAAACATGGATGGTCATGTTCCAGAAAACAGTAGGTAGGTATTTTAATAAACACCTTTAATATTTGGCCTAAATCTTGGACCATGTAACAGACTCACATGCATCTGTTTTGAGAACCACAGAAGTCAGGCAGGCTCAGAACAAGGTTAAATGCAGAGCTGGTCATTGCTGACTGGTTAAGGGTGTAAGACTTAAGAATTCAGTGCTAATTCACACTGAATACCATTATTATAGATACTCTTATGCAATAAAAAATAAATTTCTCTTAATACATAGCGTGTCTGCCAATCATCTGTGAATCAGTAGAGGGTATTTAAGAAGAAAAGAAAAAAAGAGTGAAGGGAAATGGAGCTGTCTAAGAATGCTGATTTAGAAAAGCCATAAAAATAATAGGCCAAGTTTTCTGTTTCTTTCTGATTTTTGGAGCTCAAAAAGCTCCCCTTGGTTTCAGTGGAGCAACACTGATTTTCGTTTGCTGTATATCCATTCCCTAATCATACACAAATCTTCTGTTATTCATCTGCATGTCTATCTTTTAAAGCCGAGTTGCTTTCAAAAACCAACCCAAACCTAATGCAAAGAAATTCTACTGAAGCCACTGAAAGTGCAATTCCCACTTTAATGTTAAATCTGTTTATCGTTAAAAATATAAATGCTATTAATAATTTTTACGATAAGGTTGAATTTGTATAACAATACATGTTCTAATACATTTTCTGGTATAATATATCTGCCTAGGATGATGTTTTAACTTTTTTATTATTCATATTTGTAGATGAGTAATAGATGAATAGATAGAAAAGGGTATTCATAAAATCTGTAATTTTACCCATGCAGTTCTGGGGGATTAGTGGGCAGTTACAGAATAAATAATGTTCTTTCTTGGCACTTCAGTCTCGGAAGGAAATAAAACATTTCAACGTAAGGATGCCAGAACAAACATCACAATCAAAACTGATAGTGGTTGTATAATCATTCTGCATATTTTATTGGCACAATACATTTCTGAGGGGTTTGTGAGGAATGCAGCTCGATGACAAACTGAGCTTTGCCTATGAAAAATCAATTATTTTGATTGGATTTTTAAAAAGCATTTCAATATGGAACCACTGCACATCACTTATGAGGCTTGAAATGCACCAGAGCACAGCATTTCCCATTTAGCAAGCCAAGAATATATCTTACTAAATGCAGAAAGTATTTCACTGCATATGCAACTACAGTTTTCAGCTGGGAGAAAGAGGATCATTGATCTGATTCACAGCCATCTCCTTGGAGCAATTCCATCCTTCGTGAAAGGTTCTTTCTCAAGCCTGCACATCAACTAGAGCTCACAAGTGTTCCAAAAAATCAGGGTCTTAATTCTGCGTACACATGCATAAGTGCTAATTTTCCTGTCAGCAATCCTGTTGAAATAATTGATTAATCATACAAAGATTTTTCTCTGGCTGACACTAGACATGACCCACATAAGTTTTTGCAGGAATAAGATCAAGGTGTAAATAGTTTGCAGCGGGATACATTTGATTTTCAACAGGGATTTAAGATTAAGGATATGCTGAGTCCACATAAAAAAAATAGGAGAGGACTAATTAAGGTCAAGCTCTGAAATACCCATCCTGAAGTATATATTGGAATTGAAATAAAAAGATGTCATAGGCAGTATTTGATAGTCAATAAAGTCACAAATTTAGCGTTCTGATTCTGCAGCTCACTGTCTTCAGCTCCTTGATATTAGTGCAATAAATCTTGCAAGCATTAAAATATATGTAAATGGAGCCCTATTTTCTTCATATGTATTACACCCTTGACGTTCACATTTTCAAGTTCACTGAAATCATTAGAAGTAGGTAGTTACTGAAAGAATAGTTTTTCACATTGTTACAAACCCTTAGAGATTTTGGAAAAATACCAGGTTCTGAAAGACTCCTGACAAAACCACTGGAACCTTGCTTGTGAAAGAAACTGGCAGAATGAAGTCCAATCCCATTATTTCAGGTGGCCATATCATGAAATCTGTTCAAAAATAGGATTAATCTCCATCTTAAAACTAATTAACTTTTTGCCCCCATGACTCCCAGTGGGAGATTGTATCTTCCAGCGTCTCATGAGTTTGCCAGTTAAACACTTCTTCATTTTCAATCTACATTTATCGGCAGACATCTTATACCTAACTATTTCTCTAGTGATAGTTTCCCCTAGCTCTTTTTCCATTTTGTTTCTCCTGCTGCGGCATTTATAGGCAACAGTACTAAAGCCTCAGGTTTTTTCTTTCTGTCTAAGACAATATCCTTTATTTTCCTCTCATAGAATACTTGCTATCCATAGTCACTCTAGTAGCTTTATTCCTATAATCTGAGTCTCCTTTTCTGAAACGTGGTGAAGAGTACTGCACGTTGTATTCCAATAAGAGTCTACCAGTACCCTGTACAATGGCTTTGTCTCTAACAGTCTCACACTTAGCCACATCCTAGGGTCTATTTCCCCCTCTCACATTGCAATCTCAAATATCCTGATGTTGCTCAGGGGAGCCAGGGACTTCTCTTCCTCACTTATTTTCTTCATCACTGATCATGCCAGTCTTTCTATGTAATAACTTTGTCAACAGCAAATTTGACAAGTACATTCTAATTTATAATATTGAAAATATTAAAATATTAAATATCACTGAACCTAATTCCTGAAGAACTCCTCAAATGAATGTGTGACTCTTCTTTCTAATTTCCCCTTTAATATTTGCCTTTCATTCAGTTTTTAACTGCTTTACAATGGCTCTACTAAATCCCTGTCTTCTCATGCTTCGCTAATTATGTTTTTATCAAATGCCTTAGTGAATCCAAATAAAGGATGCAGGCACGCAATAGAACTTCTCAATTTATAAAATCATTACATACAGTACAGCTGCATAACATTTACTGTACTTCTCTTTAATTCTCTGTATTTTTTTTAATCTATATTTGTTCCAGAATCTTACCTATACTGAGATGCAACCAGCAGGCCTGTTTACTTTCACGTCTGTCCTACTGAGGTCTTGGCAGTTTGTAGTTCATTGGTTCTCAAAAGGTTATGTCCTTCATATTTCAAATTTCTCCTCTCTGAAAGTATTTATCTTTCCATTTAATTTTGGCTGAATGAATTAATGACTGCTCAATTAGATACTACAGAGGCAACAGTAATTGTCAGTATTTAAAAAACAAAATCTTTAAAACCGATTGACAATTTAGTAAAGAAATCTGTTGGCTGCCACATGCAAGAATAACTGGGTTATCATTACTTTTAATAGTAGTATGCAATGTATTTCTGGGAAGTCAAGATATTTCACTGACACGTTGGAATGAAACAGTTCCTAATATTTATCCTACTAATAACACTACAGATGATTCATGTCTGTACTCAGATATTTCCAGGGAGAAATACCAAAAAGTTTACTCCCACTATGCTTCCACAAAGCAACCAATGTATAAGAGATTCCATTTTATTCAAACTTCCTAGTTCTCTAGAATCAGTAATAATTTAAATTTTTACTCCAATGCACTTATTTCAGTCTTCCTTAACACTCAACAGCACATCACACACCATATCTTTATTTTCCCTAAAGATATCCCCACCACACAGCATGACTGTGGCAAATCTGACTTTTTCTGCTCTTCCAAGTTGAAGTCTGTTCCTAGGTCAATTACTAAGACAACTCAGCTGTAAAACAACCCTTGGCTGTTTTTCACAGGAAAAAGTTGTTCTGAGAGTACCAGAATTAATGAAGCCTCATTACCTAAGGATTTTTCCCTTTTTCTTTGCCCACCCCCCCCCCCCATACCCCCCCCCCTTCCATTACTGTCTCCCTGATGAAAACTGGAAGCCAACTGAAAAAGACTGTAGCCACAAGGGCACAGACAAACTAACAAGGCAACCTCCCACACACAGCGCATCCCATTCTCTAGTTCACTCAGAGCATGGACATAACAGTTCTTCAACACAAAGCTGACCTCTCCCTTCTGATCTCATCTAAAATCTGGCATCATAAATTCAAGTTTTGGCCTTCTGCTTTTCAGGCTTTGGTCAGAACATATTTCTGTTGTTTTTCTGACCCAGATTTCTAGAGGAAGTCAGCAGAGCAATTCAGCTCTGTTTTATTTATCCAACTACTGATCTAGTAAATGTAGCACTTTTTTTCTTATACTCATTTTTTGTTCTTGTATCCTAAACTAGATGAAGACATTATGCAGCCACTACTGAATCTCTCAACTCATTCCTTAAATTAAAGCTCTTATCAACATCAAAAAATTTGGCAGCAATGCTAAATCTTTAGACATCCATCAGAAATTATCAATTTAATCGGAGATTATCTTGTAAGATAATATAGTGCCACTGGGATTTACCTGTGACAATTAGTTATATTACAAATTGTGTTAAATGACATCAGGAGTCCTAAATTTTACACTTCTATGTTGAAAAAAAAAAAAATAGTAACACCAAAATACTCCATTCTTATAAATTCTCAAGTGAATAAGAAGAGATAGGAAGATAGGAAAATAGGAAGATAGGAAGTTCAGACACATGTTAGAAGTGTATCTTCAGGAGAAAACATACAGGAGAAACTGTTTCTGAAAGGTCTTTCAGAATGACCTCTGAAGCATGTTTGCTGCTCAATGCAGAGTTAAGTAAATGCCATCTAGAAAATGGAACTGTTACAGAAAAAGCATACAGTGAGACAGATGCACACTAGGTATTAATACTATACCCCTACTTATAGCTTTAGAGGTGAGGAGATCTCCCATGTAGGATAAACATGCCTCATCTTTGCTGAGTGCAGCAAAGACCACTCATTTAGCATATGGACATGGGAAGAGCTCCTTTAAGGACTATCTCATTGCTTCTACCACCTTTGCACTGAACTTCTCAGGGGTTCTTCAACAGCACTAATTCTAATAGCAGATAGATATTCTGCTAGATATCCATTGAGGAAGAATGAATGAGCTGTTTAAAGACTGTATCATTTGAAGATGCTCATGTTTAAAGGCCCCAGGGCTTGTGCAAGGACTGCAGAGTCAATTTTGACACTCTAAAGGGGAGGAAAAATGTTACAGTATTTGTAACACTGACTGAGACTCTTGTGTTTTAATCTGCACAAATATTCTTACCAAATGATTCTTGTAAAATAAAGAAAACATTTATTCTGTCCCTTATTCATACACATATGTTCATATATTTATCAAAGCTGCTAAAGCAATGGCAGTTTATGAATGCTATGCTTAATTATTGAGGCCACGTTATAAGTGGAAGTGTAGTGGGTTTACATGGCAAGGTTTTGGTAGGAGGGGGGGCCATAGGGGTGGCTTCTGTGAGAAGGATCTAGAAGCTGCCCCATGTTTGGTAAGGGCCCCACTGCTGACCAGAGCTGAGCCAATAAGCAATGTTGTTTTGCGCCTCTGTGAGAGCATATTTAAGACAGGGAAAAAACCACTGCGCCACTCAGCAGCTGGGAGGGTGAGAGGAGTGAGAAACAGCCTTGCAGGCGCCAAGGTCAGTGAAGAAGGAGGGGGAGAGGTGCTCCAGGCGCCAGAGCAGAAGTACCCTGCGGCCTGTGGTGAAGACCATGGTGAAGCAGGATGTCCCCCTGCAGCCCATGGAGTACCACGGTGGAGCAGGGTTCCACGCTGCAGCCCGTGGAGGAGACCACGGTGGAGCCTGTGCCCCGAAGGAGACTGCGGCCTGTGGAAGACCCCTGCCGGAGCAGATTCCGGGCCGGACCTGCAGCCCGTGGAGAGGAGACCACGCAGGAGCAGGTGACCCGGCAGGAGCTGCTGCCCGTGGGGGACCCAGGTTGGAGCAGTTTGCTCCCGAGGGATGGACCCCGTGGTACGGACCCATATATGGAGCAGTTCTTGAAGAGCTGCTGCCTGTGGACAGCCCACGCTGGATCAGTTTGGCAAGGACTGCATCCCGTGGGTGGGACCCCACAGCACAGGGGACAAGAGTGACCGAGAAGGAGCGGCAGAGAAGAAGTGCTGTAGACTGACCATGACCCCCATTCCCCCATTCCCCTGCGCCGCTCGGGGGGAGGAGGTGGAAGAGGGTGGATGGGGGGGAAGGTGCTTTTGGTTTCTTTTCTTTGTTTCTCACTTCTCTAGCTTGTTAGTATAAGCAATAAATCTTACTTTCTCTCTATGCTGAGTCTGTTTTGCCCGTCGCGATAATTATTGCGCGATCTCCTAGTCCTTATCTCAACCCTTGAGCCCCTTTCATCGTATTTTCTCCTCACTCCTCTTTGAGGAGGGGGAGTGAGAGAGCGGTTGTGGTGGAACTCGGCTGCCCACCCGAGTAAAACCATCACAGGAAGCCATTTAAAATTTTTGGGTGCAAAAAGAGTAAAAGGAATAGAATCATAGAACCATACAATAGCTTGAGTTGGAAGGGACCTTAAAGATCATCTAGTCCTAAAACCCCTGCCACAAGCAGGGCACCTCCCACCAGACCAGGTTGCCCAAGGCCTTGTCCAGCCTGGCCTTGAACACCTACAGGGATGGGGCATCCACAGCTTCTCTGGGCAACCTGTGCCAGTGCCTCAACCCCCTCTGAGTGAAGAATTTCCTACTAATAGCTAATCTAAATCTCTCCTCTTTTAGTTGAAAACCATTTCCCCTTGTCCTATCATTATCTGCAAAATCTTACATTATTAAACCTTACAAAATTATCTGCATGTCTTACATTATCTGTAAAAAGTTGCTCTCCATCTTTTTTACAAGCACTTTTTAAATATTCAAAGGCTGCAATGAGGTCTCCCCAGAGCCTTCTCTTCTTCAGGCTGAACATCCCCGAACAGAACTTCCTTCTGCTGTATCACAGAATCACAGAATTTCTAGGCTGGAAGAGACCTCAAGATCATCAAGTCCAACCTCTGACCTAACACTAACAGTCCCCACTAAACCATATCCCTAAGCTCTACATCTAAACGTCTTTGAAAGACCTCCAGGGATGGTGACTCAACCACTTCCCTGGGCAGCCTATTCCAGTGACTAACAACCCATTCAGTAAAGAAGTTCTTCCTAAGATCCAACCTAAAACTCCCCTGGCGCAACTTTAGCCCATTCCCCCTCGTCCTGTCACCAGGCACGTGGGAGAACAGACCAACCCCCATCTCGCTACAGCCTCCTTTGAGGTACCTGTAGAGAGCGATAAGGTCACCCCTGAGCCTCCTTTTCTCCAGGCTGAACAGTCCCAGCTCCCTCAGCCGCTCCTCGTAGGACTTGTTCTCCAGGCCCCTCACCAGCTTCGTCGCTCTTCTCTGGACTCGCTCAAGCACCTCCATGTCCTTCTTGTAGCGAGGGGCCCAAAACTGAACACAGTATTCGAGGTGCAGCCTCACCAGAGCCGAGTACAGGGGGACGATCATCTCCCTAGCCCTGCTGGTCACACTGCTTCTTATACAGGCCAGGATGCTGTTGGCCTTCTTGGCCACCTGAGCACACTGCTGGCTCATATTCAGCCGACTGTCAACCATCACTCCCAGGTCCTTCTCTGCCTGGCAGCTCTCCAACCACTCATCTCCCAGCCTGTAGCTCTGCTTGGGGTTATTGCGCCCCAGGTGGAGGACCCGGCACTTGGCCTTGTTGAACTTCATGCAGTTGACCTCAGCCCATCGGTGCAGCCTATCCAGATCCTCCTGCAGAGCCTTCCTACCCTCGAGCAGATCGACACACGCACCAGTGTCATCTGCAAACTTACTGACGGTGCACTCAATACCCTCATCCAGATCATCGATGAAGATATTAAAGAGGACCGGCCCCAGCACCGAGCCCTGGGTAACTCCACTAGTGACTGGCCTCCAACTGGATTTGACTCCATTTACCACGACTCTTTGGGCCCGGCCATCCAGCCAGTTTCTAACCCAACGAAGCGTGCGCCAGTCCAAGCCAAGAGCAGCCAGTTTCCTGAGGAGAATGCTGTGGGAAACGGTGTCAAAAGCCTTGCTGAAGTCAAGGTAGACCACATCCACAGCCTTTCCCTCATCCACCCAGCGCATCACTTTGTCATAGAAGGAGATCAGGTTCGTCAAGCAGGACCTGCCCTTCATAAACCCATGCTGACTGGGCCTGATCGCCTGCTTGCCCTGCAAGTGCTGCGTGATGACTCTCAAGATAATCTGCTCCATAAACTGCACCATTCAGCTTGGCATCATCTGCAAACTTGCTGGGGGTGCAGTTATGGAAATATGTTTTCTTCTAACAGACTAATTAAATGTTTTATGTATTAGAATTTCTGTAAGGATACAAAAAAAAAAATAACGCATCTGAAAAGTATAAGAACATTGTATCCCTTTCCTGCTGACCACCCTGGCACATAGGCAACAGGTCTGAACCATTTTCAGTCAAGCAGTAACTCTGCTGAAAGAAGTACTATAACTTCACCGGGATTATTCCTCTTTAGAGAAGAGCCCTGAGGCATATCCTAGAGGAACTCCTTCCATTTAACAACTGCTAGAAAAGAAAGGATGCCATAAGGAATCACTGAGATATAAGTAAGCTAACCCCTGCTGAAATAAATGGCCAGACTGACTTATGTCACTCTAGAGAGCTGTCATGATATGACTGTACCCTCCTCAATGGGCTCTGCAGTTAAAGATACTGTCTAATGATGTGTTTCACCACATAATGATAATGGTCTTCATGGAGTTTTTCCTTTAATGATGTGTATTACTTTGTAATGATAATGGTCTTCTTGGAGATAGACTATAACTTTAATATCACAACCCCACTGAGGAGCCTATACTCAAAACATTACGACTCTTGTCCATGACCTCTGTTAGCAGCCCGTTAGTCAGCAGGTAGTCATAAGAAGGCAGAAAAAGCCTTCAAAGAGAAAAATAAAATTAAAGTTAGAGGGCATAAGCCTTCCAAGTTGATGGAGGAAATATTGTACAGAACAAAGATGCATACATATGTATAAATTTGTATATAAATAGCACAACCTGTTTTTCCTCCATTTCCTCCATTATGCTTGCTTATTCTTCCTCAAAAAGTATTTGAAGAATTTTATTTTTCTTCACCACAGCAATAAATTAGTTTGCAGCTGGGAGATGAAAGCAAATTTATATGTGCCTCCAAGGAAACCTGACCTTTTGTTTGTTGGAAAATCATAAAAGTGTCACAAGAGATCTTTTGTGCTGATTTCTCTACTCTTCTTTCACTCATTGAACGTTTTAGCCATATGTGAAGCAAGGCTCAATAGTTCCTAGTACTTTTTGTAGATTTCTAGCCTCAAAAAATGCACAAAATAATTGTAATTAGCAGAACTCTTAGCCAGTATGATAATAAGATGGATTGCATTGTCCACAAAGACTCCCAAGTGTGTTTAATTTGACATGATTCATCTCCTATCATTATCTTGAAAATAAAAATAATAATAATAAAAAAAATCAATTCAAGGACACACACACACACAAATAACAACCATTCAAATCAGAACAGATAGCTAGACAAGAGAAAAAGTTTTGCAATTGAGCATTTCCTCAAATCCAACTTCAAATTTGAAATCTGCCCAACTTACCCTTAACTCCCAATTTTTATTTTCTGATGTTTGTAAATATATGTCCTCTGGTAACAAACTGAACAATTATTATAATACCTGGAAAATTATTTCACAGCATTTTTATCCCAACCACATAGACAAAAAAAAAAAAAAAAAAAGGACAATGTGCCTAAAAATAAATGAACTGAAGAACATAAGAAGTGACCTTAATTCTTGGCTTTGCCACAATTCAGAAATAGTGTAGTCTTGTATTCATGCATTGTCATGTGAGAAAATAAAATACCTGTCTCCCTCAAAATAGATATTGTACCATGTTTTAACTAGAAACTAAGAAGACAGGCACTGGAAACTAATTAAATGGGCAAAGACTTAGCTACTTAAATACATTTACAGACAAACCAAAATAAATTGGGCATCAGAGAACATCTTCACCATATTTGTTTGGGTTTAAATTACAAGATTTTGGAAGCGGGGGGCTGCAGGAGTGGCCTTTGTGAGCAAAGCACAGCAGCTGCCCCATATCAGATCAGAGCCAGCTCCAGCCAGCTCCAAAAGGGACCTGCTGCTGGCCAGAGCCAGGGAGCAAGGCTGATTGGGCCACTGGGACAGCAGATTTTAAAAAGGGAAAAAAACTGCTGTGCAACAGCAACTGGGAAAGAGGAGTGAGAAGCAGCCTCACTCTTCTTCCAGCCTTAGGAGGAAGAGATTGAGAATGAAGGAGCAACAGATGATGAAGTGTTATGCACTGACCACAACCCACCATTTCCCTGCACCACCTGGGGTTGGAAGTAGAAGAAAGCGGATGGTGAGGAAGGTGGTTTGAGTTTGCTCTTAGTTTCTCACTGCTCTAGCCTGTCATTAGTAACAAGGAATAAATTATATCAATCTCCCTATGCTGAGTGTGTTTCACCCATGACATTAATCATTGAATTACCTCCCTGCCCTTATCCCAACTTATAAGCCTTTTCCCATCATATTTTCTCCCTCTGTTCTTTTGAGAAGGTGGAATGAGAGCGGTGTGGTGGACCTTAGCTAGCTATCACTGTGAAAACACTACAGTACTCTATAAAGTTGGACATAGCTTGGTAGAATTTTCTTTTAAATTTAGACATATGCACCATAGACATCTACACTGGAACTAGTCATCCTCTATTCCTTGATGAAAGAATGAGGAATAGGCACAGACTAATTTATCTGAGATGCCTATTTTAGGATTACACAAGACCTTAAATGAACAATGTGATTTTATTTTATAAATATATTATCATATCTATTTTACTTATGGGAAAATCACTTGAAACTTCACTTTCTTTCCTGTTAATACAGAACTAACTGAGGGGTTGAAATTTATTTGTACTCTAGTCCTTCCTATGCAACTTCCTCTGAAAGTTTCAGACGGAATTGAGAATGAAGCTCCAGCTAGACATAAACTTAAGACTGTGCCTCAAGATTCTAGATGTGACAGCTAGAAAAACAGCATTATTACTTGTAAACTAAGCAAATTCAATAAGGAATTACTGACAAATAGCTGCATATCATTTAATTTTTACATATTCATTCTCCAGAATTTTATCAAGTGATTTCATTTATGATGACAAGAATGAAACTATACCATTCTGCACAGCTGGTGCCAATGAAATGTCAACAGAGTGTAACAAATCCAGCATTATTTATTCCAAAAACTCAATACTGCTGCAATGTAGAAACTTTAACTTACATATCCACAGAAGCAAATAAAATCTATCATAAGTATCTCTTCTGCTTTTGGTTTATTCTTTGTAGGAAAACCAAATGCATGATCACATCACTCTGTGAGAGATATTCTCCAATATTCACTGTAAACTATTCAGGAAAAGCACTCTAAAGAGTATTTCATTATCCAGATAGCTTATTTTTTAAACTTTAACAGAAGCCATAATCAGTGGATGAGATATCAGGTTTCTAAACTGCATGTTAATTTTGAAGAACTATCATGGCTGTGATTGAATGCCAACTAATTTTGATAGATTTTGGAGAAGATTTTAAGCAACATTATAAGCAGTTCTACCTAAAATACATCATACTTCATGCACTTCCAAATGAGCCTTTATTGCTTTAAGCAAAGAGCTTCTAAAATAGAGATGGGTAAAGTAAGAATTTTATGTTTTATCCTGTTACCTCCTAGTACCTATTTTAATGCACATCACAAGAGGGAGCTATGTTTTGTAAAATTCCAGTGTTGCTTTGATGCTCTCTAAAAAATAATCAGTGTGCCAAAATACTTTGAGAGTTTCCCAAGCAGATCAGAGGTTTGGTCTTATTCTCTGTCAGGTCAGAGTCAATATGTGCTCAAGGATACGAAGGGCACAATACCATTTAATGCTGTTTTCTTAAGATTAGATAGACATCTATATAGAAGTGATAATAGTTATTAACACCTGTGAAAACATCACTGCTTAAAGGATGCCTTTTTCAGGGTGGTGGCAATTAGCTTTTCCAGCAAGCAAGCTGGTGCACCAAGAGGTGCATATTTTTAATGCCCATGGGAGGGTGAGGAGAGCTCATAGCCACCTGCTTTCCTCACTTGCCCACTTCTACAGAAAGAGCAGTTGTCTAGGGCAGCTGCAGGAAGTCAAAGCAGCTCCTTCTCTTCCTGGTTTCACAGTTCTGCCTCTCCTGTCAGGGCTCTGCCTGAACATGAAGGTCATGTAGAAACATGAAGGTCACTAGCTGATGCTCACCACGGTAAAGCAGTCAACCATGTAAGGAACCAGACAGCACTTCCATAACTTCTCTGGGGGCACACAGTCACAACAAGGGAAGTTGGAACAGAAAGAGCCTATTTCTTTCAGGGTCAATCTACTTCCTCTCCCTCCTTGGGGACTAACAGCTCCCACACTTCATCCTGCTAGTCAGCAGGACTCCAAGAGGTTTCTCCAGTAAAGCACTGCTTAATCCTCCTAATTTTTTGGGGACAAAAGACCTTCCGCAACAAGGCAGGTGAGACAGAGCAACTGCACTGAGCTAAGAAAAGGCAGATTAGACACAGTGGACAAGAAAGGCATGGCAAAATTAGTTGTTTGGCAGCATACAAGCCTAGATGAAGATTCTGATGTGCTTTTATTTTTGTAGACCAGCAAGGCTTCTAGAAACATATCTGATTGTGTTAACATAGCATAAATGGTTACACATACCCTGTTTATGTGAAAACTAAACTGAATTTTCAGCACCTTTTTATAAGTACATATCTGTAATGTATGTTCTCTTCTATCCATGCAATCAGGTAAAATGATTCTTTTTTTTTTTTTTAATAAATAAAAACAAACAAACAAACAAGGAATGTCATTACTTGTTTTTTCTTACTTTTACGTATCAGTTTATATTTTGGTGTAATAAATACAACTTATGCCAAAATAACTCCACATGGAAGATGTTGTCATTACAATACCACTGCCTAGATCCTTAGGCCAATAAGCATCTGTGTAACACGGATCAAGGCTTTGGTCAACAATAGTTTGGTCCATATATTGGTCCAATATAAAGAAGGTTCCTGCTCTAAGGAACCTGCTTTGGCAGGGGGTTGGACCCGATGATCTCTTGAGGTCCCTTCCAACCCCTACAATTCTGTGATTCTGTAGATATGTTCCCAACCCAGAAAATTTCTTCTCAGGTCTCAGAAAGCACACCCCTTTCTGACCTCCACATTCCCAGTCCTAGGCTAGGTATGGCAAAAGCATTTCTTTAAGCTTCCTCCCACTATTAGCCCCTATTGTGCTCATTAAAGTGACTAAGAAGTATTATTTATTTGCAGACAGGCTTGTGTTTTTTGTTGGCTTACCATCAGATTTGATTACATCCTGTTAAATGTTGAGAGGAAACAATAAAATCTCCCACAAGACTCCATTGGGATTAAGTGTCACTGTACAAACACAGAAAGAATGTACTTACTCCCAAAAATGCAAACTGACCCCTGCTTCACAGCAACTGAAAACTACTTTTCTTCCCCCCCCCCCCCTTTTTTTTTTTCTGCTCTATATGCTACCATTTTATTGAGATTTTTGTTTCACACCATGTGACTGACAGAAAGGAATAAAACATATGGAACTTGCCAGAAATCAGCACAAATACACTAGAATAAAATTGGCATAGAGCAGTGAAAAATCAAATCCCATGAACAGACATGAGTTGCCATATGATAGAACAGAAACAGGTTCCAAACTAAATCAACAATTTAAACTATGTTCAAATATTACAGTCTTTCAGTGTTAAGGAAGGTTGAAGTTAGAATTTATCCTCTTTATGTTACATCTAGAACAATTGATTGCATCCTCTACAAAGGAATAGCACATATCTTAAAGCTCTAGCATCTGAACAGTTCTGAAAAGCGATATAAAACAATTTTCTCTCTTTTCATTTTTCCCTCAATAAAAAACATGGCAGACTACAAGAAAGATACTGCATTTGTGCATGTTACCTGTACTTAATAAAAATAAAATAAAATAACATGAAATAAAATACGGAAGAAATTATATTTTATGAAAAGTATAATGTGGTTTCTATGAATTTCTACCTTTTCTGAAAGATGTACTCTAGATACTGTTATAGGCATCATCATCAGTATCTACAAGTTAAACTTGTGTGCAGGGTAGAAGTAATTTTTGAAACCCTATGTTCATGATCACATAATATTACCAGCACTATTACACTATCTTTCAGGTATTCAGTAAGCCACAATCTGTTTTGGAGAAATACATGCTAAAAAGAGCAAAACAGAATTTTTTTTACTAAGATTAATAATAATTTCTTACAATCCCCTGAGAAAAAATTTAAGTTTTCATCTAAAATTTATAGTTCCACAAATATAGATGAAGACTTTTTTCTTCACAGATGGAAAGAATTAAAAGAAGGAAGTCAAACTAAGCCAACAATTAAAACAGCGTTAGCAGTAAATTAACAGTTTGCTCAATAATGAAAACCATCAATTGCCAACTGTAATGAAATGCATTATTAAAAACATAACAATGCTGCAAAAAGACATAATCTAAAGGAGTTATGCAGCGTGGGAAATAATTAAGTCAGAGTAACAGCAGCAATACAAAACAAGTGAGACTTACCATTCTCTGCCTATGGGCTGTGGACCACATTGAAAGGGAACACATGCTGACCTCTTTTTCTACCTCTTTGTCTGTATAAATCCAAGATTTGCATTTCTAGGGTAGCTTGCAGGGTAGCAGGCAATCTAGCCACTGGAGGCAGCGAGTGGATGATGGCTAAACTTTTGTAACCACAGCCCAAATTGTGGAACTGAGGCCAAGAGACAAAATTTTACCCATCAGTCCTGTGTGCTGTAGACCACTGTGTCCTTCACTCTACCAGAATCCCAAAACTCAGAAATTTATTTTTCCAAGAGGCTAACATCTTCCCCACTGAGAAAGTTTCAGATAGAGGGCAGGTGTGGCCTACAGGCTTCTGTTAATCAGAGCTCGTTAAAACATGCATTCACCTTCCTTTCCTGCTCTCTATGAATTCTAACTAAATCATAGCAACAAAAAGCTATTGAATTAAAGTGGATCATTGAGCAAAGCTATATAAAATGGCATTCAAGCTATGTTGCTATAATCATGATTATGCTAAGGCTGGTACCCTTTGCATAGGAGTGGATGTTGAAAGCAGATGTTGGGAAGGAAGTGGTGTAGGATGTAGCATGAGTCTTACTTGAATAGAGTACCTGAAGAGGTAGCCTCATTAACAGGATATGGAGTGGAACGGGACACAAAAGAGTACCAGCTCAAAATTAAAAGGGAGATCAATAGGGGGAATGAAGAAAGACAGAAAGCTGTCTGTAGTTTGTGTGAGGAATTGTAAGTAAAGGAAATGAAAGAAAAAGAGAGTTAAAAAAAAAAAAAAATGGAAAAGGGAAATGCAGAATTTAACATAGTAAAGGTAATAAGTCCAAATAATGAAGACTCTAAAAATGTTTGGCTGGATTCTGTATATATGTATAATATGCAATTTGAGACAGTTAGATACCAAGGACTTAATTAAAGAACAGAGCTCTGTTAATGACAGCATATTTTCATCACTGAGGGTAAGTCACAGACTGGTTTTACTGATCTATTGTACTAAGTATGGTCTGGTAAGCCTAACTTTGTAAGACTTTACTGAAAAATCAAACAGTGAAGTGTCACATTGAATCTAGGTGATCGATTCCCCATTAACCACTAAAGGGCAATTTCAGTCTACAACCAAGTTCAGCCTGAAACCAGCTGAGAAATATATGAGGGAAGAAAGAGTGGGGGAAAAATCATAATAATAATAAATAAATAAATACACAAAACCAGCCAACAAACAAAAAACCCTAAAAGATATGCTACCTGAAATAGAGATAGGTGGACAGTTTTTTATAGGCAGATTGCATCACCCAAATATAACAGTTTGAGGTGGTAAATGGTAAATAAATAAATAAATTTACAGGTAGCTCACTACTACCATTTTCCCAGGTGTACAGTCTTTCTCAAATACATGTTATTAAAGGCATGCTTTGTCTAAATAAATCATATAGTGCCCAAATAACCCTCAGTAAAGCAAGGTATTAACTGCTGGTCTCAGAGGAAGGTATTTACTACAAATTAAGCCAGCTGATACAATTCTGACTAGCACCCAGCCTCAGGGGCAGCGTGGAAGAACAAATCCTGTGATCCCATGCTGAGTGTGCCAGTGGCCATGTGCTCTGCAGCATGAGGAAGGCAAGGTAGTTCAGTGACACCAGAAAGTTCAAAGTCATTGCTACCTGGACAACACTAAGAAAGAGCATATCATCTATATAAATTCAGAATAACATCAGTACAAACACACTGCTCTATTAACTCCCTTACTACACAGATGACCCACCTTAGCCTCAATAATTTCTTTCAAGAGAGAAGGCAAAGATTCAGTGCATGAAGATATGTACTAATACTGGTTTAAGCTGAACTGGCAACTTGCCCACCACAGAGGAGAAATTAATAATCTATGAAAATAAAGGGGTAATATTGTGTAATTTTCAAAGGGGCATATATCAAAAATGCTTCAGGTTATTAATGCACTAATATAAACAAGACACTAGTTAGTACAGTTAATAATCCATGACAAGTTTGCTTTAAATGAACGGGATATCTAAATTCAACATTATTTATTAGGCAATATCATTTTTTCTAGGCATTTATCCATCAAACATGGAACCCTTATTGCACATGCATTATGCAATGTGTCAAATTAAACTATTGCTTATAAAAACAAACATCAATTACTGAAATGATCCAAATGCTACCTTAGAATGTTATTTAGGGAAGCTAATAAATATATTTTACAAATCTTTTGCACAGAGAAAGTGAGAAAGCATATAGTAATAATTTTGGGGGTGTTGCCTCCTTGCTAGTCCTTTCTTCAAGTAAACAATGATACGGAGAACTAAAAGTGTAAAGAGAAAGAAGTCTCATGGAAGCTAACAAACCAAAGACCACATTAGTAATTATGGCATCTGTCTTACAATGGGAAAAAGAATGCAGTAACAAGCAAAATGACCTCTGCAGCAATTAGAGTGCAGAAAGTCATGAATGGAGAATGGATTATTTTTCTGGTTTGATTTGATTCCACATAATTATTTGACTTGTATTTTGCTACTGTTTTCAGCTGGAGCAGGCTCCGTCTCTGTAAATGCCCACTCATTAAGAATTGAAACCTGTATAATGCTGAGAATGATTCATCCCCACAGGACTCAGAGGGAAATGAAGACGGTCAGGGACCTCATGACTTTTCAGGGAGAGAGAGATCAGGATCTAGTCTTTGAAACAGGTTAGAGGAGAGGCAAATTACTGTACATTCATAGCAGCAAATTAATCTTCCTACAAGCTAGGCGCCATGGTATGTGTTTTTGTTGTTGGTGGTGTTTGTTTTTTGACTTTTGTGTACAGAGAAGACTCTATAAATGCAGTTAGTTAATTCTTTTAACATGAAATGCTGAGTTAATCCCCTTGGCAAGGGCAATCCATCAGTGTCCACATGCAGCAGGGAAAAAAAACAGAAGAGGCTGAAACATGGTGCCCTCCATGAAACAGAAGCCTTCCTGCTTCCTTAACGTGGTGGTGCTGCCCAGTGGTGTCAAATAGTGCTGGGCTTGCAGCATTTGTTCAGGAAATGTTAGTTTTCCATCTGTTTGCTTTTACTGTCCTCAAGGGATTCAATTACACACCGACCGTCTTTGAAACTAATCCAGAAGCCTAGACAATGTTCTAGGTCTGGAGAGCCTTCATGTTTCATGTTGAAGCTGGACAACTGTGCAGAAAAAGACAGGAAACTTCTGTTTCATCTGGGGCCAGATAGAGGAGTCAAGCCTGATTTGGTGGTGTTACAGGCATAAAGAGACCTCTGAAACTAGTATCCAGTTCTCAAAATTTCTGGTGTATTTTTTCTTCTCACTGGGGAAAGGAGAAGGAATTTCTCATATCATGTTAAGCTTAGTGGGGAGTATAAAAATGAACAAAAATGAAACAGGTATTATGCAGACATAAACTGAGAAATGTGCATGGTGAGTTTATTGCATATATGCCAGTTGCTACTAGGATTATTAAATATATTTAACTGTATTAAACAAAAGTATTTATTCTGGGAAATTGTACAGTTTCTGAGCTCGGTAAAATGGTTTTCTTTGAAGTCATATGATTTATAGTAAAAGCACTCACTCGCTTCAAATTATATAACAGTGGGGAGACTATTTTTTTGCTAAATTCCATTTTCCCTGAAATGGTTTCAGAATATGGTAGTATTTGGAGAAAAAAAGGGGGGTGGGGGATGGGGGTGGGGTTGGGATATGAATGAACAAGCAATGAGTGATATAACTGAAGAAAAAGGAATACTCCATTGCCAGAAGGGTTATAAATATGCTACTTTAAAACAACAAAGTAATAGACCAAGCACAGTCTGGGTTATGGCACCAGTATAGATAACTAAACATGCAAAGCTTCAACAGTAGCAACTGTAATTTTGTGACCGTTTCCAAGACAGCTGCCAAACTGCTGACTAGCAGAATGTCATCTAATGTTGCATCAGGACTGAAAACGTATTGGCTTAAATTTTTAGAAATATTTGCACAACTCCATTTCAGATTTCTGCTTTTAGTTGTTTTATGTGCAACCAGATTAACTGAAAAAGCAAACAAACAAGCTCTTTACATGCAGATTGCAAGAAGCCTTTAAAATGTCTTAAAGGATATAGCTGCACACACTAAACATGTTTGGATACAAGCTAAGCAAGAGATATAACAAGTATTTCTGGTCTAGTATCTCAAATTCCAGAACAACATCTGGTCTGCATAAGATTGCCTGGTAGACTGTTTATTGTGCTGGGCTTTAGATTAAGTAATTGGTTCTTAGATTGAAAATATAAATAACCTTTGATTTCCTGGCATTTATCCTGCTTTAAACATAATCAGGGGGTAGTTAATGAAGATACACATTTCATACTGATAGAAAGCCATATCAAAAAATCCAGAACACATTGAAAGACTCAGTGGATATGCATATTTGAAACAGAGCATATGGATTTAGCCACAGTTCTCATTAAAATTAGCTGCAGGCAGGCTCCTAAAAATCATAGCATACCGTAGGAAAATCACTGTAAATCACTCAGAGCAAAGCCCTGCAGTCAAATAGGTATTTCCAAGATTACAAAATAAAACTAAATACTATTTTGAAAATTTGAAAAAACAAACAAACAAACAAACAAAAAACATAGCTCCATTGGCAGTATAACTCTATTGATTTTAGTGAGCTATGCGAATTTACACCATTTGAAGACTTTTCCTTTCCAGGAACAAATGTGAGCAAGCATATGAGGTTATGAATATTTTATTAATATGAAAGTCAAATCAAATCTGATGAAGATTACTGATGAGGAATATTCTTTACACAAACCAAAGTGACAGAAAACCCTGCCTTGCTATCACTGTTCTTCAAGTGAGTCTGTGTCAAATATTTCTCAGGGATTATCTCAAATCCCTATTTTCTTGCATATAGCTGCCAGGAAATCTGTGCTGCACTTTTCTACCTTTATTTATTCAATCTAATGCAATGCAGAACACTACTATGGAGCCAGACTTCACATTTTAGAAAGTTATGGACAGTTCAGTAGGCAATGTACACTCTATGAGAAAGCACATGGCTTTCTACACCTGAAAAGAGCACACTGAAAAGGACAGAAATTACTTCCATCCTTCCTCACAGCCCTATTACTTTAAAAGATGTTTTGTACTGGAAATACTCAAAAATTTTCATCAATGGAACCACACTCTTATGGGCCTTTCTTCCATGTAAATCATTTAGACAAGATTAAGAAGGAACATGTTTCACAGAGGCTGAAAACCATCAGGGAGATTCTAGTACCACAATATACTGGGAATATTGATAAAATATTGATAAAAATTCAGAAGCTTGTTTGACTGTTTTAGTGATCATATTCTCAACCCAAGTCAATTTTATCTGCAGATAGATTTTCTACACATCATACCAAAGAATATCAACTTGTTTCTTACAGTTAAAAATAGAAATAACAGTTCAAAAATAAGGCAAAACAAGGGTCAGCAATGTATTCTAATAGCAAATATTTTGCAAATAATGGCAAATAATTACTAATAACAAATATTTACTAATAGAAAATTGCTGAAAAATAAAAAATTGCTTATATCCTGGTAGTAGCAATAAACAACCTATGTCTCCTAACCAACTCTTATAATTTCCCTATGAATTTCTCCTTTTTTCATCCCACAGTCCTTTTCATAAACTACACACAGTCTTTTCCAAAACAAATTAAGAAGAAAAATACAGATACAGTAATTTCATTCATGTACAGCAGGTGCAATTAAAAGTTTGCCCTTTAAACCACTGTCCCAAGATGACACATGGCTATTTAGGGTGAGCGCTGCACAGAACTGTCTGGCAGAATGTTAATAAACTGCACCTGGCTTCATTTCAAATACGATTTAAAACACTTCCTTTACAGAGAGAAAAATGGGGTTGGATAGTTTTATATACTGATGTGGATAAGTGTGAAAAAAACTTGGCATTCTCAGAATCTTTGTTCTCTGTGCTCAGCTCTGCTACTCTGGCTGTCAACTTGAGGGCTTTATGGAAAGATCAATGCAGATACATCCAACTCTGACAAGAGCTTCACTGGTATTAGCTTACTTTCCTCATAAAACAACAACAACAAAAGATTCCTTCCTCATTTATCAGTCCATTGACTTCAGTGGCATTGGTTCAGTCTTCCACAAGGTGGTATCTTAGGAGAATCTGATCTGTGTCATTGAGAGGGTTTGCTAATATTCTGGCAGTATGCATTTGCTCTAAATCTATCTCAACTTGTCATGGGAGTTTCCTCTTCTGGCAAATCTTTATAGGACTGAACAACTTTCTTAGTCATGTGTAACATACCAATACCATAGTCACACTATGATTTCTAAATCAGACTTCTAAATTTCTAAATCATACCTTCTAAATCATACCAATACCAACCGATAAAATAATAGCGGATTCTGATGGCACCATTGTATCCCACTTCTGTGAAAATAATCTTGTTCACTGCCCTGCCTGGCCTAGCAGACTAAAGCAGCTTTCTCTGCTGCTTCTCTCTCCCCAGCAAATATGGCACATTTTGGGCAATACATGCCTTCTGCCTTCTCCATGGCAGAAAGCAAGCTCTGATTCTCTCCTTGCCACTTCTCTTTCCTAGCCTGGTGTCAGGAGCAGAGGCTTGCATACAAGTGAATTTCCTGAGAGTTTGTAGCTCCTGGAGGATTTTCTAGTCAGGATAGATGCAGAAGAATATGTTGAGAGAAAGGGGTGTTGTGGAAGTGTGCAAATTAGTGCAGCTCATGTTAAAGATTATTTCAGTAGCCCTAAAATGGTGCAAGATCTTTTCTACTTTCATTTTTTTAATTCTCCAACTATGTCTTATAGAATTTGAATTTCACCCTGCAAATAAATCCATCTCTTTTATTTTTAATCACACGAAAATTCAGCTTTTTTTTTTTTTTTTTACTCTATCTGATTTCTAAGTAGGATTTGGAGGCACTACCAGTTGACTTCCAGTCTTGCTATACTCATTTTCTCCGTTTATTGTACTTTCCAGTGTATAATACATTGCAAAAACGAAGGGAAGCCTTGAAGGTCTGGCTGCCTTACTATAAATTTTTATTGATATATTTAAAAGGTAGTTCAAATTTCAGGATCTCATAGAACTTTTTTACTTCACTGTCACATCTTAACCTCAAAGCTTCTTACTAATACACTTTGCCTTTTACCCTCTGCATTTGCTGGTAGCAATTTACTGTCAGATTTTTCAAGATCTAAAATTGTAGCTAGGCATTAATTAAAAATGAATGGGGTAACAGCTATGGGAAATATCATTAAGGTTGTTTTTTTTTTTTTTTTTAATGCCTTAATGTGCCTGAAGATTATAATCTTAAAAATAGACCAGGTTTCTAACACTACTAAATTTGTGTAGTATTTTTGCATTTACTCATTCTGATCATAAACTTGGCATGACTATGCCAGTATTCCTTACCATGCTGATATAAGACATTCAGACTTTCTGTTTAAATGCTGGTTATGGCCTTAAACACCTTTAGAAAGATAACTGAAAAGACCTACTAACGTATATATAAAAGCTGTTTCATATCTCACCTTAAACCTTTAGAGGGCAGTGCTCCCTTTGGTTACTTAGAGATATTCTAGGAAGAACATTACACTTGCACTACCTGTTAGAGATAAAAGAAATAACAGAAAAAAAAATCAAAGGACAAGAAAAATTCTTGCTTTGATGATGTGGGTAAGGGAACCAATGCGTCATGTGCAGTGAGTGAACCCTTTACACTCTTAAGGTCAACAGGTCTAGAAGTCTTGGTAGCATGGATTTGACATTGACACTCTACTGGCTGCTGAGAGAAGGACTCCTATAACCAAAAGGGCAGAGGAAAGTAGTCATAAAAATGAAATGTATTACACTCCTACTCCAGTTCATGCAAACACTAAAACACTGTCAAGACCAGTGTAACTTATATTGGAGTTATCAGTATACCTTGGAGAATCAATACTGTCTACAAAGATACAGCCATTTTTCCTCAAAGATTTACAGATTTTCCAAAGCCTGCCTCAGAGTGCTATGCAGGGCAACAGTGCAAGATTAGAAGTGGAAGAAAGGCCAAGAATTCATCTACTGGAGGGCCTGCATTCTCTTCTTTTATGTATTTCACCCTCTAGTACTAACAGTAAACATTATGAACAGCTATGATCAGATTTATTATTAAACAAACAAACAAACAAAAAATGGTCAAGAGACAGAAAACTGTACTGAGCCATGTAGATATTCTGATGACCTAAGAAGAAAAAGAGCTCTGAAAAATATTAAAAATACAACCTAAAAATCCAATCTCTGCTCATTCTGGCTGGTGAAGAACTGCATCTGCATGTTCCACATGTTTCTTGTTAAATATTTTCTTGATTAAAACAGCTGACATAGGCAGTCTTACATATGTCAAAGAACCTGCAGTTAGTCTCTCCAAAAAATGTCTATTTGGATAAAATTTTAATTTATCCTTCAAAGTATCTTCCTTTCTCAAGTGAAACTACTACATATGAATTACAATGTAGTGCTGAGACTCCACCGGACTCCTGTGTCTGGTGCTGGGATGTCCCAGTACAAGAGAAAGAGGAACATACTGGAACAAGTCCAGGCAAGGCCACAGAGATTAAAAGACTGTAGCACCAAGAGACTGAGACGAGCCTGGAGCAGAGAAGGCTCAGGGGAGTCTGACCCACTTGTATAAATACCTGACAGGAGAGCCAGACTCAGTCAGTGGTGGCCTGCAACAGGACAAGAGGCAATGGGCACAAACTGAAAAACAGGAAATTCCACTTAAAGATAAGAAAACACTTTTTTACTGGGAGTATGACTGACTATGGGAAGAGGTTGCCTGGAGAAGTGGTGAAGCTCCCCTACTCAGAGATACTCAAAGCTGACTGGGCATGGACCTGAGCAATCTCCTCTAGCTGTCCCTGCTTAGAGCAGCAGCCTGGACAAGTGGATCTTCAGAGATATCTTCCTGCTTCAGCTGTGGTAACAATGTAAACTGATACGTACTGGCTTCAACCTATCTGACTGTGTCCTGTCTTTAACAGCAATCAGCCATGGATACCAAAAGAAAAAGTAAAAGCAACAGATCAAACACACTTATTTTGAACCCATTTATATTTTTGTTACCAAGAATATTTTCCCTGGCAATAAATAAATAAAATAAAAAATAAAAATAAAAAATCTGTGATCAGTTACAGATTATAGTTTAAAAACAAAACAAAATAAAAGTATAGAAGTTCATTACATTATACCCCTATTACTGTAAGAGGAGACAGCAATAATTATTGTCATCACTTCCACATCATTCATGATATTTCAGACACCAACAGACTGCTCATTGGGTGTTGAAGGGTCCTCCTCTATTATTCTGGTTAGCCTCTCCCCACACATGTATAGATGTTTAAGAAGTTTCACCAGACTGGCAAAAGGAACTCATGTGGGAACTTGATGAAGTTCCTTCCTTTGCAGTGAAAACAAATGTAACGAATTAATTTCCTTTATGCTATCAGGACCCTGAGTGCATCTTGCCCTCATCCATACAGGGCTGTCTGCTGGCAGCCCCACCACCTTAGAGATCACCTGTGGCCACAGGGAAGGGCTGTGGGACACTGTGGGTCAGGGAGGGAGGCACCGCAACACCCTGGTAGCCTTATGGTCCCCACCCATGCTAGATCCTGATACCATAATTCTTGAAGTATTATCTGACCGACAGACTACCTAAATTTAGCATCTTTGAAAAGGATTTTATTCCATTAACAAGCTACTTTTTTTTTTTTTTTTTTTTTTTCATAGATACAGAATATAATACATGTCCTGAAGTTACTGTTTTTTTGTTTTTTTTTTTTTTTCCTTTTGCTGACACCTGACACCAGGAACATTTTGAATTTTGTTTTTGTAATGGGTTCAGCTGAAGGGTGGAATCTGGTTGACTTCTTTGGATTTGACAGCAACTACATCACATGGCTTCCTTTGCAGTGTGTTACTTATAAATGGCAACTGGACATTGTAATACTTTAAATATAACTTTCAACAGGATTCAGATTCCCATTCAGCACCCATTCTCTTAAAAATAGCTAAGTAGCAGAAAAATACTTCCCTTTTTTTGTTGTTCATGTGAACTATACAAAATAACTTAGACACACAATAGTCCACAATTTTTTCTGCTAAAATGTTCTTTTGCCATTACGTCAGGAAAACATCATTGCCTGGTGATCCAGGCTGAAGGGGTCTAAACTGTCTGTGTCAACATATGAGATGGTCATCTAAACCTTCTTTGTATTCAGTGGGGAGAAACAGGCACATATGGAGTGTCTGTTCCAACAGAGGAGGAAGTACATGAGCAGGTGGTCAGATACTTGCAAAGAATCACAGAATCAGAGAATTTCTAGGTTGGAAGAGACCTCAAGATCATTGAGTCCAACCTCTGACCTAACACTAACAGTCCCCACTAAACCATATCCCTAAGCTCTACATCTAAACGTCTTTTAAAGACCTCCAGGGATGGTGACTCAACCACTTCCCTGGGCAGCCTATTCCAGTGACTAACAACCCGTTCAGTAAAGAAGTTCTTCCTAAGATCCAACCTAAAACTCCCCTGGCGCAACTTTAGCCCATTCCCCCTCGTCCTGTCACCAGGCACGTGGGAGAACAGACCAACCCCCATCTCGCTACAGCCTCCTTTGAGGTACCTGTAGAGAGCGGTAAGGCACCCCTGAGCCTCCTTTTCTCCAGGCTGAACAATCCCAGCTCCCTCAGCCGCTCCTCGTAGGACTTGTTCTCCAGGCCCCTCACCAGCTTCGTCGCCCTTCTCTGGACTCGCTCAAGCACCTCCATGTCCTTCTTGTAGCGAGGGGCCCAAAACTGAACACAGTATTCGAGGTGCGGCCTCACCAGAGCCGAGTACAGGGGGACGATCATCTCCCTAGCCCTGCTGGTCACACTGCTTCTTATACAGGCCAGGATGCTGTTGGCCTTCTTGGCCACCTGAGCACACTGCTGGCTCATATTCAGCCGACTGTCAACCATCACTCCCAGGTCCTTCTCTGCCTGGCAGCTCTCCAACCACTCATCTCCCAGCCTGTAGCTCTGCTTGGGGTTATTGCGCCCCAGGTGGAGGACCCGGCACTTGGCCTTGTTGAACTTCATGCAGTTGACCTCAGCCCATCGGTGCAGCCTATCCAGATCCTCCTGCAGAGCCTTCCTACCCTCGAGCAGATCAACACACGCACCTAACTTGGTGTCATCTGCAAACTTACTGAGGGTGCACTCAATGCCCTCGTCCAGATCATCGATGAAGATATTAAAGAGGACCGGCCCCAGCACCGAGCCCTGGGGAACGCCACTAGCGACCGGCCTCCAACTGGATTTGACTCCATTCACCACGACTCTTTGGGCCCGGCCATCCAGCCAGTTTCTAACCCAACGAAGCGTGCGCCAGTCCAAGCCAAGAGCAGCCATTTTCCTGAGGAGAATGCTGTGGGAAACGGTGTCAAAAGCCTTGCTGAAGTCAAGGTAGACCACATCCACAGCCTTTCCCTCATCCACCCAGCGCGTCACTTTGTCATAGAAGGAGATCAGGTTCGTCAAGCAGTACCTGCCCTTCATAAACCCATGCTGACTGGGCCTGATCGCCTGCTTGCCCTGCAAGTGCTGCGTGATGACTCTCAAGATAATCTGCTCCATGAGCTTCCCTGGCACTGAGGTCAAACTGACAGGCCTGTAATTCCCCAGGTCAGTCCTCCGGCCCTTCTTGTAGATGGGTGTCACGTTTGCTAGCCGCCAGTCAACTGGGATCTCCCCCAATAGCCAGGACTGTTGATAAATGATGGTAAGCGGCTTGGCCAGCTCCTCTGCCAGTTCTCTCAGTACCCTCGGGTGGATCCCGTCCGGCCCCATCGACTTGTGCACATCCAAGTGCCATACCAGGTCACCAACCATTTCTTCATGTATAGTGAGGGCCACATCCTGCTCCCCATCCCCTTCCACCAGTTCAGGGAACTGGGTATCCAGAGAACAACCGGTATTGCCGCTAAAGACTGAGGCGAAGAAGGCGTTAAGCACCTCGGCTTTATCCTCATCTCTTGTAACTAAGTTTCCCCCCGCATCCAGTAAAGGATGGAGATTCTCCTTAGTCCTCCTTTTTGTGTTGATGTATTTATAAAAACATTTTCTGTTATCTTTAACGGCAGTAGCCAGATTGAGCTCCAGATGAGCTTTGGCTTTTCTAATTTTGTCCCTGCACAGCCTCACAACATCCTTATAGTCCTCCTTAGTGGCCTGCCCACTTTTCCAAAGATTATAAACCCTCTTTTTTCTCCTAAGCTCAAGCCACAATTCTATGTTCAGCCAGGCTGGTCTTCTGCCCCGCCAGCTCGTCTTTGGGCACGTGGGGACAGACCGTTCCTGTGCCATTAAGATTTCCCTCTTGAAGAGCGCTCAGCCTTCCTGGACTCCTCTGCCCTTCAGAACCGCCTCCCAAGGGACTCTACCAACCAGTGTCCTCAGCAGCACAAAGTCAGCCCTCCGGAAGTCCAGTACAGTGGTTTTACTGGTCCCCTTCCTGGCCTCGCCAAGAATAGAGAACTGCACCACTTCGTGGTCACTCTGCCCATGACAGCTCCCGACAATCACATCCTCCACCAGTCCTTCTCTGTTTGTGAAGAGAAGGTCTAGCGGGGCGCCACCCCTGGTAGGCTCACTAACCAGCTGCGTCAGGAAGCTATCTTCCACACTCTCCAGAAACCTCCTAGACTGCTTTCTCTGGGCTGTGTTGTGCTTCCAGGATATGTCAGGGAAGTTGAAGTCCCCCACGAGAACAAGCGCTGAAGATTTCGCAACTTCTGTCAGCTGCCTGTAGAACTCCTCATCCGTCTCCTCATCCTGGTTCGGCGGTCTATAACAGACCCCGACCAGGATGCTAGCCTTGTTGGCCCCACCGATCCTAACCCAAAGGGACTCGACCTTGTCATTCCCAGCCTCGAGTTCTACAACATCGAAAGACTCTCTAATATAGAGAGCCACACCACCACCCCTTCTGTGCTGCCTGTCCCTTCTGAAGAGTTTGTAGCCACTCATTGCAGCACTCCAGTCATGAGAGTGGTCCCACCACGTCTCCGTGATGGCAACCAAGTCGTAGCCTGCCTGTTGCACGATGGCTTCCAGCTCCTCCTGTTTGTTACCCATGCTGCGTGCATTGGTGTAGATGCACTTCAGCTGGGCTATTGCCTTATCCCCCGGCCTTGCTATTGTTTCCCCTGGCACAGCTCCAACAATCCTTGCTTCAGCCCCATCCCCCTTCTTACCTAGTTTAAAGCCCTCTCAATGAGCCCTGCCAGCTCCTGGCCCAGGATCCGTTTTCCCCTAAAAGATAGGGACCCGTCTGCGGCCATCAGGCCAGGTGTCGAGTAAAGTGCCCCATGGTCGAAAAACCCAAGATTTCTGTGTTGGCACCAGCCCCTGAGCCACGTGTTTAACAGGTGGGCTTTCCGTGTCCTCTCTGTACCCCTCCCTGCCACCGTAGGGATGGACGAAAACACCACCTGCACTCCCACTCCATCCACTAACCATCCCAGTCCCCTAAAGTCTCGTTTGATAGCCCTCAGGCTTCTCTCTTCAATGTCATCACTACCTGCCTGGAATATCAAGAGAGGACAATAGTCAGAGGGGCGAACCAGGTTGGGAAGCTTCCTGGCAACGTCCCTGACCCTGGCCCCAGGGAGGCAGCAGACTTCCCTACGGGTAGGGTCAGGCCGACAAATAGGGCCCTCTGTTCCCCTGAGGAGAGAGTCTCCCACAACAATAACCCTTCTGTCTTTCTTGGTGGAGGCAGTCCTGAGGCGTGAAGTCGACCTCCTCGCCCTAGGCATCCTCCTGGGTACTCTTGCTACCTCTTCCTCACCCACTGGTCTCTCAAGCTCCAGGGCCTCAAACCTGTTATGTAAGGGCACCTGGGAAGGTGGGGCCGGAAGGGGAGGATGTCGCCTGCGATGTCGAGCAGGGACCTGTTTCCATTCCTCCTCAACTCCCAGATCCCCTCCCTCTGCCTGACGGCGACAGGGCAGGGGGTCCACCCCCGTTTGGGATGTCTCACCCCGGTACCTCTCCTTGAGACCCTGCAGGGAGTTGCTCCACCAGTCTATCTGCCGCTCACACTCCCTGATATCCCTCAACCTCTCCACCTCCTCCTTGAGCTCCGCCACCATGCGGACCAGGTCATCCACCTGCTCACACCTCACGCACCCAGTTTCTCTGCCTCCCGCTGATGGCAGCAACAGGCTCAGACACTCCCTGCATCCGGTGACCTGAACTGCTGCATTTTTTAACGGGTAGTCGGTCTGGATGTGTACCGACTTCCTGGAGAGCACACCGTGCCTGGTGGAGACCATTATCGCCTAGCTAATGGCTGTCATTACAGGAGGTGTTACGTATGGGTGGGGGAAAGCGCTCTGCCCTTCCTGCTCGCCCTGCCTGCTCGAACTGCCGCGCCACTCCCTTCTGACCCGCCACACCCTGTTGCCTGCCCTGGTCGCTCGCGCTCCCCAGGGGCAGCTTTTGAGCGGCCGGGAGGGGGCGCTGCTGGCTCCGCCTACGCTTCGTCAGCCTCCCTCACGAGGGCTGCCGGGTCGTGGCGGCTCCCTCAAGAAAGTGACTCTTTCCCTCCTCTAGCTGTAAAACCAGGACTAGATGAGTAGTTCAGGTGTAGACAACTACATTATTGAACTCTTACGTCAGGTGAGATAGATCTCAACAGAAAGCATCTGCACTAGTGGATCTCAGGATCATGTACAAAGGTACAAGTTATGCTCTTTATATGTTGTAGCTTATAACCTTTTTCTTTTTGTCACCTGATATGTATCTGTAAACTAAATCAGCAGTGAGAATGACGAGACTTAAGAAAGTAGACCTAGTCAGCTTCTGAAAAATACCAGAAATTTCATATGCTAGTCATTATCTACTGCCACTTATAAGATCATAACATTTATACTTTTCATATTTAGGATCACAGGGTAACTCATGGTGGAAGGGACTTCTGGAAGTCATCTAGTCTGACCTCCTGTTCAAATCAGGATGGCACTGGAATTAAATGCAACACCTTATCCATATTACTTAGTAGGTAAGCATTATCCTCACCAGACTTATTGAATGTAACTTCACAAACTTGATCCTAAAAGCATTTGTACCATGCTTGCTTTCACATTTGGATTGACACCTTTACTTTTCAGACATCCTTTGAATGTTCTTCTTCAGGTTAATAGACATTATGGGTGATCTCTCAATAATTTTATCAACAGTCATCAAAGGAAAGCTATTTTACTGGCATAACTTGTGGCCAAAGAGCTTTTTTAAAAATCTTGAAAAGGTTCCACTAATGTTTAATTTGATAAGTAGCCACTAGCTATGACCTTGCATTCAGTCATAGAAATTCACAGGTAAGAATAAAACTTATTTTTAATGAAAATCTTCTTAACTAAGTAAAATTAGATTCTTGGGTTTTATGAGAAGCATGTTTTTAAGCATCTACAGTAATATGACCATTACGTTGATGATTTATTATTATTTTTTAATTCTTTAGATTTGTGATTTTGTTATAACAGGCTTGGTTCAAAACAAGTGAAAGCGAGGCAGTATGTTCCAAACCGCAGCACATTTTAACTCATTGTGCTCATTGAGAGAACATTGAAAACAACCCATTTATTCATTAATGAGTGCCAAAAATAACTCTGGGGTTTCTCTTTCATTTCCACTCATAGATTTCCTTCTTTCATGTTAATAATTTCTTTTAACACTTTGCACATTGCAAAAGAAATTTAGAATATCTCAAATTATTAGT
This sequence comes from Nettapus auritus, assembly GCA_011076525.1. Classification (NCBI taxonomy): domain Eukaryota; kingdom Metazoa; phylum Chordata; class Aves; order Anseriformes; family Anatidae; genus Nettapus; species Nettapus auritus. The sequence continues at coordinate 101,540,563 of CM021765.1, forward strand.
TGTTTACTGCATTCTCAAAATATAAATGAAAACATAATACCAATATCACTGTGTAGCAAGTCTCATATAATGAGATTGGGGCATTTTAATCATCTGTAATATGCCCTGGCATTTTGATTAATATCATGAATGTTAAAGTAATTTCAAGCTATGGCAATACGTGCATACAGATGCATATCCAGCTGCATGAAGACAAGGGTTATTTTATGCTTTTATTGTTTAAATGTGTAGTTGAAAGTCTTAATCATTATTCTAAATTATAATGATAATAGTTGAATTTGCTTAGTGTATCTCTTGACTGAGCCTCAAAGGTGTATCCATTTATAAACTTTCAGGATTCTACTTCATTATTAAATGACTGACATTTGAATAAGAGGCTAAAATATTAAACCATAGCAAAAATTGAAACAAAATTGGTAACACTGACTTCCACTATAAATCCTGTCCCCAGGGTCTCTTTGAAGAGTACTGTAGCTGTTTTCTAAAGTGTTTATTGGAAAGATTTTATAGTAATGCAACAAATGAAATCCCATAGACAGCATCTGATTTCACACAAATACTGGAGAAAATGATATGAAAATTTCCGGTGTCATAGTTTATGGTGATCTTGTCCTGAATAAACTCTTAAACACTCTATTCTGTCATTCAGTTTATATGTTGCTGTCTCATATTTGGATTGACGGTTGACAGCAATGATGTATAAATTATGCATGCCAATTTAGTGAACACCATTAAACCAAAAGAGTATGGGTAATTTCAATAATTATACATATAAATAGTATTATTAGCTCTGTCAAACTCAGTACCTGGATAGCATGTCAGTATATGATATCCACTAGGGATTTTAAAGGTTCAAGATATTTCGTGAGGTTGGTGGCTGGAGAAGTTCCAGCTTCCATTTCTGTGCAGCTAGTATCTATAATAGGCAACCTGACACCATGCTTAAGTATTAAAGCTTTGATGTTGGCTGATCTGTCCAGATCCATAATATATTTTCCAAAGGAAGAAGGTAGCAACTGAAAAAATAATTATTTCAAGTTATTATCATACTACACCAGTGGCATTATACTACAATTATCAAAGAGCTAGACAACCATTTTCTCTTTTATTACAACGTTCTTTCTGGTACTACTTAGCTAACAAAGCTCTTCTTAAGTGATATGGCTGGGAATGGATGCTTTCCAGTTACAAATTAAAACCTCTACTGTACTATTGTTTACCTGCTTTACTTCAGTGCTGCCTTTAAGCTCTTGCATGGTAGATGAGGCCTTGGAGTGTGTCCAGAGAAGGGCAACAACATTGGTGAGTGGTCTGGAGTACAAGTCTTATGAGGAGTGGATGAGGGAACTGGGGTTGTTTAGTATGGAGAAGAGGTGGCTCAGGGGAGACCTCACTGCACTCTACAACTGCCTGAAAGGAAACTGTGATGAGGAGGGGGTTGGCCTCTTCTCTCAGATAACTAATGATGAAATGATTAGGAAATTGAGGAAATGGCCAGGTTGCATCAGGGACATTTAGATTAGATATCAGGAAAAACTTTTTCTCTCAAAGAGTGGTCAGGCACTGGAACGACCTGCTCAGGGAGGTGGTGGAGTCACCATCTTTGGTAGTGTTGAAGAAGCGCCTGGTCGAGGTGCTATAAGATATGATCTAATAACTTAGAGTGTAGTACTGGTGACAGAATGGTTGGACTAGATGTTGTAGGTCCTTTCCGACCTTGTGTTTCTATGATTCTGTGTTCTACAAGCACATAATAAGTGACAGCCAAGGAAAACTACTTTAAAGAGACAAGTCAAATAAAGGATTGAACAAACACCTGCAAACATTTTTGTTTTCATCAGTTAGTTCAATGTTTGGGATGCTTTAGATGCAGTGCACAAGCGAAGGAGAGTCAGACTACGCACATGCAATTCAATATTTGGTATTTCCAAACGTCTGACAAATACTGTTGCTAAACTACTGGAATCTACTTTCAAAAGCAGTAGGTTGCAACACAAGTGGTAGAAATAGCAGGTATGCCAAATTATTGTTTTAATTTCAAAACTTGACAACTTAGACACTGAGAGATTAAGTGATTGACTTTTCACTCTCAGTGAATCATCCTGGCCACTGGAGATAATACTACGTAACAGATTAAATATAAGTAATATTGTCGTTTTTAATCTCTGAGTTAAAAAAATAAAATAAGACTTTCTGCAATCTTAATGCTTGAGCAGTGTTCTCCAGTTTCTAATTGCATATTTAAATAAGATGCAACCACCAATGCATCATTCTTATTTTGTCTTACAACGTAATTGAAAATCCCATTAGAACAAATATTTACATTATTTACTGCAACAAAATCATGCTTCTGGCCTTTTTGCCTTTTTTCCCTTTTGGTTTTCTTCTTCCTTATCCTATCAATGCCTTAGTTTCATCTTCATTCAATTTTAGGACAACTTGTAGGTAACAAGAATTCAGATAATAATTCAGAAATATGAACCATTAAGCACAGAAACTGAAGGAAAAATGTGAAAAATAACATAAAACCTATAAAGGGAAATTATTTTTTTAACAGAGCACAAGTGCTCTGTTAAAAAATTGCAACAAAGTGGGAAAAAAAAATCCATATAGCTTGCAGACTCTCAGTGGCTCTTGTTCTAATAACAATGCATCAGGAAAGCGTAAGAAGTTTTCTTTTTGGTCCCTTCAGTTTATACCTGACTCTTGTAAAAAAAACAGAGAGGATTTTGCTTGCTTTATGTGACCCTGAGGGGAAAACATGGTAGTCAATGAATGGATTCACTTCCTTTTTCTTCCAACAATCCTCTGAAGTGTCTTCACTTAGCTGCCTAAATAATTCTTTAGTTATCCCATGCATTGGTAAACTCTGGGCAGCACAGAGCTTCTCAAATTACCCAGAAATTATTCCTCTGTAGTGGTACTCATGCAGACAAAGAAAAAAACTTTTTTTTTTTTTGTATGTGTGTGTGTCATTATCTCACTAATTCCTTGGCTGGATTATACTGTCAGACAGGATGTGTTAATGAATTAAAATGAAGCAAATTTTACCACCTACTGTCAACTGATAGCAATCACTCATAATTAGTATAGCAAATGCCTTCATCCACTTGCACTATGGATATACCATACACAGCTGGACCAAATCAGCTAAACTCTACAGCCACAAGGACTACGCTGTGTAACAACAGATCCGGATTTAGCCCTGCTATTTGGATTTTATCCTGTGGGTCATGACACATGTTCTGACCAAGACAGTTTGCACTTGCAGAACGATCTCCCAGATCTACTTTAGAAGGACAGGTAAATAATTTAAGGCAAAGTTTCTGCATCCAAAGGATCTCTTTGCAATGTGCCAAAGCACTAGGTTAGAAGTAGTGATGGCTCCATCTGAGCCATTCTCACCAACCTGTGCCCTCCATTCCCTCTCCAAGGATACCATTAAACACTGTACTGAGCAGTAACAAGCTTTATAAGGTAGTGCTGTAGTCAGGAAAAACTTCCATCTCTAGCTGGATGCTACACAAGTTATTATTTAGAACCATCAAAGGAACAGTCAAATTTGAAAACAGGTCTGCTGGAAACATCACTTAAAGATTCATGATTCCTGAGAGGCTGGTCATGCCCCTCAACCACAGAGATACACACCCTTGTTTGACATGTAAGCAAGTGAAGAATCATGCCTAGGTTTCTATAAATCGCATGAAAGACTCAAGCAACATATCATACTACAGCTTTGTCCAACCACTATTGAAAAACATGGAATAGCAAGTGTTATTATCAGCCTACTGCTTTCTAGCTATATAAAACTAAGTTTCACTTGAATATTCCTGTAGTCACTTGTAGTACAATCAAATCACAGTAACAGTTTTACTTCAGTTTACAGTCAGTTTTAATTGTTTTCCTTAAGATTTCTCTCTGGATATGAATAATAACTATGCTGTTATGTAGTATATTATAGTATATACTATAACAAATACACTACCTGTATGCCTAATTTACTTCACAGGAACCTCACAACCAGGAACATGGTCATAAGTAAAAATTGAATACATATAGCTGACAGACTGCTTTCCACCTCCCTATACACAATTACTAGCGTGGTTGTAGATCACTGCCCAATCTGCCCCTTCACAGCAGGAAGGTTTCTACATGCTATTTTCCGTTGAGAAGATGAGTACAATAACTCCACATGTAAATAGCTGAATGCAAACACTCCTGCTTAACCACTTTTATAGTAAACTTGACCCAGCCAGGGCTGGGACCAATAAATTGCAAAATATTTACTGTGTTATAAAAGCAACTTGGGGAATGAGCAGCAGATCAGACAGGGAGGGCAGCACAGTATTATTTGCATGTTTATTCTTCACCATTTTGCAAGTTTGCATGATTATTTTACACATTTGTAACTATCTTCAGAAATGTTCTCTCTGGAAATGAAAATTTAAGTTAGAATAAGAAGTTACACACATGCACAGATTATTCTATGTCAGTGTTTCAGGTTACTCTAAAAATACTCCCACAGAAAAACACCAAAATGTTTGTGACCATTTGGAAGCCACCCAAGATGACAAATTCCTGGACTGTTTTTCTGAAATGCTCAGTCTTTGATGACTCCCACTGTTCCTTGTGCCTTCTCTTGTGCAATGAGTGCATTGGAATGAACCCCTATTGACTGTTTAACTCTACTGAACTATTTGTTTGACAGAAAAGCCAGAAGCAGCAACACATCCCTGAATGAAAAGTTTGGGAGAGTGAGAAGTAACACTGGCTGTGAGATCCTACTTTTCTGGGGAGCTGCAGTCCCACTCTAATTTATAATAAGTTTTTTTTTTTTTTTTTTTTTTTTTCTTTCCCCTATGGGCTTTTTGCATGGCCAGAAGTAGTTAGGATATGCAAGCTCCTGTACCCTGTGGGCCCCAAAACTGGGATGCAAAGGAGGACAGCAGAAAGCCACACAGCATGTTCGCAAGCTGGAGCTCCAAAAGGGGACCTCTCCCATTCCACCAGCCACATATTCACACCAGAGCCTGTGACACCTGCATATATCCTGTGTCTGTCAAGCACTTGATGCACTTACAGAACACTTTATTAAATTTTTATGTATACATGTACATACATATATATGTATATAAGGAAGGCAAATAGCTTTGGCTAAATCAATGAAATTCCTTTAGATAATTTAAAATCAGTATCTGCAGATAGGGTAGCTAAACTCAAATGTCAGTCAGAACTCAAATGTCAGTCAGCAGACTTACTTTTTAATTTCATTATAATACAGATAGAATTTGGTATGGAAAGAGCACAAACTTAACTACATCCAGTTATCAATTGTGGAGTTTTGTCAATAAAAAGAAAAGAAAAAGGCTGCAAAAATCCCATTAGAAACACAGGAAAAAATGGAAAAAAAAAAAATCAATGACTTGGTAAGTAGAAAAGGAAAAACTGATAGGGAGAAAAATATTTGAAAATTTTTGAGAAGAATTTAAAGGTACAAGAAAAAAAAATCCTTGTCATTGTGATGTTAACAAACATCAAGAAATATTCAGTTCAGGCAGGTACTAAAGCTACTTAAATATAATAAGAAGTGAAGGGACACAATCAGATTCTAACCCAAAAGAACCAGTCATCAGTTCTTCTGGTTACGTAATGAAGTAAGATTAAGTTCCTTTATTAAAAAACATGCATACTTCACTTAACTTGGTGGGGTTTCCCTTGTCTCATAGCTCTCAAAAGCATGAAGTCCTAAAGAAAACTTAGTATTCAAGTTCCATTTAATTTGTGAAAGCAAATTGGAATTTACATTATTGATGAAAATCACTTCCTCACTCACATCCTAAATTAAAATCCAGTATAGTAAAAAATGGTATTTTCTTTCCTGTGGCTTTTATTTTAAGAGTGGCAATTTTTCACTATTCCTTACAAATCATAGGTCAGAGCCTACTCTGAATAAGCAAAGCCCCCACTGATAAAAGAGCCACACTGAACTAAACCTGTTCTAGATTTGGTCCTGTTTCTTGAATTTTGTCTTCTAATGAGCAATTAGACAGGATCAGAACAGTTTAATTTGTTTCTGGTCTTACTAACAATTAATAGACAATCTTATGTGGATCTGCAGAGCAATGGAAGGAGAGAGAGAGAAACTAGGACTAAAGGAAACACAAGCATAATGCATTTCTTAAGTAGCCTGCCTAATGATATAATAATTGCCCCAAAAGGGAATAAAGGAATTTCTTTCACTCTAAGTCCAAGACACTTTTCTAGAAAAAAAGTATGAACTAATTCAAAGTATCTGAATGATGAGAGAATCCCTAAAGGATTCTGAGGTTGAGGTTGACTATGGATCTATGTCCATACTAGAGATGGTCCAAAGATACCTGTTTGACTTCAACCTTGACTTCAATACATTGGAAAATTACTCATATTTAGCTCTGCCTTTGGGTCTGGGTAAGAGTTATTATGACTTAGGCTGGATTTGAACTAGAGTTCCTCTGGCATTGGGAATGGTCTAATTCAAGAGATTTAATTTAGGATCCATTTGAATTATGCCTTATGTAAAATCAGAGGAGTGATTGAAACTGAAGCAGTAAACACACAGGAAAGCCTTAATCACGGAATGATTCTGAGTTGGAAGGGACCCATCAGCATCATTGAGTTCAACTCTTGGCTTCGCATAGAGCAACCTAATATTTAAACCATGTATCTAAGAGCATTTTCCAAACACCTTTTGAAGACTGACAAGTTTGGGGCCATTAGCACTTCCTTGTAGAGCTTTTTCCAGTGCTTGACCACCCTCTCAGTGAAGAACTTTTTCCTAATATGCAATCTGAACTTCCTCTAATGCAGCTTTAGGCCATTCCCTCACTTCCTATCATCAGTCACGCAAAGTGCCACAAACAAGCAGGTATACATGGTATGTCATAAATGACCTGTGAATGATTGAATGAGCTGACCTACTAAAAATATTAGGAGCAAAGACCTGAGTTATGTCTAGCTTATTAATAGAAAGGTATCACATGCTCACATACACACATTGCTGCAGGACATCAACTCTATAACCCTCTCATCTACTACTCTTTTATAATACACAGCCCCTCTTTTCTTTGCCTCCCAGACCTATTCAGCCTATACCCAATACCAAATTCCAAGCAAGTTCAGAAACCCCAGGTTAACACCGAGCACAGCTAATTGGTAATTTTTCTGAAGCAGGCAGCCAGTCTAAAAGCCATGCCACCCCTTTCAGTTGAGGTTGCCTTACTACCTGTGTTTGCTCAGTTCCATTACATTTACGTTTTCTGTTTCCAGTGTTACCCCCCCCCAGGGTCTATCAATCTGTTAGCTCCTTGCATAACCTTGCTCTGCCTTTTTTTTATGATACAACCTTCAAACATATTACCATCTGCCCGAGTTCATTCCCCATTCATCTAGATATTTCTAAAAAAGCTTGGTTTCCTCTAGTCTTAAACTTAGTCTTCCTTTGTCCTTGGAGAAATAGGTGGCATCTATATCTTCCTGAACATCTGGAAGTACCGAGCAATGCACAAGCATGCCATAAAATGGTAAGTGAATCATCACAACTGCCATCATGATGTCAAGGTGCACTTCTTCCATTTTCACACTTGTGTGACCATTTTGACACAACAGTTTATAACAAGATTTACATAAGTTCTTGTTGGACTACATGTTAATGTTTACATTTACCTTGTTCCCTGTCCATAACCCCACTAGTCTCTGGGCTTCTATTTAGCTGTACATTTAGGCTGCTGTTTTGACCTTTTTGTTCCCAGATATGAAAAGAAATTATTATTTTACATTGCACAACTATTCTGAATGAAAAGCGCTTGAATGAAGAACCGTAAGGAAAGTGGATGAGCCCTGTTCAACTGCAAGTTAACTAAGGGGTTAAAGCGGCTTCCAATAGCCAGAGGCTCCACACCTGCTGACAGTATCTAGTTGTCAGGATCTTCTCTCACACCCATATTTGTCAAGGAAAAATGGGAGAATGCATCTAATTCCACTAGGAAAAAGCATACATAGCTGTTTGTGAAAACACACATATGTACATGTATGTATAAATAGATATGTATGTACATATTTATACACTTAGATACACATGCAGGGAGGTAGCCTTGAGTGTGAAGCAGAAAGACAGCTTTAGGGCTACTGAAGGATCTCTGCCTGACCTGCACTTTTGCATTAGTTTCTTTTATTTTTACAACCAGGACTATATTTCCAGCTAGCATACCTCAAAGTTGACAGTTACTTACACAGAAATATGAAAGACTAACTACACTGTCAATAAATGCACTGCACTAGTTCTACCTTTTTATTTATTTATTTATTATACTAAATGTTTTTCTCCAAAGCATATTTAAACACCTCTGACCAGGATATTTGTATGCTCATTTTCCTTTATATAAGTGCAGTACGTTTTCTGGTGCACATTTACAAGAAATCAGTTAAAGAAGACAAATCAGAAGCAATAAAATAGCATCAATGACCCCACCTATCTTCCAGCCATGTGAAAGACAATAAAACGAACTCCCTTTGCTCCACCAAGTATATTTAAGAAAGTGGCAGGGTCATGGCAAGGCCTCACTACATATGCCTCAGCTGCCATCTGCAGATTTACACCTTGGAGCTGTTTTTTACTGGGTCCCCTGTAACCATTTTCACTGAACTAGTGAAAGTCACTACCCAAATAGATAGTATGTGCACTTAAAGATCAGCAGAGAAAGGAAAAAAAAAAAAAAAAAGGATAGATTAAGAAGGGAAAATATCCCCAGAAACAGGAAAGACTAATAGAAACACTTGCTAGAATTTTGCAATAGGGACCAAAATTGACCTGAGAGAATACTTTTAACTGACTCTGAACTCTTGTAGAACAGTTCACTTGATTTAGAAAAGAAATTGAATCTCAGACGACACAAAACCTGCTATAAAAGTTTATAACCTGGAAAACTTCTTCCTGAAGGGCTTGAAACCATCTTGCCAATCCCTTTCCTCCCATGCATCCAGCTGCTATAGCAACAGAATGCAGAAGGTTCTTCCACTCAAAAACAAAACAAAACAAAACAAAACCACAAAAAAGGAAGCAACCAACCGACCAAAACAAACCAAAACAAACAAACAAAAAAACACCAAACACAACTATTCCAAGAGAAATTACAGTTGCAATATAGTCAATGGAAAAGAGACCTTTTCATTTTAGGAACACAAGGTTTACAAGTGTTTTTGTTGTTGTTGTTGTTGTTTTAAGGAACACAAGGCTGTCAACTTGGTTGCAAAAAGACGGAAAATCTTGGAAATAATATTTTATATGCATGAAATTACAGATGGAAAACACTTATTAGATCATTTGGCTCACTCATTTGCCAGTGTAGGATTGTTCTCTACAGCAATTCTATTAAACTTATCCACTTAGTCACAGTAGCCAGATCTTATGATTCCTGAGAGTGTTAGCATTGGTGGGAAAAATTGTTCCCTCGGTCATCTTTATCAACTGTTTTCCAAAGCAGATGCAGATAAGAGTTGAACCATTGTGGTATTGTATAACAGCACTAGAAAAACAAGGAAGACGTTTTTGTTTTTTAAACTGTATTTTTAACAGGATGCAAAAACACTTCACAGACCATGCAGAATGCAGGCACAGAATACCTGGGTTAACACAGGGCCTGTTGTAGTTGGTGGGGCAAGGTGCATGTTGTGCAGATGAACTGAAACTGTAAAATGAGAAGCAAGAAAATAATATAAAAAGGATTAAGGAGATCATTTTTGCTTTTTACTTTCAGGGGGCTCTTTAGCTGCACAAGGCAGGTGCTTCCCATAAACCTCTTGACTGCTTCATTAAAATTCTCCTCTATAACTCTCTCTTGCCATGAAAACAGCATGGCACCTATTGCAACTGCCTGTCATCTCAACTAATATTATCCCACTGTTTACCTTGGTTCCCTCTTCGATTTTTTCCTTCTTTATTGTCTTACCATTCTTCCATCCTTCTAAGGAGAAGGTGGCCTTCTAGACCACCTTTTGATTCTCTGTGCAGACACCTGAAAATAATGTTCTAGCTACTCACTACAGTGTCTAATAACTAGAGTAACACAATATTTTAGGACAAGACTGAAGAAATTTTAGCCAATGAAGTAAGCATGCCTCCAGCCCCTAGGAAATGACATTTAGTATGTTGCAGGTAGGACACAGTTAAGGCAATCAAGAGAAGATGTTCACCGATCTTTGTCAATCAGCCTTTCAGTCAGACAAGGATTAAGCTGCTGTTGCCTGACCAGCTCTTCTCTCCAGAAGGAGCATTCCGTGTAGTGATACCTGCCACATTTTGACATGATATATCTGGAGACGACTCTGACCTCAGACCATTTTATGACCCAAACTAGGCAGAGTTTCCTCTTAAGTACATAAAAGTTGGACCTTTATCAGGCAAAACAATGGTCATAGCACTACTTTTCATGACTGAGGACAGACAGAATCTCACAGTAAACGTACAAGAGATTAGGAACCTTGTTATAAATTTTGTGCCTTGCCTCTAAATTTAAAAAAAAAAAAAAAAAAAAAAAAAAAAGTATTAATTTATTTTCTTGCTTCTAGTTATTTGTAAAGCATATTATTATGACATTTGAATTAATCAAGTAATTTTTCTACTTAGAATGAATTCACCTAATTCTTTTTCTAGATCAGATACAACAACTGAGTTACTTAAGAGGAGACTGAAAAATCTATCTAAATGATAAGGAAAACAAACACAAATGGGAAAAAAGGTCATCACTTTGCTGTTAATGTTAAATCCTCCTCTCTCCTGATCTTCAGCAAAAACATGAACAACATGAAAACTGCTTCACAGTTTTATGAGACTCATGGCAGAACAGCACATGGCACCACAGTAAAACTGATTCATCTTGACCTCTCCTTCCATGACTAGATATGAAAATAGATTCTAATAAACCTCCAGCACATTCCCATATTTATACTGCATGCTTTCTGAAGCAATACACAGAGATGCTTCAGATAGCTACTACAATGAGATTAAAAGTGATACTTAATTACATTTCAAGAGTGTATGTGATAACACTCTTGAATCTTTTGGCTCTTCACTTACATTAATAGCTTTATATCATCGATAAATTATTTTTTTAACTCAAATACTGTTATGCATACATTAAATGTGAAACAAGATCACAGTATTTTTGCATAGCCTTGTAACCAAAGGCAAGTACTGTGTGATGCAGTATCAGTGCAAAGTAACTAATGACGTGTATCTCCCTACCTTTCAGATACATCTCTGACATATTTGTATTCCTCCTGACACTGGAATTTTATTTGGTTCTCATTTTGGGTTCATTCTCAAGATGGAATGACAGCCAGCAATTCGATTGCCTGGTACATCCATGGTCCTTATCTTGGCCCCAAGGCTACAGCTCCTTCATACAATGTGCTCTGCATCTCCGCTCCAGTTAAAAACAAAGACTAGAAATAGCAAGTCATTCATACAGAACTAAATAAACTGTGAGAGCGCGCTTTCATCATCACCCTCAGCAAAAGCCTGAAATGCTCAGTGTGGCCCCACGCATCCTTCTCACCCCCTTGGAAGTAGGAGCTGTTCAGCTGCTATATACACAGCCCACAGGCATGGAGGAAACTGAATATCGACAGAGCTCAAGGCTTCTTCCTTCCTCCTGGAGCAGCTCAAAGAGGGTACTGTGGATTCTCCCTTGCTCAAAGAAGACTGACATAAAGAGCATCAGTAGAGAAGTGGGGGCAGGAGGGGCTACAGCATCAAATACTCACTCTTCTGTCTGTAGAATAGAAAGTGGACGAATAGCAAGGAAACAGAAGTGGAATATAATAACCCATTGTCAAAATGTCAAAGGAGTAAGTAGGGCTCAGATGACTTCATATCAGATCATGTAGGCAACTTGGCAACCTAGAAATACCCAGGAAGCACAAAGGCAATGGGAGTGCTATAAACTACAAATTGGCACATAGTCTCAAGATATACTCACAGCTCCTTTTACACGGAGAGAAGCTCTCTAAGATAATTGCAGGCACCATGTGCCTGCTTACTTCTTGCTCTATATTAGAGAGAAAGACAGGATTTCAGAACAGTCCAAGTGTTCATATGAAATCTCTCGCATAAGTTAATTCTTTAAAGTCCTACTACTCCTGCACTTAGAGCCAAGGAGAGCTGCGCTTTTATCCACTGAATCATGTTTTCCACAGTGATTGACTCAGGGCTAATCCATCCTTTCAGCATATATCTGCATACATTAGGAAATTTAGCACGTATGCTAATTCTCTGTCATCAAGACCCTCGCTAGGTTGCTATCATCCAGTAATCCCCATTTACAGGCTTTCTCATGGATTCAGGAAAGCCTCTAAATCAAACATTTTAAGCATACAACAGACTCCACATTAGTTTTGCCTATGCATCATTAGCTCTTCCACCCTTGCAGCCACACCAATAACCTAGGAAAGAAAAACTGAGAAAATCAGAGGAGAAACAAAATGAGGTGGGGTAAGAGGGAGAAAAAAGTTTACATTTTTGGTAGAACAAAGGTCTTGAAAGCATGTGCTCCTTTATGCCATGGGAAGTTCAATAAAGAAGACCAGCAAGAAAAAAAATATATATATATCCCTAATAAAATTTGTCAGATAGCAAGGAGAGACAAGATAGATGTTTCCAAGTTATATTTGCTTCTCATTCCTCCTCGGCATTTGTGTCTTGGCAAACTGTATGCATGCACTTAACTTTATACTATATCATTGAACACTGATTTTGAAAGCATTTGTAGAAATAGGTCCTTACTGTGTCCTGCTTTGAAATTACTTCCAAGTACTTTCTGATATATAAAATACAAATATTGCAATATAGTTTGAAAAGAAAAAGATTAAGACTAGAAAGTTGCTAAGTATTCTGTACAATATATTTTACACTATGATTATGAAGTGTTTTGCCATCAAAACAGAGCAAGAGGACCAAACAGCCATCTTGCCACTCATGCCTGACAGAGAGGGCTTTATTGAAAAGGGAGACAAGGAAGGTGTTTACTGTGTTTCAGGGAGTAGGTTCTTCCTCAACTCCTGATCAGCAAATGCCAGCAGATACTTTCTGAAGACTACTGATGTCAGCAAAAGACAATTTCCATTATAAAACAAAAGAAGGAACAAGCCTGCTTTCCACCTCCTCAAAACCACAAATCATTGGTCCTCCCAGCATTACTTTCATGTCCCTCACCATGGCGGATGGGGCTCACATCAAGCTGGAAGTGTGAGACCTGTTTAATTTTTTATCCCTCTCTGCAGGAAAACATCAATGGGTGACAGCTTCTGGGGAGCAGATGCCTGTTTGCACACATTAAGAATGACACAGGGTAGGAGGCTGTAATTCTCCCACCACAATGCATAAATTCCACTTTCTAATTATCTAAAGCCATTGAATCATGGAGCAACTACATTTGAGACACAAACTGTTACAGAATCAAGTTATACAAGCTTAAGGGGCTATAACGATGCATAAATTTTATTAGAAAAACAGATTATATGTAGGACCATGACACCACTTTATAAGCTATGCTATTTGGACCTGAAGTGATAAAATACCTCAATGTCATGTATTGCAAGTCCATTGTGTAGCAATTTTTGTGTGTGTGTGTGTCTTTTCCCCTTATATCCTTACTCCCTAATCTGTACAAATCCTATTGAATTCTGTCAGCGTCATTTGGATTGTTTGATCTCAGATTCATTTTATGACACAAGCAAATTTATATTCTGCTCTTGATCCCATCTTATGAGTCATTTGTAAGAAATGACAGTGGTCCTAAAACTAATCCCTGTGGTACGGCTATTAGTGCTTTTCTTACTTGAGAATGTTTCATTAATTCTAACACTCTCTGTCTTTTTTGCTAGGGACCTTTTTTGGTTTCCATTGTTATCTGTCACTTTAATCCTAAAATGGCTTGAAATGGCTTGCCTTTTTCTTAAGTACTATTGAGTATTCCTCACAAATATTGTCACCTGCACACTTCTAAATACAGTGGAAATGAAAATTAGTAAATTAATGTTTTTTGTTTGTTTTTGATATTTTTTTTAGGTGGGAAGACTGCTGCTCTTCCCATTTACATTTTTTCCATCACAAATTATTTCAAACTTTTTTTTTTTTTTCAACACCAAACCCAAATTAACCAGCCATGAGATTACATTTTAGTCACAACTCCTCTTAAAAAGACCAGAAATTATACTCAGTTTATCATTCATTACATGTAACCTCAGCCTCTTAGCAGAGAATTGTTTCCATGAAAAGTGTTAGAGAACATTTGTAGCAATAAGAAAAAAGGGATTTTTTTTCCCCTTGTAGCATTCAACTCTAGTTCCAAATCATTATGTCTGCACGGAAATCTTCTGAAGTCAGTAAGACTTCATGCGGCTACAAATATTCCTTCATATGGAGGTAATCTACACTGACTGCGTTTAGAAGAGTAACAGCTGTGTGTGAGAAGAATTCTTTGGAAACAAATTAATAGCAATCTTCAACTTTACACATTCTCCATGGGTGCTGACCTTCCAATGGGAGATGTCAGCCCGTGGCCCAAATGTTAAAAAAAGGCCTTCTCAGTGAAGCTTACATCCAGGCTTAATCCTTTTAGTCCCACCAGGTTTTCATTTAAGTTGTCTTCTTCCCCAAAGACTAAATGGTCTAGCAGAGGCCTCTGTAAATGTTACCTCTTCCATCTAGATGCTTTTTCTTCACCAGTGATACCACCATGTTGTTGGTAGCACCCTCTGCCAGTTATCTTCTTGTGGAACATGTACTTCTATGGCTGTGTAACTCACTTACCCATGTTACACCTTTAATACTACATTAGCCTATGGCAGCTGGTGACATTTTAGAAAGAATTGTTTTAATGAAGTGAAATAAGTAAATACATATTTCTAGGTACAACAGAGACATCTGAATTAACTGGAAAGAGATTAAGTTAGTATATGTATAGGAAAAATAAAAGGTTAAATACATCTTCAGTCTTTCTATATGATGTTTAGTGCAGTTAAATAAGATTTCTGTTCATAGTCATACATTTACACACATTTTCAATGTTTCACAGAACATTGAAAATTACATTAACTATTACTGAAATTTATTGAATTATTGAAATTTTTATTTTGAGCAGAAATATTATATACCTAATTATATACCTATTATATAGGTATTATATACCTATTATATTTAATTATAATTATATACCTATTATATACCTATACTTTTATATACCTATTATATACCTATAATATTTAAAATTGAAATTATTCAATTTTTTATTGAATTATTGAAAAGAACATTAACTATTACTAGTTAAATGTATCTGTCATTCTCATTCTTTCTTTCTTAACTCTAAAATAGAAAGATTTTCCAGAAACAAGAAACCGATAGGCTACTGTGTGTGTACACTGGTATCCCCTGCTGAATGGGCACTGACCTGCCAGGCTGCCTTGGCCTGCTCTAACAGATATTTAAAAGTCTCAAACTGGCAGCACAGCCAGGCAAATCCCGTTCTGAAAACAAATGGGGTATGTCCCAAAGAGAAACATCATCATCCTCGGTGTTGTGGAGGACAGTGTTTCCAATACAGCTGTATTTTCCCTGTCTTACAGCTTCATAGAAATCAACAGTATTGCACTGATCATGTTGTAAAGTATGATATATTTATGTTTTTAATTATTTTTAACTCCTCTAAGCTTTGTGCAATACCTTTTTAGCTTCTTTTAATGCACAAAATAATAATAATAATAATAATTTTGTAAAACAATGTTGGTAATCAGATGAGATTGTCATATCTGAATGAACACCAGCATGCCGCTACAAAGGTGCACCTATTTTGACCGTAGCTGTCCAATGCACATGGTACTCTTTATGATATAGTGCCTTCAATCTTAGGTTTTATTTTTTTCACCTTCTGTTTCTTTTCTTTCCTGCTGTGGAGTGTTTTTTTATTCATTACTGGTGGCAGGCTTGCCTTTATTTTATTTTTTTCCTCCTGCTGAGGTGCAGTAAAATAAATTAGTTTAATACATTTTATAAAGGTAGTTGATTTAATTTTCCCTTTGGTATGTCTGAAGATACAACTGCTTTAATAAATTGATATTAAGACAGTTGGGTTTAAATGGTTAATGATTTTCTACCTGCTGTGGAAGATGCCAAGTACTTTAGTCAAATATTTTTAAAAGTGCTGGAAAAAATATTTTCCTCATATTGCTGCCCTGAAGATACACATTCGGCAAACTAAGGATTTATTTCTTCAGAATACAAGAAAACAAAGTAGTTTGGCTGGTTTTCTTGCTTTGATTCTAAGCTGTTCAGAGCTTAGAAATAAATTCCAATTGGGAAATACAGTCATTCTCTCAGACACAAAGATTTTCACATAGAATACCTATCTCTAGGCCTACTTAAGATTTTTGTAAGGGTGAGTTTTCTTGTGTCTGTGTTTGCTTTTACCTACTGGAACATTATATGCATCTAGATCAATAAAAACGTGACACAAAGTATAGGTCTTATTTCTATAATCTAGGTCTTATTCCAATGGAGATTTACATGTTTAGATTATAAAAGTAAGCAATTCAGATCTGAAATTCAGATCAGCTTTTTAGGTGTTCAGGCAAGTCTCTTAGTCAACTAGCTCTGTGTAGCAGTTTCTCAGTCACCACTCAGAAATACCCACAGCAAACAATGTTTTCATCAACAGTGCTGCAAATGGAACAGATACAAGAGGTCAGATACCCATTTGGGATAAATGCTCAGTTTCTCGGCTTTGACGTGTCCAAGAACAATTAGTTTCCATTAGTGTTTGTCCTGGAGAGAGAAGTGTTCCACAAGTATTCTATGCAGAAATTAACCACTTCTGTAACATGACACAAGAGAAGTCTTTTCATAGTACCATAAGAAAAAAGCCAAGAAAAGTGTATGGTCTTCTTGAATACTTTTATCTCATGTTCTCACATTTGTGTACATTCAGAACAAATTACACAAATATAGCACAGAGAACAGTATGCTTCATTTTGACTAAACAGGAGTATGTTCTGATTCATTTAATAGCCTCATTACTGTTCTTTTTGTGAAAATAAAGCCATTCATGTGGAAAAACAGAGTGTGGGAGCTTAGGTATATAATATTTCTGCTCAAACTGATCCACAGACAACATATTCTAATGATGAGCTAAACTGACGTTGGCAGCCTGCATCCATGCTCCACCAGCATTTAAAAGTTGAAATCAATAACACAAGGGTCCATGAAGAACTATAATCAAGCAGAGGAAAAGAAAGGAGGAATAGAAATCAATTTTAGTAGTCTTACTGATTTTTTTTTCAATATTCTAAGATAATGTAAAATATCAGAGGATAAATAAAACAAGACTGATAGAAAAAATCCTAGAATTGAAATTTTCCTGAGAGAAATATACAGGTAACTTTAATTAAATGTGGTTTAGCATTTAAGGCCATCAGAGAAGTGTTTATTTGGATCATTCTTCCAACAATTAAATCTAAGACGCTTGAACGTATTTACAGCTGAAGAATGGCTACATAGAAATCCAAGCCATAAATTAATTGGGATGCAGTTTGAGGGACAAGGTCTAGCAGCAATTAACCACATCACCAGAGCTCAGTTCTCATGCTTCTGTCTATGCCATTTTTATTGGGTAAATAATGGGTGCAATTACATAAAAATGCAAAATCATGATGAGACCCTAATGACCAAATAGTGATAAACATTATTCATATATCAGCATACAAATATTACTGGATGACTCTAAGCGTAGTCTAAACTCTCTGTATTAATGATTTTACTACAGCCTTTTTTTTTTTTTTTTGTCAAATAATTCTAAATGCTTGTGTACAAACATACACATCTCGTATTCTTACATACTCGTTTTAAATTCTATAGGAAGAAAGATTTCCCTTGCCAAAGGATTTAACATGGCATAGTGACACAGGAGTCACTTCAGCTTCTTTCAGAGAAATAGATCAATTTTATTTCCTGACCGTGATTTCTCTTTCCCAGTAACAACCTCCTGAGATGCTTCTGTGCTGCCAACACCAAAAAGACATAAAGTTGAAAAGTATGCTCCAAATTTTTCTATGCCATCTGTCACAGAGGCCCTTTGTTGACCTTCCCTCTCTGTCACGACAAATACATTGCACTGAATAACTATTCTGCCCTGTCAAGGTTTCTAGCTTCCTTAGTTTTTCCAAGGCAAGCATTTACCCCATCATAGCCATCATCTTCACACCGCATGTCTCTGATCAGTCTGGCAATGGGACCTGTGATGCCCTGGAGCCTTGTTGCTCTCCATGGCCCAGCAGGTTAAGGTCCACCTCTGAGATAACCTGGCATGGACTGCTATGTTTTTTAAACTCTATTGGATTTGTGTACAGAGAAGAGGTTTGAAAACTGTTAACATAAGCAGAGGATAAATGCCGCTTTAGTCAATTAAAAGCATATAAACATAATTTACCATCATTAAGTGTAACCCTACCTATCTAACAAAAATATGTCAACAAAGCAGATGAGACTTTTTTGTTTAGCAGCAATGCCTGCTGTCTCCTGCTCCAAGCACATCCCTGATGTTCTGGCTATTCACCTCTTCCCTGTTTGGTTCTCCCCTCTACCACTTGTCACACGAAGAGTGAAAAGAAATTGCTTTCTGGCTTCTAGAGGTGACCAAAAGAAGCCTCTGAGGCAGGTAATTAACACAATCTATTAATGGCACAAAAAGTGCACTGCTGATGGAGTCTAGCTTCCTCACAAGAAGTCAGATTGCCACTACTTCCTATCAAGAAGACAATATAAAGATAAAAATTAAATAACAAATTTAAATAAATAAATAAATAAAGAAATCTGAATGGATAAGATCATCTCTTTTCTCATAACATTATTTTTCAAAGCAATCTATTTTTCCACCCCCTCCCCCCTAATAGCTGTTCTGTTACTCTGATTTAACAGTTTCTTATCCCTGGGCCTTAGTGATAGCTTGATGGCTGGACTGCAGTTTAGTTTTAAACTGTATAAGCAGCATAAATAATAAGAAAAATAAGGTCATCTGGGAAACTGACATCCCAGAGTGCTTTACTGAAAATCAGATAGTTCAGTTTTCCTTTTGTGAACCCAAGTAAAAGGGCTGATTATGTTTTTCTAATCTGTTCTTTTCTCTAAAGACAGTCAAGGTCTTTTTAGATAAATGTTTCAACACAGAACAAAATTACCTTAGGTGAACAACAAAAAATATGCAAATTACTGTGGTATTAGCAAAGCTTTTGACACCAAAGTAATTAAATGATTCTTATTATAAAATGCTTCTTTAAAAAAAAAAAAAAAAAGTGCAAGTGCACAATCTAAGACAATCTTCCTTATTTATGCCAGTTTTTTTTGTTTTTTTTTTTTTCTAAAAAGGAACTATAATTTGTACATGTGTACATATTTTGTAATTTATTGGTCACTTTTTGTTCTTCATTTCTGCTAGTACCAGGAAGAAAAGAGTCCAAGTTTAAAGTGGGTGACATTTTAGACGATTCAAAATGCCATTTAGCTCAGTTTTTATCCATACCATAAAAGCAGAAAACAGCTTAAACTGCAAAGTTTATCATCCATTCTTCTTTTTGCTTAAAGAAAGACTTGGAGCTCGCACTTGGTATGAAAACCAGAGACACAGAAGCAAATTATAAAATTCAGAGACAGGTCCAGTTTCAGATACTACTTCATCTTATATCATCAGTTTGTATAAGTATTTATTACAAAACATTTGCTTATGAGACAAAATAATTAATTTTTCCATCTATTTTCTTATTTCACTGGAAATAATAACATAAGATACTTCGAGATCCACAGGAGAACACTAGGAAGTCTTTCTGCTGACTTGTTCACACTTTAGGAGTATTATGAGCACAGATCAGATGGCTTAAATGCTATTTGTGGAGGATGCTCAGAGGTAGCATATAAGCCAGTAACTATATGAACATTCATAATATTGACAGATAAATAATGAAAATTAATACATTAAGCAAAACAAGTTATTTTTATTTTTATTAGTATGCAGTTTTGCTATTCATTATGGCAATGTTTTTTTTGTTGTTGTTTGTTTGTTTTTGTTGTTTGCTTTTTTCTCAGCCCTCTTTTCATTGTAAGTATATTAATACTCTGTTCAGCAACAAGAAGCTGGCCAACAGTCACACTAGATGGCCAAGAGACAATATTAGACATTATAATTCTCATTACATAGTGATCATTTTCCCTATTTCTCACTGCTTTGGTACAGAAAATATTTACTCATATAAGGCCTGATACTTCACAGGCAGTAAAAGAGCTTACAAAAAGCTACTAGTTTTCTTAGCACAGTAACTCTGCAATGGCAATATTCATTTTATATTCATTAGTTTTTAAACAACCTCATCTATAAACACCTAACTCCTACATGGGTGTTTCCTATATGCTTTTACACTTGCATTTTTTTCTGGATTATGACTGAAGTAAAGACAGTTGGCTTGGAGAGGTTTTCACATGTTATAAATCAGATACTGGTATAATTTGAGGATTTCCTTCCTTCCAGTGCTGCTAACACCACTTAACAGAGGCATACGGGTACATTTTCTTTCATCCATTCTCTCCCTGCCCCAGGCAGAAACAAACTGAAGATTAATTCCCTGTTTAACACACAGAAATTGGGAAATTTGCTGCTAATTACAGTGGTTAGAATTCCTGGTGGGTAGCGTGGCTGTCTCCCAACTGCACTCGATTCCACAGACAATTCTCTTAGGTTGTTAAGTTACTCTGCTCTTTTTCAGCAAAATTCTTAACAAAATTACCAGCAGCCTTTATCAAGCTGATATTGTAATTACTTTTGGGAAACAAATGGTGTCTGAGGAAAAGAAAACCACATTTCCATGCTTAATTTAGTAATGGGAAATTTGGAGAAAGTAAGAGAGCTCTTAATAAATTCTCATCTTTTTCACAAGTGGGATGAAATAGGACACTAAAAGCTCATTGATGAGGGAACTCAAGCAAAAAAAAAGAAGCAAAACTGTGACCTTAAATCCTAGTGCCTTTACTCTTACGAGTCCTGGGTAAGTTTAACCACTCAAAAAAAAAAAAAAAGACTCAGAAACAGAGCTGGGTCTGGGGTAGGAGACTGTATGTACTCAGCTGTTCTCTTCTAACATCTCACTGCACCATAGTCCTTTCCCTCTCTTCCTTGTAGAAGCAAATTACTTCTCTTTTCATGTAGAAGCTCCCATTATGGCTGAAAAACTGTTACATATAACAAATAAAAAGAATAGAGTCTGAACTCCTGTCCTAACTATGCCCTCTCTTTTTATTCTAATGGTAGGGAGTGTGAGGAATTAATTCCTTGTTTTCTCACAGGCTTGAACAACAATTAAGGAGGAGAACTGCATAGTTAGTCTGTGAGATTCAAGTGCATGAGCAAGAAAGCCACAATCCCCACTACAAAGCATAACAGAGGAATTCTGTTTGACCATGCATCCTTGGAGCTGAAAATCTATAAATCTTTCCTTCCTTTCTCTCAGCTTTGAAAACCTACATATCCTGTATATGAAATTTGTAATCATTTCCATAACCATCACTTCCACTTCTCAATACTTAATTTAGGATCAATTAGAGGATAGTATCCTTACAATTTTATTATTACAGTTTGAACTCCAAAAACCTGAGTAGTCAATGCACATAATAATAGATGAAGTATATATATACAAAAAAAAAAAAAAAAAAGAACTTCTGCAAGCAGATGTTGTTTGTTGTTGTTGTTGTTTTGTTTTTTTGGTTTTTTGTTTTTTTTAACAGAAGATCTTCACAAATTAACTCTGGATGCCAGAAGGGAACTTAGTGAATCTAAGAACACAGTGAAACTCTAAAATCAACTCAAGCTTTAAGCTTTCTCATTTAAGAAAGATGATGCTAAGTAAGTGTCAAATACCAGTTACTAGTCCTTCCTAGTATATATTTAAAATTCTGACCTCATCAGAGCTGTGCTTATTCACAACAGCTGGGAGACGACTGGCATTTTCTGTTTTTAAGAGTTACACAGGGAGATCTCTGGTAACAACAACTGCATCTCACTGGTAGTGCTAAAATTGAAGTGGGACCACATGTGAGCTCTGGTATTGACCTTACATTTGCTAGTTCACAACTCTTTAAAAATGGTTTCAAATATGACATTTCTCTATGACAATATTTTCCAAGATTCCTTTTAACGCATGTAGGATACAACTAAACGATTAAAATGAGCAACAGAAATTACCAGCAATAAACCAATCAATTTTAAGGGAACCATCATATTTCGTGCAAAATGTCTCTTTTTCTTATAAGCCAACTATTATTTCTTAAATGTGCTGCTTTGGTAAATGCATAAGGATGTGTTATTTGAGTAGGCTTTTAGATCTTAATACATAATTATGACATAAAAAATAGTAAAAAAAAAAAAAAGCACTTGTTCTTAGACACAAAATGCACAAAATGTATGTAGGGCAGCAAAGTGGAGCATAGGAAATTGAACTGCAGCAGAGAGGCAGTGATTTTAAGGACTTTGGTCAACAGATACTGCAGACAGGTGAATTTCTGGACACTTGGTTATAATATGCAGTATATCTAACAGCTTAGTCACAGATAATAACACATTTTCCAAAGTCCTTTGTCTGTATAAGGAGTTGAAAGTCTTACATGATATCCTCTTCTCCTTAATCTGAAGAGTGAAAAATAATACAGGAGCAGTCCTCCTAACCACAAATGTTTTGTAATATAAATATTATCTGTATACAGTAAATGTATTCTGTAGCTGGAAATACAAAAACATTCAAAATAGAAAAATATATATATTTTTTTCTAAATTCAAAAATTTGGGCTCGTGTTTTTATTCACTACACACCTCAATGATACAACTGTTAATGATGTCTTTGTATATTGAATAATGTCTTTGTATATTGAATAATGTCTTTGTATCTCTTCAATTTTCTTCTTTCGAAATTTTCTGAAATGCCTTTGGACAAATGAAAATTAGCATCTTAAGTATCTATCCTTGCCCAAAGGGATCTTTTAAAAATAATTACTAATTTTTAATCAGAAATACTTTGGGTGTGGTCTATCACTTTAATAACTGTAGTTTTACAGCAGTGTGTCATAGCTGTTGAAAATGATCAGACTGACATTATAGCGAATCATTCTTGAAGTATTTTCCATTAAAAAAAATCACATTTATCACTAAAAGTGTTTAACATCCTGCTTTGTATTCTATGTGTCCTGGTTTCAGTTAGGACAGGGTTAATTTTCCTCCTAGTAGCTCATAGAGTGCTGTGTTTTGGATTAGGATGAGAAGAGTGCTGATAACATGCTGATGTTTTGGTTGTTGCAGAGCAGTGCTTGTACCAAGCCAAGGACTTTTCAGCTCCTCGCTCTGTCCTGCCAGCGGGCAGGCTGGGGGTGCAGCAAGAGCTGGAAGGGGACACACCCAGGAGAGCTGACCCAAAATGGCCAAAGGAGTATTCCATACCATCTGGCGCCATGCTAAATAACATACAGGGGTGGCTAGCCAGGATGGGGGGGCCGGCTGCTCGGGATAGACTGGGCATCAGTCAGCGGGTGGTGAGCAATTGCATTGCGCATCACTTGTGTTTCATACACACTATTATTATTTTCTATCTTAATAAACTGTCTCTATCTCAACTCTCGTTTCACTTTTCCGTTTCTCTCCCCCATCCCAGAGAGGGAGGGGTGAGGGTGAGCGAACCGCTGTGTGGTGTTTAGCTGCCGGCCAGGTTAAACCACAACACTATGTTATTAGAGGAATCTTTTGAGAATGAACGATTTGGAAATAAAAGAAGTAAACTCAAAATAACTGTTTGTTATTTCATAGTCTTAGGGTAGTTAGCAGTATTAATGCACTACTACCTACCACCACATAAGGAACGCACACTTGTGAGTTCAGGACTTTTGACCTTTTTACCTTCAGGACCTTTTGAGGAGAAATAAGGACTTTGAGTCAATTTACATAGTCTACTGTATCATTCAGCAAAATAAAAATCACTCTCATGCACTGTCATTTCTCAATACATTCAAGCCACTTCAGATACTACAGCAATCCGTTCATGGAGAAGAGCTTGAATCCATGTCCTTACCACTTGTCTCTGGAGAAGTGGAATTACACATATGGATAAAGAGAACAAAAGTCATTCTCTATTTTTCAGACACAGTAGAATTTGCTTCTGATTCCAGTCAAGAACAATTATTTTGCTTTGCTACTGTTATAATCAAAACTACCCTATCCCTTAAGATCGCCATATATTGTATTTATTTACATTTAAAACAAAAAATAGTGATATAAATATGAGTGAAGAATTGAGTATTATGTTTCTTTGCACCAGTATGGGTGAGAAGAGAGGGCCAGAACTGTGAAGAAACTCATAAATTTTCAGACTTTTTATAGCGTACTTACTGTCTGTGTAGCCAAACACTGTATGGCTTCTTCTACATAGAACTGAACTGCTCAGTGGACACAACATTTCCACTGTGATCTGAGTGTTTAAATACATTGCTCATTTCACTGCTCAGTGTGCTTCTGAGTACTGAGCTGTTGATGTTTCTCCCATTTCAGCGATCACAAAACTGAATCCTTGCCCCTCCCAGGAGACTATTTTTTGAAAATTAAAGATCTGAATACCTCTTGTGAAAAGAGGACAGTATTCCCACATAATTTCAGCTAACGTGTCAAATAAATTCATTTCATGAACCAAAGCTTGAAGAACTGCTAATGTCATGATTACCTATCGCCTTTCATCAGAGTATGATAATATCATTCTCTAATTACTTTCTGACACTCCCTGAGGGATGAAAGGTGCTATCTAAAAACAATTTTTATTCCACCTTTTAAGTAGAAGTGAGAGTTCTGTAAGTCAGTGTTCAGGCAAGTAAAGTGTGATCTTAAGATATTCTTTGTTATTCTCAGTACGTTCGAAGATCCTCTTTACACATTCCTCTTTTCTTACTAATTTTCAGTACATCTTACTGTATAGAATAACATTGGCATGCTTAAAACTGAGTCACATAACAAAGACAGAATTATCTAGAAAGTAGAACCACTATTTGGAATAGTTTCCCAATTAACTGCTTCTATTTTATTAGAAATAAGAAAACTGTAGATATAAAATCCAAACATTAGTCATAGCAATAATCACAAGAGAGGAAATGGGAGGAGAGGTTAATAAGCTGTATTTGAAGTTACTTTAGCATAAATTCTAGACGTAATTTAGAAGACCAAATTTAGGAGCTTTCATTGCCTAGGCAGTCACTGGTGAAAGAAAAGGTTTTCCAAGAGGCCTACACAGCACCCAGAAGACTGTAATGTATTCTGTAAATCTCAAAGCCATCCCATTCCACCAAAATTGTATTGCTAAAGACTCTTTTAATCATAGTCTGTTATCCATAGTTATGAAAGCAAGTTTTTATTAAGAAATGCATAAAAATTAATGTTTTAAATATGCCACATTTCTGTATTCTAATTATTGTCCTAATTAAATCCCTAGGAAATGATTGTCTTTTTCTCCCTACCACAACACTATACACATTAGAATATTCCTGCAATTGAACTGAAAGAGGAGAACTGAAAGCTGCCTACTGAGGCAAGCAAGGTGACTCCAACTGACTTTAATGGCATTGGGATCAACTATCAACATACAACTTTTCAGGCATTCAATATATGGATTTATTATAAACTGTGATCTAATTTCATTAATGCTAGTATTTTATTCCAGGTTATTTAAAATTCCTTGTAATGATGGTAAAATACACCAAATTGTTTTCTTGGCTTTTGGATAGAGGTATAGTCATTAGTGGTAGATTTTACCAAACAGTCAGATACAAGCTGCCGTAAGCCAAAGACATCTGTTTTATGTGCTTTTCAGGCTTTTTAACACTGAGAAAAGGAGAAAAGGTGATTGATTTCTAGAATATAAAATGCTTTTAAGGAGATTCTGATCTTCATCATGTGACTTATTTCGCATGACATTAAAACAAATAATCCAATCATACCGGAGCTGTAACAGCAATCGTGTGATGTCCATCACAGTAGATGTGAGGTTCCTATCCCCATAGCAACATCTGTAGCGCTTATGCTAATCACTTTAAATTAACCGTGATATGAAAAAACGCCCTAGGGATAATGCTGTTGTTGTGGCAGTTCGGATGAGTAGCATGATTTTCTAATAAAACTCAACAGAAAAAGTAAGAGTGATAATAAGATGTCCTGTTAGGACATTTTTTTAAATATGTTTCTGTTAGACCAAGACGTAAGTACTAGCATCAGGATAATCGTAGTATCATATGAGTATCATAGATAATGAGCTGCCTTATTGATTACTGCCCTTTTATAACCCACAGTAGTTAATTCAGAGAGCGTACACAAACAGAACAATTGGATAGAATAGGAGTAGGAAGCTGGAACAGTATCTAAAAACTTATATTTTAATGGTTTGCCTCTTAAATTACAGCAAAATAAGAAAAAAAAGTGTCTTCTGGTGTCCTTTGGTAAGGTTCAGACATTACAAACTCTAAGGTACAACACTGGAAATTTAGTTCTTGGCACAAGAAGTTGTCACCTTTTGAGCTGAACTTCCAAGGAGATTTAGAAGAGCAGAGCATGAGTCTTAAGAAGGTGCTTTTTAGTCCTTCAGTTAAAGACTTTTGAGCTCTAATGAAACCTTCAATATGAGAAGTCTTTGCACAAATAAATATACATTTACATGAGACGTAAATGCATGCAGTTTGCTGGAAGATGCAGGCTCGCACATATGGCAAGGGTATTGACAGTAGAACTGTGAGAAAGACTCTTGGATCTCAAATTCAGACCAAATACTGAAAACTAAGGTACAGCGATAGACACAATGATAGACACAAGACTATCTGGAATTGAACCCAAGTTTGTGCATGTGTCCTTTAGACCAGTCTAAAACTGTGTTAGCTTTTTGTGTTTGATTGTTTGTTTTGTTGTACCCTTTCCTTTTTTTTTTTTTTTCTTTAAATATTTCTGTAAGGTCCCAGAGCATGCTAGCTGCCCCGTGTGCCCCAGCTGCTCTCTGGTAAGGGTGATGGTGGTGAGGAGAAGGCCGTTGGAGGCCCCTTGCCTGGCCCTGGACCTCCTGGAGAAGAAGCTGGAGGAGCCTACAGGGAGGCACCTCGGGCAGCTCTGCTACCAAACCCAGCTTGGAGGGGCTGCTGGGGCCTCTGACAAGCTGCGCCCATCCTCAGCCCAGGCCAGCCTTCCTTGTTTTTCCATCCTGCTTTGCAGTTATAGTTCAGTGTTTATTTTACATGCATTTGTTACTACATAAAGTTTACAGATCTATATTTTACTGGAGGTTTTAAAAGATGGTGCTGCAGTACCCAACTGTAACTACTCTTAATTAGAGAAGGAAAGTACCAGCATCATTTGTCTACCAGAGTAATAGTTACACTTCATTCCATGAGAAAATACATGTGCTTAGAAACACCGGCTGTATTAGTTTAACAGGAGAGTCTGATATAACCTAGGTAACTACAACAATTATGGCAATCCGAAGTTAAAATTGTTCTTTTCAGTTCTTCTTCCATATTGCTAGCCTTGGAGCAAGCAAGGTTATTTAACAACTTTTATTTCTACCCCAATAATTCCAGGCTGTGGAATTAAAATTGATTTTCTGTTAACTCATGTAGATCCAGCGTTGGCTCTCTTTTCTCTATTCTAAAGCCAGCAAACACAGTAGAGTCTTCCCATAAACTTAACTGGACATTAAGTCAACACCTAAATATACACCACTGACAATGACAGGAAATGGAGACCACAGCATTCTGGCTGTCAGTAGGGAATCTCAGAATAAGAAAGCAATGCCAAAGTATTTTTATATTCCAGCTACTGAGAAAGCAATAGGCACAGTGTGAGCTGGAGTTATTTGTTGTTAACGAACCATCTCTGTAGCTTAAAACACAAACTTCTATAGAGAAATTACACAATCGGCAGCAATGCCCTGGAACTGCCGCCTGAGTAAACCTGAACTGCCAGCCAACCTCCCGGTCATGTTTTTCTCCAACTGTGCCAGTAGACTATTGAAATAACTGAACTGCATGCTGCCCTGCCTCAGATCCACGCCACATGAGAAACTTCACATTTTCTCTATGTCCAGTCTTTCTGCATCATGCAGAGTCTCAACAAACAGAGCTTTCCACCCATTAAAGGAGCAACACTGGAGTGTTGGGGGAATTTCATTCATATGCAGCTGAGCTAGGAATCTTCTGGGCATGAAAGCAGTTGTATAATGAGATTTTGGACCATCATAAAGAAATTAACCACAGTTTTCCACATTCTTTTCTTCACAACCTCACGGAATACTCCATGTGCCTTGACAATGATCACACATAGAACTGATAACAACTACTGATGTCAGTGTGGATTTTTCAAAGAAAAGGGCAGTACCTGCTTTATTTTTTAAAAACTCTAAAATTTCTGGACTGAATTTTTGATGTTTTACTGTTTTCATGTACTGGAAAAAAAAAATAAATAATGTTTTAAATTAGACACTGTTCCCTGGGTATGAAAAATGATAAATCTTTTGGCTTCATCTAGCTTATCTTCCATTCCTTAGGGGGAAACAAATAAAAACAACACTTACTAATATCTATCAAAATAATTATTCATCTTAAAAGAAAAATTTTAAGTTTGGTTTTGGTTCTTAATACATACTCATAAAAGATCATGTATATGATACAGAAAGCCAAGCTCTTAGATGTAAACTGTAAGCTACTTGGATACAAGACTTGATCACATTTATCTGTAAAGAACCAGATGTACTTCCCACATTCAATAAACACCAAAGCAGTAATAGAATCTTTTGGAGGATTTGCAAGATTTTTTTTTTTTAATATATTTTCTTTTGCTATGTTTTTTCCCGATCAGCTTAAGACAAATGAAAGCTAGAATAACTGAATTGCTTCCAAATAACAAAGTGCATGTTCAGACAACAAAACACACACATTTGAATAAAAATTTTTAAAACCCAAAGGTGTTTTTTAGCTTTTTTGAACTCCCTCCTCCATGTCGGGACCAATTCCAGTCCCACAGAAGACTGTGGCAAAGACTCTGAATGGGGCCTGGAACAGATAAAGAACAGTCTTATTTGACCAGATTAGAACTGTGCAGGTGTTGATATGGTTTGTAAAATACAAATGAATCAAACTCTTGCTCTTAAGGTATGTCAGCTTTTTGTAGCGCTTTTGCTTCTTCAAGCATACAAAGCAGTCGCCTTTTCCTCCTTTTCCATTACCTACAACACCCATTCTCTGATAGATGACCTTTTTAAAATTATTGATAATGCCACCATGGCTATTGTGACCTGCCAGAGGGACTGTCTAATTTGACAGGAATGAGAGATTTGACATCACTGACACAGTAAATAAATTCTGTGAGAAAAACATGAATGTATGTTTACTTTGGCTTCAGGCAGACTCTCTAGCACTTCAAGTGAATGCTGTATGAAGAACTACTGAGTCCTGTTAGTGGAATTTTTATTAATAAGTCCTTCCTGAGACTATTATGTCATGGAAAACGTGCGTGTGACCTGAACAAGTCACAAAGTTTTAAGCAAAAACAATTTTTTTGGAAGAGCCATCTCTAATTTGTGTATATGTTCCCAGAGACTCCAATACCAGAACTGTTTTTTTTTGCTGGGTGATCAGTGAACTATTTGCAGGTCAAGAGTTATGAAGCATTACTGTTTGCAGAGATGGTCTGTAGGAGAAAACATCACCATATGCACTGCCTGTGGAAGAGTGAGATAAAAGTACACACAGGTGAAAAAGTAGGACAGGAGTGGGTGAAAAACAGCACAAAAAAAACATGTACAGCAACTTTATACTGATATAACTGAATATGAAATTTAACCAGTCAAGGTTTTGTTTTGTTTTGTTTTTCCCTGTTTTTCTTAATTCCATGAAAGTAAAGTTCTGGTAAATGATCCTGATAGAGATAGAGGAAATAAGTGGTTAAAAGTCTGTCAAGAGTACCCAGTGAACAAAGTAAATAGTTTGTCATGGCAATTTTCAATAAATAAGTACAACAGAAGATGAAATCTCAGAGGCTTTTATATGCAGTGAAACATTTCAGTTTTAGTGTACCTTATAAACCCTTTCCTGAAATGGGACTAGTTCATAATGAGAAAGTAGAAGTTTTGGATTATTACAGTAGGAGAGATGAAATATAAAGGAATAGCCTCAGCCTCACTTCAAGTCTGTCTTTACAATTATTTGCCAAACCACTCACTTCTCCATGCTGCTGCTTCCTGCAGTAAGCTTTACTGCATCAGCTTTGCACCACCCAAGGCTAATCTTTTGGACAGATGAAGCTTTTTTACTGAATATGTACTAATAAAACTGTTCAAAGTCATACACAGGCATTAGAAAAGCTAGTGAAGATTTTATTCCTAGATCAAACAAATTGATATTGCATGCCAATTTTTAACTCTTTGTTCTAAACTCTACATGGTGCATAATAATCACATGCTATTGCTCAGTCTCTTGTCACTTGAGTTAGTCAGCAAAGAATGGGTCAGAAATAGAACAGCTAGGACTGAAAATACATTTGTCTGTGTCACCTTCACACCATATGTGTGATTTTATTATTACTTACTCTACTTTACTAATTCTTGCTGAACTCCTTTCTGCAGATGTTGCAATTACTTCCAGAAGAAGAGTACAGATCTTTATGTTCTCCAGATTCCCCTCTCTAGCCCCCAAATGACAACAGTCACTAAGTACATGCCAGAATGTTAATTTTTTCCCTAATGTGCACCCCAACACATATGTTTCTTTAGCTTCACTTCTCTACAGATGCAGTGATCAAAAGAGAATCTCAATCTCTAAAACTAACTTCCTTTCTTAAAGAAAATCAGCCAGGAAGGCAGATGATGGGATTATCAAAGGAACCAACGACTAGGTCTCTAAAATGCTTGAGTTATTTTCTTTTGATATGCTAGTGTGGACAAAATAAAGGCCATATGAGATGGTTTAGCAATTTATCGGCTGCTTGTAAGACAAGAATAACATTTTATTTCTGAACTGTTACTCACCAAAAAAAAAAAAAAAAAAAAAAAAAAAAAAGTTTATTTTATGTGGTAAATACTTTTAATTATTATTTGTGACAACCAACCCCCATTTTTTCCATGTTTTTCATTAAAAACTAAGAATTAACTCAGGAAAATAAGTTTTCAAACATAATCAAATAAGACATATGAACCCCATCATACATTCCTCACCTGCTTTTGTATAGTTAATAGAAATGTAATTACCCATACTATTTAGGATCTATATATTTTATAAACTCACATTCAAGCCAACTCACTGCAGGCTTTTTAAAGAGTTGTCCATATGAAGAATTCTCTGTGAAGCCTTTCCTTTTTTGGGGGGAATATTAGAAAAGATACAGTACAGCATAGATTACACTCAGACAAGACTTATTAAATGTACACACGTATATATATATGTGAATGGAAAGGCAATCAACAAAGTGTAAACATATTTTTTCTACATCTTTAGGATGTTTGAATTAAAGGAAAAAAAGTCACCCTTAGAATTGGAGCAACTAGATTTTTAGTTTACATGCAATATTAACATCCAGTCACTGTAAAAATATTTGAGATAATGGGAAACATAGTTCTCATTAGACTTCTATTTCATACTGCAATGGAATAATGAAAAATAACTAATCTAGTCTTTAGATACAGTTTTCAAAAGTGTTTGGGCAGTGGCTTAACTTCCAAATGAGAGAGTGACTTTAGGAGAAAGTTGTTAGGTCAAATCTTTTACAAATCTGTTTATGCTACTTTTTTTTACCTTCTCTGAGACAGATTCAGGGAATGAAATCCTATTCCTATGGGAACTTTGCCACTGAGTATGGTAGACAAAAAAATTGTTTCTACTGTAGTCCATCTATGTTAAGAGAAATAATGAATCTACGTTGAGAGAAATAATAAGAAAAATATAAGGAAACTCCAGTTATTCTATTTAATCTCTTCAGGACAGATTGAAAAAATCAGGGCAAAAACTATTAAACTAGTTTCCTGGAGACTGAAGATTTTACTGAATCAAATGATTTAAGAAATCAGAAGCTTTACTTTCTTTTCCTACTTATATTTCAATTTTTTGTAGTTGTAGGTTTTTTTTTTTTTTTTGGGGGGGGGGGGGGGGTTTTTTTTTTTCTTCCCATATAGGGAAAAATAATAATGGGAGGATAAATATTTGAGTGGTTGATTTAGCCTGTTTTATCTCTGATGTCTCAACAGAAAGGGGACTGCAAGCAGGCTCATGGAGTCTAAATAAAATTTTCAGGAGGAGGGATGTGATGAGAAGAATAATGAAGACAGACCACATCAGGAATATTTCACTTTTCGCTGTTTGATGGTATAAAATCGTACACTGTCAGAAACGGATGGATAAAACTGTGAAATAGCAGAGGTGAAAGAACTGCTGAAAAGGAGGCTCATACCTGGAACTCTCTAGAAAACACCTTTTTGGTGGAAAAAGAAATCAAAGCTTTGAGAAAATAAAATAAAATAAAATCCTGACATTTAAAATTCAGCGATGCTCCTCCAGGGGAAGAAAGAAGTTGGTCTGAGACACTGACAGCCAGTCTCTGACATACCCTGTCCCCTAGGCTCAGGTATAACAGAGCCACCTGCCCAAGAGCTGGTATCCAGAGGGATCTGGGTGAGGAGGGAGGGAGTCATGTACTCCCACCTGGCTGACACACTCTAAGAGGCCCACCTCTGGGGAGTTCACCAGACACATGCAGTGGGGGGAGGCGGGGGGGGCATGTTATGAGGTGGCACCATCACTTTAATCAAGAAAACTCTTTAAAACTATGATAATTTAACCCTCACTGAAAAGAGAATTCTTTACATAAAGTAGGTGTTCTAGCACCATACTAAAGACGGGCAAAAATCAGCTTGAGAGATAAATAAAAGCGATGAAAGCTTTTAGAAATTGCCAGTACCAAAAGGAAGGAAGGACTTATACTACAACAAAGCCAGGCCTGCTCACTGCTCTACCTTTGTCGAGAGGATCAAATAGTAATCAGACAGTTCCCTTACTACCCCACATCTAAAACAGAGATGTAAGGAGACTGAATGCAGGAAAAGATGGTTTATGAAATCCTCTAAAGTTTGACAGTATATAGTTGAATAATTGACTGTTAGTAAACTGATAGAAAATGCAAATACATTAAAGGAAAAAGGACAAAGTACTAAGTAATCAACAGACATGAGCAGTTCCCAATATCTTAACCTTATTTCAGATCAGGTGGAACCCAATACTCTTTCTCTAACAAAATTGATTTGAGTTGGACATGCTTCTTTGCATGTTCTAAATCTACAATATGACATACCATGAATTCAAGAAAACTCTAAATGCATAAACAGTTTGCTTGCATGGATCCTTACTGCGACATTGTGTGGTCTTTTTATGCAGCACTGAGGGCTCACACAATCATTTAGGTTGGAAAAGACTTTCAAGATCAAGTCCAATTACCAGCTTGACATACCGAGTCCCATCACTAAACCATGTCCCTTAGTCCCTTGTTCATACGTCTCTTAAATACCTCCAGGGGTGGGGACTCTATCACTTCCCTGGACAGCCCATTCCAATACCTGATTACCCTGACAAATAATTTTTATTTTTATTTATGTATTTTATTTTATTTTGCTAACCAAACACTGTATCTATCAGGGAGCCTCACTTTCATCATCTGTCTCAGTTATAACTAGACTATTGTACACTTCTCTTAAGAAGAGGACAATAACAAGAATTTCTTTCTTACACTCCTGATTCAGCACATAAAGTCCCAACAGGTTTTTTAAACAAAGGAAAGGTTCAGAATGCTTGTATGTCATATCACTTAGTTCTGAATCAATTTAGAACCACTTGTTGAACATCAAGGGCTTGATGCTCATGCTTCTTCATATGCCAAGATCAAATTACATCTCCTGTGCTGCATAAGATGATGCTTATGGCAGGTTAATTTCTCTCAGCAAGAGGACAGATATAGCATAGGCAGAAATGTATGCAGAATAGGATATGGGGCTCCTAAACTGCAGCTCATTGAAGAGCTGTGGCAGCTCCAACAGATAAAAACAGTAAATGAAACTGACACAGACAGAATATTTACCTTAAGCTTCCACAACAGAAAACAAAACAATCATGGCAAAACATTATTTTTTTTCTTCAGAAAGCATCAACTTAAAAAGGAAACAATGTATTCGTAGTAGAAAAAAAAAACAAGTTCTCAGTAGTCCTATTAATGACATAATAAATGAAGCTCTAAAATGCTATGTCACGCTGTTACTAGAATACAGGTGTCCTATCAGAC
Organism: Nettapus auritus; assembly: GCA_011076525.1. Classification (NCBI taxonomy): domain Eukaryota; kingdom Metazoa; phylum Chordata; class Aves; order Anseriformes; family Anatidae; genus Nettapus; species Nettapus auritus. The sequence goes on from CM021765.1 coordinate 101,575,005, forward strand.
AGATCTGTGTCCTATCAGATGTGTATGCTACTGACCTTCCTACACAGTCCCAGTTTCCATTGGGATCAATGAACAAAGTTTATTGATATATTTTATTTCCTAGTGGTAGACTATAAATACAGTAATAGGTATTCTGACTTATTATTTCATGTGGTTGTGATTATATAAATGATCAATGAGCTTTTTTGTGTACTGACTGCTAACTTAAATTTGAGAAATCAGTCAGAAATATACAGGCAGAACCACCAAAAAATAAATTACTACCTACAATATTTCTGTTGCTACTTCCAGATTTGTAACATATTCATTACAAATCTCTTCAAGGCTGCAAAAGTATTAACACAATTTTAAAGTGATTGGTCTAGTTAATTTAGGTTGTGAATTCTGTAAATGCTAGAGGAACATGATCTGTCTATCAAAAGACATTAGCTCTGGGAGCACACCTTGCTGACCTAATTCCAGCTGAAAATTATGGAATATATTTTAGCAGCCAGACACACTCTAGGTCTGGAAACAATTCTTTTTTCTTTATTTATTTTTTTTTCCTATTGCTCCACATATCTACTACTTAAACTCTTACTATGTTTATGTCATTTTCTCCTTTGTATTATACATAGAGGAAGTCATACTTTATCGCTCTCATTTTAAAAGCACTATGACAGAATGACAAACACATGATTCTTCTGAAATCTGAGAATCCTTTGGACCAAGCAAAACTCTTCAGTACAATGAAAGACAACCTTCCTATGTTACTCCCATGCTTGACAAAAAGAAAACTGCAGTGAAATCAGCAGAAGATTCTCCATTGCCTCAGTAAACCATGCAAGATGGTCACACAAACTCCATTTTAATTTATTTGTTACTGTAGTAAAAGATTATTTTGTGTGTATTTATACATGATTATTTTATGCGTAGAGGAGGAAGAAAAGAGATTCAAAATTATGAACAAAGGTAAATGATTTTGGATGCTGCATAAATACAGATATCTGACCTTATTTTTCTTTAATATTAGCATAAACTTAATCTCAGAAATGCATTAAATTAAAAAAAAAAAAAAAAAAAAAAAATTTTTATTTAAAAAAAAAAAATTGACTCACAGCTTTTACCAATTTTAAATATTTTTTTCCAAATTTTAGTAATTCTTTAAGTTGTATGAATATAACATAAGAGTGCAACACTAGACTTCCCAGCTTGGGGAAAAAAAAAAACAAAAACAAACACAAAAAATCCTTGCATAAAAATCACATTTGGACTTCTAAAGTTTGTTGTACTGATCTTCAAAGATGTTCAACACATATTTATTCACCTTGGAGCAACATGGCAAAGTCAGCATCAGCTGTGAATAATAAGCATTTATGAAGAACAGACCATTTATTTATATGCTTAGAAATAGATGGTGATTTAAATGTAGGTACCAACATTTGAAAATGTTGGTCCTGGATCACAAACATGAAAAAGACTCTAGGGATGCCATTAACTGGATTGACCTCTGGTGTGCATAATTGGCACTAAAGCCAAAGAAGCCAACAACTGCACCTTTGGAATTTTAATCTAGTAAGGACAATATATGATGGTTTTGTTATGAACCTGTGATTATTACAAAAACACTGATTGCATGGCCTGTTTCCTTAGAAACTAACCAAAAGGTGACATGTTCTGTTGACTTTTGATTATACATTCATAACATCATCTTTCAATTCTGTGTCATAAAGAATTTATGTAGGACATTAATCATGCAAGACCATTAAATTATCTCATTTCAGTGGTAATTGTTTAGTGCTATAAATGGTCTGTGTTTTGTTCCAACAGTTGGACTGTGACTAAAATGTATCCTCAAAGCAGAGTTGGCAAAGAAGATTACCTTTGGAGAGAAGGAGTTATGGAAGTAGGGGAGAGAGTGTTATTATTGCATATGAGAAAATATGACTTATATAAACTGTAATTCAATCACCAAGTGCGCCAAATGAAGCAGAGGCAATAAGAAACCTAACCTGCTTAGCGCTTTGTGTATCTAATCAGGAGTGCTTAGGAAAAGAGTTTTGCAAGATCCTCTTATTAATAGTGTAGTTGGCCTCTTTCCCAAAACATAATGAAGAGGGTATAAAATGTCTTCCTTTTTATAATTGCTTAAAACAACATAATATGTAAGCTGAAATGTAATAAAACTGAACTATGAAATACAGTATGCACTTACAGGGAAACTACAGACAGCAAAAAAATGCCAAGCATTTACAGAAAGGAATGTCCATAAAAAACAACAAAGCTGCTCACTGGCATAACTCATCTAATCAGAATTATGCTGTGCAATGCAATGATTTGTCACCTGCTTTTAGATTTCCCTATTGACTCCTGTGTGAAATAAGAATGGGATCAATTTAAAGCGGTCCTTTAATCCCGTGGGTGCCATCACTAATTCTGCTGTCTGTTACTGCTTTCTAAATGGAACCGAACAATATATTTTTCTGTAGGAAAGTGTCTACTTTATGAGCATAATAAATAGCAATGGCCCTTTAATGACAACTTTAGCTTTGGCCATTATGGTACGTTTTAAGTGCTTAAAAACACTAATGGGAGCTATACAGTGTTAATTATACTTAAGATATGAGTGCTGTACACAAGAACTACTGCAACATTAAGTAAAACACTTCTGCTAATCCTAATTATAGCCTGTATAGAAGAGATAAGAGAAATCAAGTGCTCCTTCTACAGCAAGTTCTTAAAATAGCAGAGACAGGAAGGACAAATTGGCTGGAAAAACACTGGAAGCACCTTCTAGTGTAGGACTTGATCCTTATTTGTACCATTTATATAAGTAGCTACTTGCATGAGTTTTGCTGTGCAGAAGCATATATATATCTACATATATATCCTGTCCCTGTAATCAGTCCTGTCCAAGGCTAATCTGTGCCCTGTCAAAGCAGCTGGGCTCTGTATAAACATGGATCAACACACAAGCATTAATCTGAAAGAGCAGACCGGAGAGTTGAAGAATACAGGCATGAAGGGCAGATTGAACAGGAGAGTCAAGGTTCATCCTGTCTTTTTGTTTAACTCTGGTGTCCAAGTTAGGAGGGAAATTGTTGGGCCAGTTTTACAGCCATTAGATTCCCAAGGATGATACTAATTTTCCTGCAGCAGCTATCTGTGTCTGCTTACTTCCACAGACTACAGAAAAAAAAATCCAAGGTACCTATGCTTCAATTTAGGAAACAATAAAATGCCTAAAACTAGAAATTAATTGCCTAAAACTAGGGACTAATCTGGCCTAACTGCTTGCAATAAATAGTGCTCACATCTTAGGTCATTATAAAAACTTCCTACTGGCTATAAAAGCCAGGGACTGCAAATTTAATCTTTTTTGAATTATTTCAGCAGGGGTAGAGAGAAAGAAGTAAGAAAATCTTGACAATTGCATGTAAAATCAATTCAGGTAAAGTTCATCATAAATATTTCACACTTGGGCTTTAGTCTTAATGCTGTGCAAGTTTAAATTTGTGTGCTAGCACTAGCCTTTTCTTGTCTGGATTTATGGATGGCCCGAATGATTCTCAAAGATATCTAAAAAGAAAGATTGATTTATGAAGAGCCATGTTTTTAGATGCTTGCTCCTTCCTCCTCTACAGATCCTCTCTGGCACTGCACACCATAGCAGTCAACAGTGTTGCTCCAAGTGGCTACGCGACCAGTCCTAAAAGCCTGCATTCAACAGGAGTGACTGTCACCTTTAACTACAAAGGGTAGATATGAGAACACATGATCTCTGCTTGCTGTCAGGATTATGGAGGAATAGGAGAGTAACTGTACAACGGCTGACTGGCATCATCACAGTTAACATTTTTTGAAGTGTGCCACATACCTGTTTGCATAAGGTGTTCAGTCCTGGCCTAGAACTTATTACAACAGATGATGAACCAGTTTGACTCCTGTTATAAGTAATCCCAGCAAATATAAAATAACAGGTAAGACCTACTTAATTATAGTAACATACCGTGCTAACAGTTCTAGAGATGCATATGAAGTGATTTACATCCACTGTAAGAAATAAATACAAGTGTTGGTGGAAAAAGGTAACAAACACATCCTCACAGAGCTAATATCAATTTATTCAGCCATTTATACATCCAGGGATGTAAAAATGAATGATATAGCTGTACAAAGATTACAAAGCAGCCCCTTTTCAGAAGTTCATGGGTATCTAATAAAAATAATTGAAAAGCACAGTAAACCAACATGTTCCATGAAAGCACTTTAAAATGTATTTTTTTCTTCCATATGACGCAGTTAGGTGGTTTAAAGATTCAACTTGCTTCTTTTCAACCAGTAGAGGAATAAATTCACATAGGAAAGAGCACAGACCTAGAAAACTCTTATTCTTACAACATTCTGAGTCTTCAGTTCCTATCTAAGTTACAACAGCTTGCAAACCTACCAGAAGATGAAGTGATGAGATTTCAGCATATTACAGAAGTTCAGACAGGAACACCAGAAAACCCAAGCTGTCTCCTCACTATATCCTTCAAATATTTCTTTTGTAAGCTCCGTTTATATTTGGGCTTTTGCTAAATATTGCCACTTGTTTACTACATCAATACTCAGCACTTAAAGTCATCTTCAGGTTAACAGGGAAGTCCCTGTTAGCCTCCTCCTTTTAGAAAAGGCTCACAGAAGCTGTCAGCAGTTCAGTCATCGGGATGAACTGTGACCTTTGTGAACACAATGAAACGAAATAAATAAATCACCTTATGAAACAGGCAGCCCACTCTGGCTATCCCTGTTGAGCAGTAGGGTTGGACCAAACGACCTCCAGAGGTCCTTCCCTTAACCTTAACCATTCTGTGATTCGGTGATCCCATGAAAGTGACTCTGTTGCTTGAAGCGAGGTCCGTCAGTTTTTCATGGCTAGAGCTAAATTTTCTATCTAGAACTTTGCCAGCACTTGCTTAAAGGTGATAAATTTAATAAATAATTCATAAATTTAACCATTAAATTAAAACTAGTTCAAGGAACTTAAGATATATGTGCATTAAAAAAAAAAAAAAAAAAAAAAAAAAAGGGGGGGGGAGGGAAGGGAAGGGAAGGGAAGGGGGGGGAAGGGAAGGGAAGGGAAGGGGTATGCTGATATCTAATTACCATGAAAATAGACTGGTTTCCCATTTCATACTCTTTCTTATTTATCCTACTGCTCCCACTCAGACACAGCTATGTGAATGTTTCCAACATTATAGATTTAGGGAAAATCTATAGATTAAGGAAAATATAAGCACGGCCCAAGAGAACAATGGTCCTGCACTGAGGTTTTGGTAGGTTTGAGGCTGCCAGAGGTAAAGTCTTCACATCTAAGAGTGCTGAGTGCCCAACATGCAACAGGGAAAGAAACAGAAAAGTACTGGTAGTACTAAGTAGGACAATGACAATAAAGATGCACGTTTTTGTTCTCAGTCTTAGCAACCATGATTGTGACCTATTGGGTAAGGCATGGAGAGTTTTGCAGAGGATGTGTTACAAGTATTAATTAAAGCTTTTAGAACATTTTGAATACAAAGCCTTTTGAAGATAGAAAGTGCTAAAACATGTTATTATTCTAAATAATAATAAAATATGTTCCAATATCCTGCAGAGATTGTATTGCATCAGCCTTGATTTAACACTGAAAAACAATGCATCTGTTTAGCATCTTACAGCATTATTCACACTGAGTATTCAAAAGAAATGTTCTTTGAAGAATCCTTATCAACTCAAAATGAGTCTTTTATAAACTGCAAAGCTGTAAAACCTGTTCTTTCTTTACCATCTTTATAGATTTATTTTTCAATTACACTGTCTTTCTCTTCAGACAGTAAGAGATTTTGTGCTGGAGCTATAGCACAGGAAAAGGTGCATATATTTTGATCATTGCAATTTGGTATTTCCACTGCCTTCAAAAAATGTCAAAAATCATCCTCATAATTTGTAATCCACCTGGGATTATTTTGGTAAAACCTTCCTGAGACATATCTTATTACTGGTCTACTATTTTCTTTAGTACTATTTCTACAAGAATACCAATATGTATTTGGCCAAGGTTAGGTAACTCTTCTTATAAATATGGAGAATATATGCCCCTTCCCTAAATCAACACTGACGGTAGATAATACTTAAAGAGGACTAACATCACCAGCTTTCAGTGTAGAGCATATTCAGGAGGCCTAGTGCAGAATGCACAGGATTCAGATTACTTAGCATACAAAACTACTCTTGCCACTTTGCTCCTTTATTTTTATTAGAACTCATTATTGTGCCATCATATTTCAGAAGTAGTCATGCAGAAGCTGGATTTGACAATGATTCAGGAACGAGCCAGCCAGCAAATTATCTGCAGGGACTCACAGACCTTTCTATAATATCTGCCCACCTGGGCATCACTCCAACTAACTGCATTTTCATGTCACTCAAGTGTGCTGCCCATAAGTCAGAGTGCCAGCTGATCTGTATTGCAAATGATGCAAATTGTTTCATTCACAAGAGACAGAAATCATCCCAATAAAGTCAGAAGCAGCGAGGGAGTGGGGACAGCCCCATCTTCCACCTGCACACACAGTCCAGCTGCAACAGGGCTGGAGGAAAAGCAGACAGGCCAGGGCACACTGAACCCTGCCCACGGGACTCTCGGGGTTCTCCTTTTCTATACAGGGCTCATTGGTAACAGGGAGCTTCCTCAGAAGTTACACACACTGAGCTGCAATGTTAAGTTATTGGGCACACTGCAGATGTGTGGGGGTACAGATGCATCACCTCATTTTCTAGGGTTATTCCAGTTTAAGAGGCTTCTCATATCCATGGTCCTTCCAGCCTCGGCTTTCACTCAGTCTAGGGTTTCAGTTAATTACCCTTTAAGTTGTGTCTAACCATTTGCGATGCTGACCAGTTAACTGAACAATGCTGTAAGTGAAAAGGCAGATATTAATTTATATTCTGAAGGATTACTTCTACACAGATTGCTTCAGTTGCAAACTGGCACAACCAAGGGAGTGGTGAACTGCCTAGTCTGAAGAATCATCAGGAGAGAGGCAGGATGCTGGCTCATGCTGGCTTTCCACTTACAGAAAATGCCCATGCAGTCAATACCTTTAGGGTGGCATGCCAAGGAAGTGAGAGAGGCAGAAGCTAGAAGTGGCATATTAGAAGACAAGACTAAGATCACAGAAAGTAGTCTCATTTGTGCACACTTGTAAATAATAATGTGCCCAAAATATTATCTTCTATTATCAATTTGCTTTGCTTGATAGTACAGCTGAGAGTCAGTAACACGTAGCACCTTGTTTAACTGTAACTTATTGAAATGGCTAGTACTATAATAACTTTTTCCATCTGATCCACACTACCATACTGGTTTTGGTGTCAGTACCTTGGGGAAAAAAAAATAAAAAAAATAAAAAAAATAAAATAAAATCTTCTCTCTTTTATTTACTGTAGTTCATATACATAGAATCATAGAATCATAGAATATCCCGAGTTGGAAGGGACCCATAAGGATCAAGTCCAACTCCTGGCACCGCACAGGTCTACCCAAAAGTTCAGACCATGTGACCAAGTGCACAGTCCAAACGCTTCTTAAATTCAGACAGGCTCGGTGAAGTGACTACTTCACTGGGGAGACTGTTCAAGTGCGCAACCACCCTCTTGGTGAAGAACCTCCTCCTGATGTCTAGTCTAAACTTCCCTGGCCTCAGCTTCACCCTGTTCCCGCAGGTCCTATCACTGGTGTTTATGGAGAATAGGTCACCCGCCTCTCCACTCCCCCTTGTGAGGAAGTTGTAGACCATGATGAGGTCTCTCCTTAGCCTCGTCTTCTCCAGGCTGAACAGGCCCAGTGACCTCAGCCACTCCTGGTATGTTTTCCTCTCCAGGCCCTTCACCCTCTTCGTCGCCCTAATACTTTATATTATACCATACCATTGCAGGTTTAGTAAAACATACTCCCATGCACAGTATCACAACAAGTTGTACTGCTAATATATTTTAAACGTAGCCTTCCTGGAGAATATATTTCCTTTGGAATATATAAGATATGGTCTCAAATTGTATACAAGTAGTTCAATTCCTCTGACCAATTTCAGGCAGAGCATGGAGATTCATCTCTCATTTTTCTAAAATAATTCTGCTGTGTGTAAATGCTGACACTTTCATAGTTTAGGATGGAAGTGTATTCTATGCAGAATACAATCTGTGAAAATGTTAATACAGATTTTAGTTAATATAGTTTTTAATATCAACCTTTTCTCACCAGGCCAAAAAAAAAAAAAAAAAAAAAAAAAAAAGTGCTAGCTTATCCCATCAAGCTATCATTTGGCTGCAAAAAACTACAGCAAATAAACATTAAATAATATATGAAATGTATGAACAATTATTACTTTATTAATAAGAAACAACACTCTTATGAAAGAGCTGTCTTAAAGCACACAAGAAAAAATGCTTTTTACTGTCTTCCCTACAAGATTGGTCTTTTGTGCTTGCAGGTAATAGATAAGTAATTTTGATACTTCTGGATATTAATGGTACTATGGTACTTTTAATGGTACTTTTTAATGCTACTTTTCTGGCCTAAATTTAAACACTTTTGAGGTACTATATATTGAGACTGCTTTGTCAACACTAAATTTGGCTCCTTAAGTACAGAGGATACGAACAGGATTTCTTCATTCTATATGGTACCCAAGACACAAAATGAGATAACACTTAAAGCTTGTATTTAAAAATCATAGAACCATTAAAGTTGGAAAAGACTTCAAAGATCATCTGGTCTAAAAATCCCCCTACCACCAATGTCACCCACTAAACCATGTCCCCAAGCACCACGTCCAACCTTTCCTTGAACACCCCCAGGGACAGTGACTCCACCACCTCCTTGGGAACCCATTCTAATGCCTGACTGCTCTTTCTGAGAAGAAATGTCTCCTAATTTCCAAACTGAACCTCCCCAGTGCAACTTGAGGCCATTCCCTCTAGTCCTATCACTAGTTATCTATGAGAAGAGGCCAACCCCACGCTCCCCACAACCTCCTTTCAGGTAAATGGCAATAATTACTCATACAAGTACTAAGCATGTTACAGCGAAAAGTAACAAGTACTACAGATTGGTATAATATATTATGGCTAATGTATGATTAGCTAAAAGTCTTTAACATTTAAAAGATTTATTAATATACTTTTGAAAAGTACTATGATGTTCAAAGCTTCAGAATTGCTAAGTGCAGAGTTGGGACCATAGATTAAAGTCACCTAAAAATCAATGAGAACAGTTCTCATGGATCTGAAAGCAATTAAAATGTCCATCTTTTCCAGGTTGTAAGGGAAAACAAAGATTGATTCATCGCTGAAACTTTCCTTACCGTAAGCCAATATATTTATGCTAGAAGACGTGCTGCTGAGGTTGATCATAGACTGTCCAGATGCCCAGGGAAAACACTGTATTGTTGTCTATTGAAATTTCAGTCTGGGTTATATGGAATTGGCTAATTGACCAAATTTGTTTTCTAGGGTGAAGCTGTCTACAAACTAGTTGGACTTGCTCTTTCTCACTCAGAAAGGTAATTACAAAGCCTGGCTATTTCATGTTATTTCTGTTCATACGACTGGAAATTGATATGTTTTCCTTTTTACAGTTTTACAGATGGAATGAAGACAACTTTTTGTTTGAGCATGATGAGAGGCTTGTAGTTGCTAGAGCTCTCATCTTGTATAACACAGCTAATGTCTTCCAGACAATCTACTTACATTTTCATTTGTTGGCATTAGTTTACATTTCATTTTCCCTGTTATGTTAGAATGCACCACTGTGTCCAAAGAGCGATACCGGCTTCCAAAGATTTCTTCAGTAACTCTTGCAAATTTCCTAAAAATCTGGTATCTGTGTCTTATAACAAAGATCATAGACAATATCCTTGTGCTGGTTTTTTGTTTATGCATTCATAGCTACGTAGCCAAGGAATGTCTTGCCTTATCTAGTCCCATCAAGCATCTTGCAAGGGAACTGACCGTTTTTTTTTCCATAGTGGGTAATTATTTAATGCTTGCTACGTGGTCTTTCTTTTTTTTTCCCTCCAGTTCCATTACATACTATGTCACTGAGCCTTATTGTATTGCTCTATTCCAGCTGAAGTACTAGCCTCATAACAAAAAAATATAAATACAGTGCTCCCATCCTGAATAACATTGGGTCCATCTCTGCAAAAATATCCTGATGATTCCCTGTGTTAAAAGTTATGGAGCTACTGAGAGCCCCAAGCTGGTAAATGGATACACTACATTGATGAATGGATACACGAGAACAGACTGCTCTGAATCTTGGTTATGGGGAACACCTGAGAGATGTGATATTGGTCCTACCTAACATCACTAAACATTCACTAAATAATTCACAGATAGACTTTTCAGGAGAGTTAAAATAAGCATAGTTATTCTGATACCTGCTTACTTCTTGAAACACACCTTTATCTTCTCTTTTTTATGTTATCATTCTTCTTCCCACCATTTTAGCTACAAATCCCATTTGTAATGCATTTCAAACACAGTTTAAAGTTTTCTTCTTCTTTTTTTTTTTTTTTTTTTTTTTTTTTTTTTTTATTCTAAGATATTTCTGTCATGGGAAGGATGTTTAACATAGTGAAGATTTTGCTAGTTTTATAGTTTTGACAGACTCCAGATCACCAAACTAGAACAAGTTAAAATGAGGAAGTCATATGACCAGCATGTGGAAGCTCTGAAGGCAGTAGGAGGACATTGTTCATCCCAGGAGATACCCTTCTGGTACCCTTCCAAACCTTCAAAGGTAGGCTATATCATGCAAAGCACTGTCGGTATCTTTAAGGTCATGAGTGCTCTCTCACTTCTCTCTCACTCTAAAAATTGAATGGGATTTTTCTCCTACGTGATTAAGAACATTCGTAAAGGGAATGTAAACCCCACAGTATTTTTATAACTTGCACAATGGTACCTTGCATGTCATAGAATGTTTCCATTTTCCCCTTCATTATTAAATGCAAAATATATATATATTTTTCTTCCTATTCCAAGTCACTTTCAGGTAGCACAGCTATCAGATGATTTGGCCCACTATTGAGTTAAGCTAAATTTCTCTGTGTATGTTATTTATATGCATCAGAAACAACTACAAAAGTAATTGCATATGTTTATGTAGTAAAACTGTCTTGTGTATGTGTGTGTGTGTGTGTGTGTGTGAAAATATTCACTGTAAAGCTTATCTATACGGGCACAGACCCAAGACAGAAATACAAACTATATCTGCCAGACCACGCAAAAAGCACTTTCACAATTCTTACATTTCAACACTTTTGTTTACTACATGAACTCTGCTAAATTACAAACAGTAATGGTAGAGGATGGACGGAATGATGGATGGATGGATGATGAGTCTATAGATGGACAGCTAGTGGATAATGGTTAGCACTGGTCCATAATGGAGTTTAGACAGCATTTTAATAAACCCACAGTACACAGAACCTGCACACTTCCAGAGAAAGAGAAGAAAACAATCAGCTGGCATATTGTCACAAGTCTGTTGAGGTGGAACTGAATGGAATGATATAACCGTCATGCACTGGGCATACTATGACAGGTTATAGACAGTTGATAAAATGAAATTTTAAATAAGGGAGCAACCTTGTTCTATTGTATCCTGCAATTAAAGCCATTAGGCAAAGGAAAAACCATTTTGGTTTCCACCTTTATGATTCTGGAATGTATCTCTTCATTGTGCTGATAAAATCTAATGTGTTATATATTTCACCATGACAAAATATAATTGATGTCATGAACAGTTTTAAATTATTGCTTGTATAATGTATGCTTTTAGCAGAACTGTATTTATTATTGTAAAATTTCTGAAACTTGTACTAAATTACCATGAAATGCATCAGAGTGGAAGAAAAAGATTTGTCAATGACAGGACCAGTTATTTGAAAGACTTTAACTTTCAAGTCAATTTCACAATACTTTCAGCTCCTTTTTTTTTTTTTTTTTTTTTTTTCTTTTAGGGGGAAGGGAAAAAATAATGAAGAAGGGAAGAGAAAAAGAGAAATACCATAAATTTCTTAAACTAGATAAAAAGGAGCAATAAACAGAATGTTTTATGTAATAGTCATAAAAATTTAGATTAATGTAATTTCAAGAAAGCTGCATTTTTAAAACAGAGAAAGAAGTAGAAAAGAGTTTCATCACCAATATCAATATGAAAAAGTCAAGCCACTGCAAACCTAATTAGACAATGCTATCTTCTATATTCATAGATGTGCCTAGCGATGATACATTATCACTCAAGCTTAAGCACTGGATCATTAACTGTGCAGAAATGTTACATGCATTTGTGTATACAAGATTAAATGCTATACATTCTTGCAATATTCCATATTCTATTAGATCATTTTTAGCCACTCTTTTATCTCTCTGTCACTTTCAATGAACTGTAAATTTGGTAGCATGTTTACAGATATTTTTCTTTCACTGACTAAACTATCAAAAGCCTGTATGATGATTTCCTTGGTCCCTTAGGAGCATAATGTACAATGTGTTATGTCCTAAAAGTGCATTTGTGTGGAATACCTAATCAACATATTTTGCACAGTACTTTTGTCTCCTTTAGAAAGGCACCCCATAACTCTCATGCTCACTGCTCTAGAGTATAATAAAATAGGACAGAAATTCATAAATCATCATTGTCACATGGAACAGTATTTCAGAGTAGGCCTGACTGAAAAAGCAAATGAGGGGTAAGTGTTAAATGAGAGACGATGACAAAATTATTCGCAAATCCTGTAAATGCATTAAGAATTACAGCAAGCTTTTTAGAGATGAATGACTGTATGTTATATCCAGAGCATTAAGTTTGGTGTCCTAATAGGTACAATTGTACCACGTTATACTGGCTTCCAGTTTAATGGAAGAGCCATAGGCTATACCATGATTTACAAAACCAAATGAAAAATATTTACAAAGCACGTGAATTAAGTATGCTTTACTGCCAGTCCTAATGTTTTGATGACTCCTGAGCAAGTCTGAAATGAAAAACAATGCCAAACAGCTATACAGAGAGCAAACTGCCCTCTGCATATTTCTCACTATTACCAATAGCCTTTTCCTGGAATTTTTCACTTTGCCTGAGGGTATGCTGTGTGGAGACAGTCCCAAACTGATTTAAGTTCACACTTTAGTGCCTCTTCAGTAAGAGACAGTAATGCCAAATGAAGAATAAGACATTTATCTCATCTCAAAAAAAAAAAAAAAAAGCATTGCCTAACGCCTAACCTAGCCAAACAATTGCATTCTTGACAGTGTCAACCAGCATTTTCATAAAGTGTCAAGTGAAACCAAGTACTTTTCCACATAGATCACCTGTCTTACTAGTGACTGATCACAGGACCAAACACAACAATTTGTTATCTGGAAAACAGATAGTGAAAGGTATTAGACCATTTAAAGCTTCTGTTTAATCACATACAAAGCTGGGAATTATAGAATGAGAATTATACTGCCATTCAGATTCACAGATCACCAGAGAAGTCTCCAGAGATCACAGATAGCCCTTGTTCTAGCAAAAAAGCAAGAATGAAAAGTGTTTAGTGACCACTGGAAAAAATTTAGCTAAATGTAGTCCCCCCCAGCTATGGTGCAGAATAATGAGAAAACTGTTAGTAAATGGGGAGAACAGCAGGAAATATTATCTGTCCAGTACAGGTTCAACAACTTAGTAATAGCACAGGTATTCTTTACTATGAAAATATTTATATTTTAATATTTCATATTTATCAAAACTTGAAGCTGTTTAATGACATTTAGGCAACAGCACAGAATCTCATTGCTGCTTGCACATACGAGTATCTTCAGCTTCCTCTTCTATGAATAAAATGTAATATAATGGTGTCTGTACATATTTAAGACACCTTTTTAACTTACTCTTTTGGTTTTAAAAATCCTGTTAATCTTTTTGAAACATTTTGCAAGATTTTTTTTTTAAATTCTGAAAAGTAATTGTTAGCGTTATTGAATCACTGACTACTTACTATGGTCATTAAACTTCAAGGGTTAATATAAGACAAGATCTGTGCCCCATGGACACTGTAGTTACACAGTGAACTGAGTATCAGAGATTTATGTTCTAGGTGACAAACCAAGGACTTACAGAGAAATGCTGAAGAAAAAAAAATAAAATAAAAAAAGTAATTTCATTAATCACTTTATACACCAGAGCTCACCATGTTAAGCTGAATGTTTTGACTTATAACTTACTGTAATCATGCAGAAAAGAAACAACAGAAGGTAACAAAAAAGACTTCTGTGGTCAAATTGAAACATGTAATAAAACTAATTAAAATGCTGAGTTTAAAAGTATATTATAATTTCAAACTTTTGTTTTAAAATGTATACAATTAAAACCCATTTTTCTCGGTATATTTCAAAAGGACCTTAGATCCCTACACTTTCCATTAAACCTGCATTGCCCTGAGCAATGGTGTTAATATTTGGTGCACTCAGTAGTTAGTGTTCCAGCTGGGATGCAACTTGACATATTTAACATCAGGAAGTCTTTTCCTGATTCCCTGTGAACAGACACTATGTCTATTCCTTTCATTTCAACAGTTGTACTAAATTTCTTGTCATTGTGACTGACTCTGCAGTGTTAGTTAGGTCTGCGTGTTCCTGGTGATAAAGTCAAATCATCCTATTTGCCAAGACTACATTTTCCTTAGTGAAAGAAATCCGCACTCTTTGTTATGTGTATGTAGATATATACAGAAAGGTTTGGAAAAGCTAAAAGAAGTGATATTGCTGTGCTACAGACAATTAGGTCAACAAAAGGAGAAAAAAAGGTAGGGGGAGATAAAATTATCTTGCCCTCCCACATAAAAAATAAAATAAAAATCTAATGCAGATAAGAACTGCATTCCCTTTCAGTGAATGGCTCTTGTATAAACAGAAGAGTATTTCAATGAGCATAAAGGTGAAAATACTTCCATATTATTCAGCAGAACATGCTAAAATTAGGTTAGAAATTTAAAACAGAGAGAAGGACATTGCTTTTTAACTTAAAAATTTATTACTTTTTTATTATTATTTTGTAAGTACAAAAGGAAACCTTTTGGGAAAGAATATCACAGAAAGGGAAGAAAACAAATTCTTTCCCCCAGATATTTCCATTCTTTCCAGGACAAATCTTTGGCCCTTGAACAGTCTTGGGGCTTATGAGTATTTCTAGCATTGTCGCCATGCTAAAGCCCTATTAGCAGACTGGCAGTGATGCTATGTAACCCTGGGAAATAGAGGAAATCCTGCTGCTGAGAAAACAAATCAGATGGCTACTGCCCATTTGGGCATAGCAGGGCTGGCAGCCCTGGGAGCCAACAACATGTCCGTTCCTCTTGGGCTGTCCATAACCAGCTCACTCACCTTGTGGCTCGCATTCAGTGGAAGAGATTTTGGTATGAACCTTGTGGCTTCAGGTGACATTTATGTGTGGTTAATATAAATGGAAAAATAATTCAACAGAAAAAAAAAAAAAAAAAAAAAAAAAAAAAACTATTTGCATTGAATTTGTTTTGATGTAGATCAGATTTTCTAAACATTAAACAATGTTTAGACAGAACTATTTTTGGCATCTGCAGTCTCAGGATTATAAACCGAAGAAAAACAGATGTTCAATTTCTTTTTTTTTAGTATCTCAGTGGACCAGGTAATTCTTAAGGTTTTGAGTATTAAATTATGAAAAGATTTATAAACAATTCAGGGAGTTCTAAAATCCCATTAACACTTTTTTGCTTATGAGGAAATCTAGTTTTCATCCCCTTAGACTCATGATACGGTGCCAAAGAGAAAAAGTAACTGTTAATGTAACAGACATAGCTTTTGTCTCACATTAAATATTTCAAAATATAAGTTACCAGTGGGGGGAAAAAAAAAAAAAAAAAAAAAAAAAAAAAAAAAAAA
>CM021765.1:101591079-101627888 GCA_011076525.1 Nettapus auritus
AAAAAAAAAAAAAAAAAAAAAAAAAAAAAAAAAAAAAAAAAAAAAACACCACACAAAGTCAACTCTAATGAAAAAGCCGTATCAGGAGAGTTTGACAAAAGTGGCTGTATTTCCATCAGTAGAAAAATCAAGGAATTTCAACAGTACATATGGTCACGGATTACCTCAGATAAAACTGGGCTTGGAGTGGGAGATACCTCACCTTCCTATCCTTATGTAGCTGTGCTGGTGCTGGCAGTGGGGTGCTGCCGGGCTGCTGCATGAGGCGCTGCCAGGGCTGCCCTGTGCTGGCCCCAGCCAGCTCCAATGGCCTCACCACAGGGCACAGCTGGGCCCTGCAGCCAAGATGGCGGCGCCTCAGGGAAAAAGGATTTAAGAAAGAGCAAAATGCTGCACAGAGAGATGAACAACACAGGGAACACCAAGGTCAGAGGAGGAGATGCCTCAAGGCAGAGCAGGGGGAAAGCCTGAGTTGGCCAAGTGGTGGAAAGAAACTGCTCCGTACTGACCACAATTCCCTGATTCCCCCTGCACTGCTCTGGGTGAAGCAGCCAGGAGTGACACTGAGCATGGGAAAGGAGGCAGAAAAGGTGTTGTTTCACTGTTTGTCTTTGTTCCTCACTACCCAAATCTATTTTTAATGACAGTAAATTAAATTAATTTTCCCCAAGCTGTGTCAGTTTTGCCTACATCAGTAACCGGTAAGTGATGTCCTTGTCTTCATCATGTCCCTTGATGTTTCTCATCCTATTTTCTCCTCCATCCCACTGTGAAGGCAGAGCAACAGAGTGGCTGGGTGGCTACTTGGCTGTTAGCCACCACAGTTGCTTCTGACAAGGTATGTGCAACATTATGAAGATGCTGGAGCTTGTGCTAAACTCATCATCTAGAGATTGGTGTCCAACATATAAGACTTCAGGCACTGAGTCATATGATGGAAACAAATCTCTAACATGGTAGGTTGTGTTACCTGACCCTGCATGTGCAAAGGATGACTGTGCTTCTCTACCTGGAATTGCTTCTTCCAACAGTATTCCCCTGAATGAGAAACCTTCAACGAACCATATCCTGACTGGAGCACTGCATAGCCTGAAGGTGCCTCATTCTACTTGCCTTCATGCCAGACACTGATTGATGGTGAATCTGCGTTAGGCAGTGCTGGCATCTGCCACAGGGGAATCACACGGGGGAGAGAAAAAGCATCAGAAGCCCGCAGCATACAGAAAGGGAAAAGTGAAGCAGGGTGAGGTGAGTATGTCTCACACAGATATCAGTTTAGGCAATAACTATCCAAAGCCTTGACAAATCCTGAGTCTAATTCTGCAAAGATAGTCACATCCCTGCTGCCAAAGTTTTGCTGTTTTCCTGTGTCTGTGCTGGAACTGAACAGACAGCATACACCACTAAAATACATTAGATCTACTCATTGCTTGTATTTATTCATTTATTTATTTTTCACACTGCTACATGGAGGGTCTTGGAAATACTTCACACCATATAATAAATACCATTTTCTGAAGAGCACAGCTGATTTCTCCATTGCCTTGTATTTCCTATGATTGGGTACGTTTAAAATACTCCCAAATCAAGCATTTTACAGATAGAAAAGTTTTAAAAGCTTAAAAGACCATGAAGCCTGAGAAATGATAGAAAAATCAATTCAAATGACTGAGAATTCATGACTTGAGAATGTAAACTTGAAAGATATCAACTGTAACGAAAGTTCTGCTTATGTGTCCAAGGCACAAAGCCAGGTAGTAGTGCAAACTGCAAGTCTTCTAACTCCAAAAGGAACTTGAAACAAAGTACAATTTTGAGTGCATGAATTTTCAGCACAAAGTGAAAACTCCTAAATGAAGAAGTTAGGACTCAAAAATAAATGATCTGTCTAGATTTATCCAAGTAAATAGGTTTATGGATTTCTCAGTACATTTATAATTCATTGGGATTTAAACATTTTCAGCAGTTCATTTCAAAAGCTCCTGCTATTTTGAAGGACCAGACAAACAAAATCCTCTTAAATAAGAAGAAACCTGCTTTTTAACATTGAGTCTAAAATTACTATGTGAAACTATTTTTTTTTTTTTTTTTTCTGCATAAGCTATAACACAACAAGTTTCCTCAACTTACTTGGACGGATTTGAGTTTGGAGATTTGCTAAGTTTTTAAGCGGATTTTAAATAATGGAAAGATATTCCAAGTTCACAGATTTGACATACTGCCATGCTTTGCAAAAGAAATGACAATATTTTCGGTATGTGTACTTAACAGTGCTGCACATTTCATGGACATTGTAGGTTTAACATTTAGCCATAAGTATTTCCATGGGTTACACTAACCCTAAATCTAGATAGGGCCCAAGTCACAGTACTTCCAGTTTCTACTGTCAAAAAGTGTCGAGTATCTTTATCTTGCTGTATATTTTCTAATGAACATATTCACAGTAGTGTATGTAAATATACTTTGATTAAAAATTAGTGTAACATAGTGAGCCAGACTATTTTGGTTTCTCACAGATACAGCATCTCTTCAATATACTTCTACAATACACTGCAGTAATAAGGATATAATTCTGAATAGCAATTAATTGGTAAAAAGCAAAAAGTAAAAATAAGCCTGCAGTTATCTGGGCTTTACAGCCCTATTTTTCTGTAGCTATCAAATTATTCATTTCCCAAACAGGTAAAAAGGCCTAAGATGACAAGAACTAATGGTCCATCCACTGTAAAATCTTGTCTAAAGCAGTAACCACTCAAAATACTGAGGACGAGTAAATTATTAGAATTTAAAAGCTGGTATTTTCAAAATCATGGCAGTTGGTGGACATGCTCACTAGAAATTGCACCTAGCCATCACTTTTAAGAACCATACCAAGGCCTAAGAAAGCTTGTTTTTTTCCTAGTCTACTGATGAGCAGCTAGGGCTTCATCTTTCTCATATATAAGCCTTGACCTGGACTTAAGTCTCTTTCTGTCTCAGCAGTGAGGCTAGGGTGCATACAAGAATAACCATCAGCGAATACATACCTAAAACCAAATTGTGCTTGCATTGACCTACAAAACAAACGAATAAACAATCTACGTAACTTCTCTGAGGGGGAGAGGTAAAATAAGAAATTAAGTTAAATTCCTTTTGGATATTTAAACTGCTAGCCTTCCTTTCATTTCAGCCTTTATTTATCTGGCATGCAGAAACTCCTTTTATGTTGTATTATAAGGAGGTTGACCCTTTTTCATTTATCCAGGATATGTACTTCAAATGCTACTATCACCATGGTATACATGCACATTTTAAAACACATTTCATCATGTATATTCCCCACTGCAAATATTAGTATTCAAAAACATTGCATGGCTTTGAAAACACCTGAACTATTTACTTCTAGATATAACCTTACTCTTAATATTTCCTTCTCCTTAGAAGCAATTGTAACTATTTCTTTGAGATTTTTTCAAAGGATTTTCAAAAGAAGACTCCTAGTTATCTAGAATTAAATCCAAGTATTTGGGCCCGATTCTCATCTACACTTCAAGTGGATGATTTAAACTCGCAAACCTTTGCTCTGTTCAGCCAGTGTAAGGGGGCCTTTGTGTAAATGAGAATCATCCTCATATTTTTTATAATGATACATTATGCATTATATTCTGGCATTTTAGATTTCTATACTGAACAAAGGCTTTCTCTTCTTTTCTTTTAATCTGATATGTGAAGCAATATGTGAAAACATGGACATTGTTTATGAAAAATTTAACAACTGCAGCTTTTTTGTGACAAATAACATGCTACAGTTGAAAAGCAGGTACGGGGCATGACTTTTACTTTACTGACATGCATTTCTAGTGCCATATGCTACAGAGCGCTGCAAAACATACTGCTTTCTTTCAGGACATTACCTTGTTTTGATGGCAAACATGACTTGACAGATGCCTCAGCAGAGGAATTGCATGATATCTGACCTTTTTGTGGTATGTCATTTCTAGAAAGCCTTGGTGCAGGTGCTCCATCACAGGGCACATAAAAGAGATACAAAACAGAAAATGACATGATTCAAAACCTTTTACCTGCTTTTTGACTTTGCTGTATTATATTTGTTTTAGAACATATTATTTGTCTTTGTAAAATGAGACTCCAAATCTCAGGATCTAAGATTTAGGATCCCATTATCCTAAAGATTTAGATCTATTCTACTCCAAGAAATAACTGTTTTGGTTTGTTTGTAGTTACCTAATGATTTAATTCTGACAATGCTGGGCTTGAGTCCTATACTTCAGACAGAGACAGATAACTTTAAGCACCTTCAAAGGCAACCATCTTGGACCTGTTCAAGGTCCTGTCTGCCTGCTATAAATAAATGCAGTACAAAAAAAAAAAAAAAAAAAAAAAAAAAAAAAGTACATAACATCTCCAAAAGACATGGTATGAGGGGCATAGCAATACTGTAATGCACTATGACCAGACATCTCCACACACCTTAACCTAAACCTTACTTAAGCAGCATTGATCAAGACAATTAAAGACACACAGACACACTTTAGACTACACCTTCAACATTCACATCCCCAAAGTAGATTAGCTCTTCTCTGGGGTACATTTCTGGCTCTCTTGAAATAAAGTTATATTGTTATAAAGAAGTTCAGGACTGCAAGAATAAACCCACTCTCACTGATAGCTGGGCACATATTGGCTTAAATTATGTTCATACGATGTATAAATTCAAGGCATTGAAGAGAGAATAATTACATGGCTTTGTTTTACCACAGAAAATAGATAATTATGGGTAATTCAAGGCTCAATTATGTTGTGGGATAATTAGTACTCAAAGTAAGAAACACTGCATGGAGATTATGGGGTAATCTGAAAGGAACTCACACAATTTACTCTAGTGTACTCTATTTATTCACTATTTGTTATATATATGCCTTGATCAGAGCTTAAAATATTCTTAAAAATGAGGCACACTTTTCTTACTACTTAGAAAAAGGAATAGAGGAAAACTATCTATAGATAATAGTTCTTCAAGAATTCTGGGTTCCCAGTTTAGCTAAACCAAATCAAATGTTCTTTTTATATCATCTGTAATGGTGTTAGATTAAGTATGTCACCCCTATTACAAAAATGCTCCTGACAACATATATTAAAAAAAAAAAAAAAAAAAAAGCTGACTCAGTGTTGGCCTTGTAAAACTTTGAAGTTCAAGAAATGCATACTACGACTATGCCTGGAGCATGGATGTGTGTGTCCCATATCATGGTCTACCACCTTGACCCACAAAAGAAAAAAAGTAATAATGTTCTGGAGAAATCAAGCTATGGATTGGTAGCTGACTTGTATCTGGAACATTCACCAGGGTTTCCAGAACTGGCATTAAAGATGTAAAGACAGTTAAGACAGTTATTTCAGGTATGGAATACAAAGATCACATAAGAAAAATCACTGGAAGGCTGTGCACAGATATAGTCTGCAGAAAAATACCTATGCAGTCACTTCAATATGACTCATAAGAAAATGAGTGTAAGTCATGCCGGTTTAGGTGTAGGCTTAGACTAGATTGTTTAGGGCTGTCTCTTACATTAGCTAAACAGATTGTAGGAAAGGTGATTATTTCCAGCCCTTGAAAGTATGAGATAAGGATCTTAAAAAAAAAAAAAAAAAAGAAGGACCTCAAATAGTTTTTCTGGAAACAATGTGCTAATTCTAAGTAGCCAGTGGAATACACAGAAAATACATATACAAACAATATAGTTTTATCTGAATACAATCTAATTTGTGCAAATTAAATACTACATGGCCTATGGTGATTCTATTTGATGATGTACTTCAAATTTTATGTAACAAAGTTGAAGGGAAGGCTATCAAGCTTCTTGTTTAAAGAGCTATTTATTATAGAGCCTTTTGAAGTGAAAGGTTTTATCATTGTTGTAGTAACACAAACATTTAAAATGCAAGCCCATTGCATTGGAATTATTATTATTGTCATCATTTTCATAATTTTAAGAAAGGGTAGGTCTGTGTACATGTCACACTGTTTAGTCCAGTTGAGCACACATTCCTGGGTCGACAGATGATGGAAGTTACTCAGTGGGCCTGGTTCTATCGTTCCCTGATTGCTGGTTAGTTAACTGTTTTTGTTTGTTTGTTTGTTTGTTTGTTTCTTTTTTTTTTCTTTTTTTCTTTTTTTTTTTCTTTTTTCCCATGATAGCATTTACAGGCTAGCAGGAAATTAAACAGTGCCTTGTGACACTCAGGATCTCAGACACAACTGTTTATGCCTTCTTACTATTGGAGGATCCCTGGTGTGATTTTGACCCAGGCCAGCTTGTACTCTCCCAGTTGCTCTTGTGTACATGTCTAGAGTTAACCTGGGACAGGTACAGCTCAACAAACAGTTTTCATGCAGCTAGCCTCTTGTGGAACCTAAAGATGGGTAAGTAGGAGAGATGGAGATTGTTTCTCATCAGTTAGCCTCAGGAATCAGACCATCATGTTTGTAGCCATGTTTAATTTACTGATATAAACCACACGACTAAGAGAAAAGTTTCCTCAGCATTAGGACAGAGTTTTGGATCAGAAATTTTTGGACCTAAATCTTGGAGGCAATCAAGACCTAAATTTAATTTGCACTTCTTTGACAGGGAATTACAAATCTCTCAAAGTGCAGAAAACTATGTCACATGGGGTGCCTCTTGGTTTCCCACACAGATGGGAAATCCTTGAGGATCTGGTGAAAAAATAGCCTGCAGAATGTGGAGCCAATCACAGAAGTGAACTTGTTATATTTAATTAACCTCATAGTCGTATTGAGAAAGCTAACAGTATTTTAATAAATTGCCATTGTACTCATGCTGTTTTAAAATGATAGTATATAGCACCCTAAGATATATCTGAAAAGAAACCCTCAGTAGAGTCGACTCATTAACAGCACTGTCATGGAGTGAAGAACGGCGGCCTTTAATTATATAACCACATGTAGCGTTCTGACATTTTGTTACGCACATGATAAACCAAAGACTAACAATTTTCTTTTTCAATCCAAATTTTGAGGCAATTTTTAACAACCTACTGTAAGTACACTGTGTATTGAAAAACTGTTAATGTGTCTACATTAAAATGACAATATGCACCACATGCAATGTCTTCATAGGATATCCAGTTGGCTCATCTCAATTCCTCAGCGTATGAAAATTAAAAGTTGATGAAAGAAGGTTTGCACATTTCCACACAGATGAAAGTAACCTATGCAGAGACCACTGGGGTTAATAAAAAAGACCCTCACATTATAACTCTGAAACTCACAGAAATAAATGGTTATTGCTTCAGTGGAGCAAATGGCACTGCTGTGGAGTATTTATGCAGTTTCCTGCAACACACAGAATTTCTAGAAAGAAATTAACTTCACAAACTGATCTATGTTGCTCATACATTATTACAGGATTGCAAAGGAAGCAATATTTTATGAGTCTGTATGATATTAATAAATTGTTGCTTTCTATCCCTTCTTATTGCCCCTTTTTTCCCCATAAAACAAGAGATAGAACTGTCTAAAATAGCTCAAAAGCATCATCCAGGAGATACAAGGCATAGCTGTGTGATCTCAGTGTGATGGAACAGCTTGTATATCACTGGGCCAGAAGTGTGCTATATTCTGTGCCAGCAGCTCCACCACGACATTTAGCTGAATAATGCATGCAGATCTGCCATTTGTGGCTTATGCAAGAGACAAAAAGGTGGTGTTTGATGACAGCACATCTGTAATAAACTGTGGCAAATACAGCCCCCTGAGCCAGCTGTACCATCCAAACATTCACATATGGTGGTGGTATTTTAGTGAGAGCAAAACATTCCTCATGATTGTGCATGTGGGTGATGAGCAAAGGGAGGAATGGGTGTTGCTGTTCAGTCTGTCAATATTCTTCTCTTTCTCATCATTGCTCAGTAAGGTATGAGTTGCTGATTCAACTTCAGCCATGATTATTTAGACTCTTAAAAAGTCTGGCTGGCTTGGTCTATGCTAAAAATGGAAGAGACGGAAAGGCAACCTTCAGAAAGGTTCAGTTGAACAACCTTCAGTGTTGGGTATATTTGACATACTTGGGCTGCATTTGCCTGTTCTGGTCCAACTGCAACTGAACCTGATAAAATCTCCTTGCCACTAACCCAGAAACAGAGGTAGTGACCCTTCACAGCAGCAGCACAACTTGTGTAGTTTCCTTCTAACTTGGGCCTATTAAAGTGATCCTGGCTGGCTCACACACTTCTACATAGAAATATCTTTATCTCTCTGAAAGAACTGGATTAATGAGTCAACACTTAAACCAACATGTCTGGAGATGGGATGAGCTTGGTTGGAAGGGGACATTCTCAGGAGCTGTCACCCATGCCTCCCAGGAGGGCATGAGCCCACATAAACCTCCACTCAATGTACACGCCCTCAGGGCAGACTACAGCTGCTGAGGGAGCCTATTTACCGGCTTGACAACACATTCCAGAGCACACCCTGAGCCTACACTGTTAATGCCTGACACTGAGAATCAGCCTTGCAAAATTATAGCTTAAATTGCATTGCTCTCAAATCAGCAGAATCAAATTCAGTAAATATTATCCATTCTATAGGTTTGTTTTGATTGCTTATTTTTCTTGAAAAAAAAAAAAAAAAAAACCTTCTGAGTTGATTTGGAGCTTGCTACTTACTCATATCCTTCAAATTGCTAGCAATTATCATTCACCAGGTCCTCATCATTATGAACTGACTCAGCCAAAGATCTGAGGGAGCATTTATGAAAAAATAAAAAATAATAATAAAAAAAATCTTTTGGCATATATATTTTCCATCCAACATCATCATTTCACTTTGAGAAAAAAGACAGTATGGGATCTTTTGCTCTCTCCAGGGTTCTATAGAGACTCCAACCAATAGAGCATAAGACAAACCACTGGGGAAAAAAAAAAAAAAAAAAAAAAATCGAACAGAGAAGCAGAGAATATATGTGCCACTCAGAGAAAACAAACAAAAAAAATATATTTATCTTATCAAGGTGAACTTGTCTGCAAAACACTTAGATGCACAGCACTTCCCTGTCCATCTATGAGATGAATAATGCCCATAATCTTATGTTTCAGACCAAGTAACTATTGAAAAAAATTGTATTGAATAACTATATTGAAAAAATAAACTGTTCTCGTGGCAGTTTGTGCTGGCTTTCAAGTATTTCTTAATGCAGACAAGTGCTTTTTGTTATTTTCTCTGCTAACTTTCCCCATAAAGTCAGCAATCCTACAGCCTGATGATATTTAAGAGCTCACAGATTAGCTTAATTCTTGAGAATTTGTATCTCACATTGCACGCTTGCTTTTTGGCACTTTTTTGACTCTGAAGTAAAGGCAATGACCTATCTTACACATTACATCATGGAAATCAGGAAAGAGCTAGTGCTTCACCCAGATGGAAAACAGCCAAATGCCTCACTCAGAGCCCTTTGCTAAGCCCCTTCCACCTCACTGAAGCCATGGGGAGGGCAAGCATCTGGGTGGAGGGAGCTGGCGAGCCCGGAGCTCATCATGGCTGGTGGGGGGGCATTGCTTCCCAGCAAAAAGCTTCCAATGAAGATCACATTAAGGGTCTCTTGGGCCCTATTTTGCAAGTTTTCAGAAAGCATCTCATTAAATACCTTTATTTTAAAAAGGAAAAAAAGAAACAAACAAACAAAAATTAATAAACTACATCACTCAGCTTTCACTGGCTCATGGTAGCAGACACATTTGACTACAAAGATATTCTGTTTAATAGAGATTAATCTTTTGTCAGTTTTAAGTGTCTTCAAATTGAGGAAGCAAGAAGGCCCAAGCCTTCAGCAGCAATTACTGGATTACTCTGCTTGTGTCTTTCAGAAAACAAGCAAACAAACAAACAAAAAACGAGTTGCAGATTTTTATTTTCTGTTTTGTAACACACAACCCCCCAAAATTGCTATAAGTAAATATAGTATAACGCCTTTTGCCATGAAAAGGTATTCAATTTTAACAGAATTTCTTTCATGATGACTTGTGATGGGTTATTTTTGTTTTCATCATACCATTAGTAAAAAGTGATACCTCTTTAGCTCTAATTAGGCCACTATCATAGAGCCCATTAATAATTCAATAACCCCTTTATCTATTTTCTTCCCCTTCAGAGCTCTTCAATCAGGGCTTATGCAGCAGGTTGCATTTGCTTTGAAAATCCATTAGCCTTCTGCCTCACTTGTGGGCTTTCCAAGGGACACAAATGGATAGACACGTAATTTTATTTATTTATTTGTTGTGCTTTTCCTTTTAGGCTAGATGTAAAATGACGGTGGCAGTGGTGGGGGGCAGGGGGAAGGGGCACATAATAATCTCTGGTGTCACAGCCTTACAGCTTAATTTGTCATCTTATTTTTCACATGCAAGATTCTGACAGCATCGATCACCTGAATCTGTTAAACATTTTTTTCATGAAGCTGACACACTGCCCCAGTACTTGCATCTATCAACATCTCCCTGATTTATTGGCTTAATAACAGGAAATCATTTGGTAGCCTGGCTCTATTTTGCCTGAACACTGACCTGTGACCTTAATTTGCTGCCTTTTGAAGTTCTTTGTTCTCCCATAACAGGTAGCTCACTAATCAGCAGAAGCAGCTTTATAAACTTAAATAAATATTTAACCGGGATCTAGGATTATGAATGTTTAAATTAGTTCTTGTTGGAAAAGTATAAATAACCCAGACTAAACAGAACCACTGAAATCAAAGGCATGCTAGCAGAAAGGATGGGATTTGGCACATGTTTAATATTTCATGTCTATCTCTGTTCCAATTTCAAAATATTGACAAAGAGCTGTTATGATTTTCTGAAATAAAAGAAAGACTTCCCTCACTGTGAGTCTTGAAAACAAAATTTAGAAAACAAAAACAGTAATTTTCTTTAGTAAGTGCCAAAAATGAAGCAATGTCATTAGCTCAGGGGCAGGGATCTCAGATTATGGTTAAAGTCTGGTACTTCACCAAAAGCCTAACTTAGAACATATCTTTAAGTTTTATTTAAATAAAGAAAATCATGCAAAATGCTCTGTTTTAAGAACATCCTAAGTCTTCTTAGCTGTCCATCCACTGACCAGCAGTGCACATAAAAATTGCAAGCATTTTAGATGAAATCAATTACTCTAGCATTTTATGTGAGACTTTATAAAAGCATAAAATGTATCAAAGTACTTTTCTTGCCAAACAATACACTGGCATTCACTATCACTTAACCATGGCTAGGGAACTTCATCTAATATGTAATGTGACTTTTCAGTTGGAAATCATACTCACTTTGTGAAAAGAAAATCAGCAGTTTTCTTCAACCATTTGGAGAATGAATACTAGTGCTTTGAAGTCCTTGAAAAAGCACTCTACTGAGAGCAGCTCGAGAAGGTAATTTACAGTGGGGTTAATGGGTAGAATAAACACTCCAGACCCACTCCTGTGAGACTGCTTCTTCATCTCAAGACTTTTTTTTTTCCCCATCTCTTCTTCCCATGCTTCCTCTCCTAATTTCAAGTGGAGGCATAGCACAACATAACAACCTGGATTAACCAAGGGAGCTAACACTATTCACTAACTATAGGAAAGGGTCAGAGAAAGAGAGTTTTTTCCTCTATACGTATATGAAGGAGTGGAAGAACCCATCTAGTTACCAAGTTAGACCTTAGAACACTTGCTAATGTGCATGAGAAGCAGATGTTTGTAGGAAGGCCACTTTGTCAGGAATGGAAAGACAGAAAAGTAGTTTAAGAGTAGAACCACATTCACTACATCAGTGCAAAAGAATAAGCCATAAGCTTTGTATTGGACCATGAAGATTGTGTGGCAGATTTAGCCCTCTGAGATACAGGTAGTCTGAGAAACAATGAATGCAAATAAAGTGAAAAACTGAGAGAAAAAAATCAGCCTACATTTTAATACAAGGTTAAATTATTGTAAATCACTGAGGAAGAAAGTATTTGGTTCTTACACATGCTCTAGTTTCAACACCACATAATTATTCTCTAACAACTTTGCATATATTAATTCATGAAAAATAACAATTCACTTAATTCTTTCAGTAGGTTGGGATTTTATGGTTTCAATCTGAAGACAAAGGATACCTACATGTACTTTAAAGGTTTGGTAAGCTGGATAACAATAGCTGCTGTTTTCAGTATCTTGAATATATTTCCAGTGCAAAACTTATTTTCAGTGCTGCAATTTTTAATTAATTTAGATCATACAAGTATGGGAGGAAAATAAAATAAAAAAAAAATCCTACTCTGAGCATCCATGTGTTAGGGTACATAAAAGGAAAAAAAAAAAAAGAATCTTCTCACAATAACATATTCAAAATTCTTCTTAGTTTATTTCTGTATTATAGAAGTATCATTTTCTTGATCTCTTGTCAGTCAAATTAAGAGCACGTTATTTAACGTGTCCTCTAGACAGCAAAAATAAGTGAAAACATCTTGATTCACTTCTTTTAGTGTATGTCAATTGTGTGCATAATATTTGAAGGTTAATAGTGTGACAGTGATGTACCAAACCATGCAAACAATATCTTTCTAACAATGGACAATTTCCTTGTGAAATGGATTGGAAAGAATGTGATAGCATACAGAAGACTATATTAAAATGATGGCCCTTCAATCTGATGAACGGTGGAAATGTTACTTGCTCAAAGGCACCATTAAAATTAGAAACATCTATCTATGCATTGTCTTGATAACAGCTATACACCTTTGCACGTACACTGAAGTTTGTATTATTCTGTTCGTGAACTTGATTATAGTGTACTTATAGGATCTGCTTAAATAAGAACACAGAATTGGAAAACCAATTGAATTCGTGCATTAAGAATGCTGCAGTCATTTAAACACATTTTGTACACAAACAAACAAAATCCTATGTCGAATAAGATGCCTTGCAAGATTGCTATTCCTAATAAAAATGCCACTAACAAATGAAATCTCTAATACTTAAATTGTAAAATATTGCTGCAAGATAGTCTTAATTGAGATCCCAACCTCTGCACAGTTTTTCTGTACTTAATGGAATCAGAAATATTTTAAGATCAATTAGGAAGTATAAGAAGCATATTTGCTTCCCTAAGTATAATTTTTCTGATATCAAAAAATACAAATATTTCTTAGGATACTCAAGGAGAATCAGTGTTGTACTGCTGAGGAAAAAAAGTATATATATTGTGCTTTTGTTTATTCTAATGCATCTTCACCTAAGTTAGAGCTCTCTATATATAACGGGGAAGTGACATAGAATCTACTTTGTCCTACCAAATATGTATCGCATCATCCTAAATACACCAATATGAAATGATGCTCTTTAAACACAGAGGCTTGCTCAAGGTAACATTTTATTTAATTTCTACATTAAAACATAATTCCACCAGTTGGCTGATAAATTCTTATAATCTCTAAAAGCTATGCTCCTTATATTAGGGAAATCAAGGTGAAGGTCCAAACATGAATGCATAAATCAAACAGAAGTTAAATTTTTAATTATTTAAAAAAATCAAGATTTTGTCTATCAGATAAATGCCAAGAAAAAGTATCATCGTTATTTACAAGGAAGTGCATCAAGTGGTGGTCTCATGAGAAAAGAAGCCCATGTTTTTCTACATAGCTCTCTGAAATATTACACTGCAGAAGTAAACATGCTTAAGCACAGACAGTTGTGGGTGGCTGGAAATAGAAATATTGCTGCTGATGGACACAATAGTCAGTATATGTTCCAAACTGACATTCAGGGTGCTATAATTCTGTCTCAGAATTGCCTAGGACTTTCACATTATTAATCATCTGGAAGTCAACCAGTGATTTCTAAAAGGACAACTAAATGCTAATGTTGACTAAGACATCAGCTGAGGAAACATTCAGAAGAATTTGAGATTTTAAAATGAAACACCAATTTAAAAAATAATAATAATAATAATAAAAAACAACACTCAACACTTTTATACAGTTTCCCAAATGAACATAGACAGTCCATATGTTGCAAAAGCAGTATTAACATCTAAAAGTAGCATTTTTATTTTATTTAATTTTTTGATGACAACTGAAATTAAGGCAGTGTGTGTCTTTAAAAGATCAAAGATATACAAACACAGGGCTCAGGGCTCACAGTCCCATAAGCACTGTTCCCCTGAAGGCATCTACCTTGGAGAGGTGACAGAAATGCTTCTGTCATCAGGTACTGAAGGGAACCAGAGTGAAATCTTCATCTTATGTTGTAAATGGGCTCTCCAAGGGTTGCCTGTACATATGGGCTTTGCCAAATGTACAGATTATTAAAAGTGCTTCCAAAGAGAAGAATGGACATGCTTATCAAGGTGAATGGAGACCGGTATATTCCAAGCACTGGAAGAAGGGGGAGCAGTGAGGGGGGGAATAGCCAGAGAGTGAGTGAATTAGAATACCTTTATAAAGCACAAACGAACTGTGTGTAAAAGAAGAAAAGCTGCTTAACAATTTAGGAAGGAGAGAACTGTGATCACAGCAATGCATCTGATTATGATGTCAACATTTGGGATGTGTAAGAAGGGAGAACACTTGAAGCAGTGAAGATGAAATGAAAACCTACTGTAAAAGAAGGCTGAGATTTCAGCAGCAAAGATAAAAAAATAATAAGAGAACTTGTGTACGGGAGAGAAAGAAAATGACAGAAGTTTGTGACTAAACAGAAAGCAAAGCAGAAAAAGGTAAGTTTTTAGGTAAACTAACCAGTGAACAATAGTCATAAAATTGCTTAGGTTTAGTTTTTTATTGTTTTCAGATGCAGAAAGGACCAATTTTTACTCAAACAAAAAGTTTACATCTTTCAGAGTGGAAAAAAAACATTGAAATATCTGTAGTATTCAGAAACTGAAAAGAAGAGAAGTGGAAGGGAATTAATCTATTCAGTACTGACACCTGAGGGGTGGATCACTCACAGACTTCAGTGATCCTAGGGTGGTGCACATCATGCTTTGTTTCCCTCATATCCCTGTAGTAAATCCTAACTTGTATTGTGGATTAGACCTCATTTGATGATGGTAATATAAGGCCCCTCTAAAGAACTCTATTAACTATGCTCAAAGGCCAGAGCATAAAAGATTTGATATTCCAAAACTGCTGCATGTGGTTGCGGTGTTCATGAATAACGAGATTTTATGCTGCAAAACATAGCACAACACAACTGATACAGATTAAGTGCTTGCTGTGCCCTTGGCTTTGAACCAGTTCAGATGATCCTGTTCCAGCAAGGTCTTTCCTGTTCTTTTCTTTTCCTGTTTTAGTACATTGGATCATGTAAATCCCTTTACATTATGCCTAGTAAAATTCCTTCTTCCTAGAAGGTACTTACCAAATGCATCCAGGGGAATGGAAAAGCAGACAAAAAGATGTTGTCACTGAGACAAAGAAACAGAAGACATTTTGAGGAATTCAGAATAGGCTGTGTAAGGTTTTTGCAACCAGAAAGCTACTAAATGTTACTGGAGAGAAAGTAAATCAAAAGGGTTTTGTTATTGTTATTTGTTATTTTTTTATTATTATTTTTTTTTTTTCTCCTGAAATGAAACAGCAAGCAGGAAGATATTAATTTGCTAAAAACAGTTTAATTTATACTCTTTCACTCAGATCTGAATTTTACTCCTATCTGATTTCCTGCTGGGTTTTTTTTGTGTTTAAGTAAAATCTTAACATAGAGTTTGAAAGCTCTTTAAATGTTTTTAGAGTTCCTCTCTTAGTAAAGATGTAAAGGTCCATCCACCTTATAGTTGGGGCCCACAGAACACCCTGTCAGAGCAGCATAGGCTATGATAGCATTAACAAGTGATGCCAAGCGATGGGAGCCCTAAAGAAAACTCCACAAGGCAAATAAACTGCTAAGCCAGATACCAGAAAACAAACAAACAAACAAAAGCCCTCAAAAGTAAACTCCTGAACCAAACAGATGTTAATGTAGCTGCACCCATCAATACAATCTAGTGTCCTTCTAGCAGGAATTTCTGCTGTGCTACATCAGGAGCTGATGTTCCAGAAATAAATTCGTTTTAGCTATGCCTCAGTGCAAGACCGACCTAAGTACGAATCAGTCAATGCTAAAAGGAAAAGACAATTCAAACTACAAATATATGAATTCCATGAAAGTGCTTTAGGTCTGTAACTAGTAAGATAAGAAAGGGAAATTCTAAAAAAACAAGTTAACAAACAAAACCAACCATCAAATAAAATTTGGTTTTGAATGCATTTTTGTCATTGCAAATACTAGAAATATGATTTTAACATTTTGCTCACAAATCATAACTATTAATGGCAATAAATGCTTAAATTCTAATTTTATCAAGAGAAAAAAAATAATTTAAACCTTAATAAGAAATATTATCTTGTGCATTAGTGCTGATTAATGCACAGTTCACATGTGATGCAAAAACATCTAGAGTGAGTGTTAATCAGCACCACTGCAAAGTCTGTCCTTATTGCTTAAATAATTTATTTTCAGCTCTCAAAATGAGGTGAGGTGAGAAACTAGACCAATTCCTTACCATGCTCCATTTACAACATCACAAAGTTTCAACCCTTAAACTAGTCCACAAGTCTGCCACAGAAACAGCACTTAAAAACAACAACAAAAAAATTACGTAATATTTCTATAAATGTCTCGCAATGAATGCAAAGTGGTTACAAAGTAAATGAAATCCCTAGAAAAGTTCTTTGACTTCCTATACAATGCTTGTATAGTAAGAGGCAAGCAAATTTATGGGAACTGGCAGCTGAGAGTAAGAGTGAGATGCTAGAAAAGTTGGATGGATAGACTAGATAAATGGCTGACCTCAGAGTATGCTGTATCTGGTGTAAATAGACAAACTTTTGAATACATTAGCTTTCAGATCTGAGGAAACAGATCAGAAAAGCAAAGTAACATTGTTATGCCTTCCTGCATCTAACAAACCATGTAATTACAAACAGATCAGAAAAAGAAAGTCAATTTGTAAGAGTGGATAATATTGCAGCAAGCCAGGTATTAGAGACTTGTTGGAAGACAGATATATTCTATGCTAACTTGTATCCCATTATATAGAAATTTGTCTTTAAAAGAAATTCCTCAACATTATGTACTACACCTATTTTCTGATTATTGAATGCTCTCCTTTGTGAATATTACATTTTCCCTGATTAAACTAAGTTTATGTCATCATTATGGCATCATTAAACTATGACCTGAGTTTTTCTGCACAGCTTGGAAGGAATCAGCACTAGTCTTCTCTGCAATCTCTTATCTGTTCAGATGATTTGACATGTCCTTGTGTAAATCACAACTGTAAAAAAAAAAACACTGTATGTCAGCAATGTAGAGCAACATCAGAAATTCTTCTTTCTAGACTCAGTTCTAACTTTTTTGTTCCATCTTTGGTGTGGTTACCAGTGTTTAGAGACCCTTAACATTTAAATATATTTTATTTGGAGAGGTAGTTGTTAAGTTGCATCAGTAGAAGCATTTGCCTCTTTTTAGAAACTTGGTTTTACATAACTGCATTTAGAATCCTAGAATCGTTCAATACAATCTGTGCAGTAGATTGCATATATATATCAGAGACATGTTAACATTTTTAGAGTTTACCAGAGAAAGTTCCTGACTTGCCAGAAATGACAATATAACTTCACTTTGTGCTGCCAAAATTGAAAAGGCAGCACACATTGGGTAAAAATGTACTTTGTACAGAACATGCACCAATAACCAAAGATTCTATCAGCACAGCTATATACCTTATTCTACCTTTACTTGACAGCCACTTTCCTCATTTCTTCTTCTTAAACTTCATGGTCCTTCCATCAAACCTACTTCTCTAACACAATCCAACATTGAGCTATCTTTCAGCTTTTGCACCACTTACATTACGTCAACACCATGGACTCCACCTAGGTGGGTTCTTTTGCAAGAAACTAAAGAGAATGGCCAAGAGCCATGGGGCACTGCAGCCCCATGGAACAGAAGATTGCTTTTCATCAACCAAATAACGATCACGGTAAAGGAGTATTTCTGGGTATTGTTGCCTGGAATGCAACACACATCTCCACCATAGTTCATATATATATATATATATATATACATATATATATATACGTATATTAGCAAAAGAAAATTTTGACAATCACTACAGATACATCTGAACTGACAACAAGTTACATTTGTGGTTTAGGATGCCTTTTTTTAAGCCCACTAAGGGATTTGTATTTCCCCATTTAGTACTGTCACACAGGTCGTGCAAATCATTCAAATCTAATTTTTCTCTTACACTGACCCTGTAGTGATAATGACATCGTGCTTGAGATTCTGCAGAAACAAGATGTCTTGGAGCTCCCAGGCAGATATTCTATTTCAAAACTCCAGATTATCTAATACTGTATGTACTACTTATACCAAAATATTAAGCCATATGTCACTGTTCATAGCTTTGTTCATAGTTTCTATAGTTTCTATATTGCTTCTTTCCATTTCACTTGCTTGTCTTTGATCTTTGACAAACCAAAAAATGTGGTTAATTTAAACTTTTGCAAATTCAGTAAGTTGTAAGACTAAACTGCAATTCTGGCAAGACCCATTCTGCTTTCATAGTATGAACAGAAGTGAAAAACTATATTGCACTCAATTTTGAGAAAAGTTTATTTAAGAAGGTGTATTTATCTGTTCCCAAAGCACTTCAAACTGAAGCGAGATACATGCACATATTTAAAGGGATTTTTCCTTTTGAGTATATGGGCAAAAACTGTTCAAGAACATGGTTACATTTCCAGGAAAATCATGTGGGTCCCTTCATTATAAAGATGGCTCACGATCCAACCTGTAACTGCAAAATTCCACTTCTGCCTTTAACATTTGAGAGTCAACTACAACTTTCTTTGCTATGCTCTCATTTGAGTCTCAAGGATGTACATTTTACTGGTGATGTAAAGAACTAAGTTCAGTCAAAAGTTCCCCCCCCACCCAAAAAAAAAAGCCACCACCCAAAAAAAAAATAAAAAAAAAATCCAGAAATAGGCATCAACAACTGCTGCTGTTGAGACTAGACAAGGTAAGGCATATTTCAACCTCTGAATGAATTAAGAATGCAAATCTATCCCTGTCTGCGCTCCCTCACTGATGCATGCAGGAGCTAACTAATTGCTGTTTTGGGCTTGATTTTGCTTGAAACTTATCAAATAATCACACACTACAAACACCAAATAGCCAAACAGAGCCTTGCGTAACTTTTTATATTACACTCTTCCTTTCATATATCTATTGGAGTACGACATCTGTAAGTAAAGCCTATATAAATTGCACAGATACGACTGGTAAACAGATCTAGTGAGCCCCACCTTCACCTAGAAAAACCTAATAGATGCAATGGCAAACACTCTGCAATGGTAGAATTCAACAAGATAATACTGAATTGCACCTTCACAAAAATCTGTGAAATCTAAAGAGGAAATGTCAGAAATGCGTAACTTATTCTTTGTAGCTGTAGCTATCTGTGGCTACAAGTTTAATGCCTTGTGCTATAAACATATTTACAAAACATGTACAGTGATCATTCCAAGAAAGGCTTTGTAAAATTCCTGTATTAATAAAGTCTGTCTAGCAACCTCATCCATAATGCGCATAATGAATAATAATGGCAGTCATCAATCAGCCCACATAACTGTTAGCACAGTGCACAATGTACTTCACATAGCTGCTATATTAAGTGCGCATTGAATTTATAAACAAAGGCGCACAGTTGAATTTTGAAATTGTCTCCCTTTTTCTCCTAATATGCAACACACATGCCTTTTAAAATACAGTTATTTAATAAATTACATAGGCTAAGCTTCTTCTGTATGCGTCCATGTGTATCTACAATTAATACCACAGAACTACTGAGTCACAAGTGTTAGCTGAGGAACAAAATTGGGTCACTGTCCATCTCCCTGCCAGCAAAAGACTACAGTTTCTGGCATGTGGCACAGCCCATTTTGAGATGTCAGCTTTGTAGCACCATCAGCACCCCTGTTCAGAGAGAACTCCACAAGTTAATAAATCTAATTATCTGAAGGTACTCATTAAGATGCAGGCTGTAAGATTATCATTCTTTAATCTCATGTCATTTTTACTATTAACTAGTTCCTATAACATGATTTTTTTTTTTTCTCTTTTCTGATGTTTGCACTCCACAAATGGGTATATACTGTTATCTAGCCTTGTCATGTTTTGGCCAAAATGTGTCTTCAGGCTCTTTGAACTTTGTCTTTAGAAGGAATCCCATTAGCTTTGTGATCACTCACACTGCTGTGATCTTTGAGTTTGTCAATATTTTTTTGATTACAGCCTTTGCTGATAAGACATTTGAACTTAGATGCAGCACAAAACCTTTCAATACAAGAAAAAGACTGCAGTATGCAGCAGAATTGCTTCCTACAGTCCAATAGCTAACATTGGTCATTACAGGAGAGGGCTGCTGTGATATTTGTTTGAGCACTAGATTAATGAGAGCAAGAAAGAACACTTTGGGGATAAGGAAGTCTTTGAATAAGAAAGAGCTGATATTTCACTTATGTGGAATTTTGTTTCCAAAAAGGTGACCTAGCCTAGGGTTTCTTTTTAAAGTCCAACTGCAGCATGTAATAGTGGATTTTAATATAACATTATGTATTGTACTTGCACCTTCTGTAAAAGCATTGCTAGAATGTTCTTACTTTTAAATTTTGTATTTAATATTTCAATAAGGTAAACTTATTTTGATAAGGCATACAACAACTGAGCTACATAATGTAGTAATGTAGCATCACTTGAAATCCTTCAAGCTTACTGGTATATACCATTCACATACAAAACACAATTTTTGTTAGTTACTCCTTGTAATTATTGTTGTTTTCCTTCTAATTGTAATTGTGATTTCACTTTCACCAAAAAAAAAATAAATAAATAACTTTTTCACCTTCACTTATTACCTTTATAGAGGTGATAAAACTCTAAGAAAGACAAAGAAATCCAGAGACTGGAAAGCCAAGACAGGGCTAGGAAATTTTAAGGTACGGTAATTTTTTTTTTTTTTTTCTTCCCAGTAGGTGTTATAGTTTGGAAACTAATATCTCTAAATATCAATGTACAAAGAAGATTCCTTGACTTGCACTAACCAGAAAGCAGAAAGTGGTGCACCTACATGTTGTCAAAATGGCATTGAAATTTTTGAAGTTTGTTTCTTAAAAATCTAATCTCCTATTTGCGCAGTGATGAAAGCAGGTTCTTTGAAAGGTTGGGACACAAGTTGACTGCTGCTTTGAGAGGTTTTTGTCTTTCAACTGAGCACACTCAGAGGCCTGTAGGGTAATATGCAACATTTTGCTCAAATATAAACTACAACATGGATTTTTTTAAAAGAAAATTCAGAACAAGAATAGAAATAACAAATTTTGTAAATACATCTGGTCCCTCCCCATTATGGTCATGAAGGACATTTTATTTCAGTTAGGCTTCATTTTAGCCCAGCAAGTCAACTAATGTTTACTACAATTGCTCATCATTCTTTTCCCTAATAACCTCTGAGTGTGCTGCCTGGTGAGTGTGCTGCTTGGAGAGCCTCTGCACTCCTGTGCTTGGGCTCCCAGGTTACAGGGAAAAACATTTTTTTTCCCCTAAATGTTTCACCTGACATAGAACTGACTAGCTAGGACCAGGGAAGCAACTGGCTTTCCTCCTTGCTCTACAGCCACCTACCCATAATGAAATGAAACCATCATACCCTACGCACAAACAGATGCCATCTGCTACATATATCATAAATCTTCCTTGGATTGCTAGCACCACTTAAGATAATTAATCAAAAGCACTTGGGATAATTATTTAAAAATAAATTAATTCTAAATCATTATTTAAACATCACGTTAACAGATTTCCATTTAAAATAGTCATGAAATTTTGGAATCTTTTTTTTTTTTTTTTTTTATTTAAAAAAATAAAAAAAATTTTTTTTTTTTTTTTTTCATTTGAATAAATTGATTTTTTTTTAAAAAAAATATTGGCAACCTCTCTTCTCTCTATAAATGGGAACTGATCATTTTTCATTCATCAGAATAATTATTTTATTTAAAAGAGAATACAATTTAAATAATTTGCCAGAGAGGTAGTTCCACATGAGCTTCTTAAAAATATCATATTTTCAATAATTACTGCTGAATGATAATATGGATATCTGAATAATATATATTTTTTTCAAAATTGTGATTATAGTATTTATTTTCTGTATTAAAAATGGTCTGAAAGATTTTACATTTTATTTTATTCGTTTTTTATAAATTCCAAACATATCCTTGGCATGTGACTTAAAATCAGTTTTCTTTGATAGAACTCGTTGCTTTTAAAATGGAGCATTAACACACTGCATGCTAAACCTTAAGAAAATACATTGCACATAGGACTAAATAGGCCTCATCACTGAGGCCTATGATCTCATTTCAGGTTTGCTTGCTAGCTTGTCCTGTTGTGTCTCATTGGAAATACAGCTACAATTAACCTCCTTTGCACACACAAAACTTTATGAGAGGAGATGCTATTCAGTTTTATTTTGCACAGCATTATAGTGTTCTATATATACAATCTAAATTAATAAAGTAATTTCATTTTGTAATTTTGAAATGTCTTTAATTGCTATACTGAAAACAAATACCATAAATTAAAGAGGATAAGCGATTTAAAGTGAAATTTATCCCTCCTTCTTAAACACTAGATGATTGTTCTTAGGCTTTACTCATTAAAAAGTTATGCATCATTTACTGGTCCTTGCTTTTTTTGACTCAAGAGGAAAACCAGCACTGTGCTCACTGTGTGAACTTCTCCTGTCCATTAAAGAACCTTTCACCCCATAAGTGGTTTCATGCTGTGCCCTGAAGGTTTCTACAAACTAAAAAGTATGTTTTGCTGGAGAAAGATATGAAAAGAAAAGAAAGTGGGCCTGCCCATAAGAGAAATGACACAGCTGCAACCTGTGGTCTCGCTACTTATGTTATTTCATATCAGTGCTGACTGAACTCAGCAATATTCAGTTAATAACTACATGTCATGGGAAATTGAATACAACTGTTTGCATGACACCAAAATGTAAGAGTTCTTCATAAAATAATATGCTACCATTCAGGATTGGTCAAACAGTGTAGCTGTCCACAAGTTTTTGACTGAGATATATGTCTGGGTTTTTTTGTTTGCTTGTTTGTTTGTTTGTTTTTTAAGAGCATTAAAATATTTGATCAAAAAATTTATTTTTTTTTCAGAAGTTTGATCTGGAGATCAAACAGATCCAAAATGAACAAATGTTAACATGAATACAGACACTGAAATAGCACATATAAAATGGTGTATGCAATGGAGCTATCACCTGAACTACCAAATAACTAAAACTGATAGTTTTTTGAAGCTGAAAAGTAATATCCATGTGGATAAGAGTGACTATCATTAAAAGCACCTTTGTAAGAGTGTATGTTCTTGTATATAGATAATGTATGTATAACTGTATGCCACTTACTGTATGTTTGGTAAGTTCCCAGAGGCTATGACAGAACAGTTAAGGACACTGGTGTGAAAATGCAAGTAGCTGATATATACATACCCAAACCCACTTACACACCACATAGTGTTCTCACACATAATGTGTTCACTATAGAATATTTGTCAAATATGCCCTGAAAAAGAGTTATTTCTAAGTAAAGCTCAAGTAGATGTCCTTACTGGCTTATTCAAACATGGAATATTATTCTGTTCCATCACAAGCCAGGGATAAGTCCCAAAACTATATAAAGCAGTAAGCTAGAAAACAGTGACCCAAAAATCTAAACAGTGTTCTTTAGAAAGACAAAAGAATAACAAAGTTTCACAACAAAGAGAAAGCCTCATGTACAAGTGATTCAAATACTTCAAAAAATTTTATTCCCTGAACAAGATATTTTTGTGCTGATCAAATCTGTAAAGTAGAGTTCATTTGTAATGCTCCTGTTCTCTCAGTCCTCAGGCACAAGGAAGGAAATCTGCCAGTTTGAAAAGAGATGAATGTGCATATCACAACCTTCAGTAGTCATCTCATCTAACACCCTGACCTCTGAAAGAAAATTGATTAGGAAAAAAAAAAAAGAAAAAAAGAAAAAAAGAAAAAAAAAAAAAAAGAAAAAAAAAGAAAAAAAAAAGAAAAAAAATGACCTTAGTAATACGTGGGTGTCTAAATGCAACTCTCCTCCCTTGGGATCTTTGGGTCTATTGCCATGAGAACAGATGAGTTACCTTGGAATCAACATTTAAAAATCCACAAGCTGAAAACATATTGGAAAACTTTGCTCAATGTAAAATTAATTTCTTAAGCAAAAAGTTAGGCTATATTTTACAGTTGTTGACAATTAATATTAGCTACTATATCACAGTTTAATCTAGAGTTTGGTCAGATAGTAGTTGAGAGGGTTTGATTTGAGCCAGGTTATGCATTTCCATAGCAGGCATTGGCCTAAAATAAACATACTTAATAGCTCGAGAGAATCCAGATTTAACAGGTTATATATGGAAAAAGCTCAGAATTTACAGATAAGGGAAATATCCAACAGAAGTTAAGGGAATTTTACTTGGCAGATTACATTCATCTGTGGAAATGTTAACTTCTAATTTATCAAGCAGAAGGAAAGACATCATACTTTATTGGATTTCTGCTTCTGTTTCCAATCCAT
This sequence comes from Nettapus auritus, assembly GCA_011076525.1. NCBI lineage: Eukaryota > Metazoa > Chordata > Aves > Anseriformes > Anatidae > Nettapus > Nettapus auritus. The sequence continues at coordinate 101,615,828 of CM021765.1, forward strand.
CTGATGGTTTAATTTCTCTGACTCATAAATGTAGATTCTTATTTATGGTATACCATAAAGCAGTGTTAATATTCAGAAAGCTTCTTTTTATTTTGTGCATCTTCTACAATATCTGAAAACCCAATCCTAATCATAGCAGAGATCAAGCACTGATTTGGTTTATATACTATGTCATTAAAATATCAGTGATAAAAATATCAACGTGTTGAAATGCTCACTGCTTAGAAATGCTTCCCAGGAACTGCGGCTACTCATGTTCTTTATCCTCTGATGATTTGGAGGAGAAAGGAAAAAGTTCTCTGTGTCTTCCAGAGAGGGCCCTACAAGGGCTGGCACAGTATCTGTGGTGATCACTGTACAGAGTCTACAGAAAAATCGTAGTTGCAAACTCTGATTCTGGAAGCTATATTACAACTTTATTGCTCTTGCTTTAAGACATTCCTTACACACCCAAGGTTCACATCAATAAAATAACGTCCGTTTTTTGAAGCATGGAATAGCATATGCAGAATGTTCACACCTAGACATATGCCAATACTACTTTAAATTGCAGAAGATATATATATATATATGTATTTGTTTGGGGTTTGTATGAAAGAGGTTCTGTTTTACGTATTTGCTAATCAGTACTAGGAGTTAAAGGTCTTCCAGCTGAAGATCTTTCATCTTCTAATTATTTCCCTCCGATCACGCTGGCTTTTTGAAGTTAAATGGGGAACAAAGAAAGGAGGTCAGAATGACACTGCTCCTTCAACCTGTTTTTCCCCCCAAACTGAGGAGACCTACTGTAGTTAGCAACCAGACAGCAAACAGTAAAGAACAGCTCTTACAGCAGAGTCCAGGGCAGCTCAGGATATGTAGAAACAGATCTTATTGACAGTATCTGAATCATGGTTAGCTTCACCCCTGGGAACATGCCTATATATGGAGCCTGTGTAGTCTCTTTAAAGGATTATCAGACTTTGAAGAAAGTTTGACTCTGTTGGACCTCAGGATTTATAAAATAAGATAGTGCAGTAGGTGCCACTTGCAGAGAGGTTTATTTGGATATGACAGTGAAAGGAGGAGTATGTAAATGGAAAATAATTTCATCTCTGAACAGGACATGAGAACAGAAAATGGAGTAATGGACAAAGGTTAGGGTTGTGCAGTGGAAGGGAAAATTAGAAAAAGAAGCAACAAAAGAAAAGAACCTGAAGTCAAAGCAGAAGGGAAAATCTCAAAATGGCAGAAATATAGGACACCATGAAGAGAAAGCGAAAGATACTCATAGGTTATAAAGGAGTTATATAGGACTGGGGGGGGGTGGGGGGGGTGGGGAGGAGGGGGTTATTTAGCATATGAAAACCGAAAATGTAATTACTTTAAATTTTCCAGGATTTTGCTCCTTATCTCCCGAGTACACATGCCTGATTAGTAGATTTGAAGGGCACAAATGACCTTATCAGTGCTCCTAGCATACCAAAAATTTTCTGTAACTCCTCAAATGTTTTATTTGCTCCTTCATAAAGTTTCGAGACCTCCTCAAGCAAATATCAATTTTAAAAAAATCTAGTTTGATTACATTTTATTGTGATATCATTTGTTATCTTTACAATCAACAATGCCCAAGTTCAAAAGCTTGCTTTGTGTTAACTTCAAAAAAAGTTCTGTTACTAAACTTGCACTCTGAGTTCTTTCTTCCCCAATTCAACGATAGAAATTTCTAAATAAAGTAGTTCAGGAATCAATTACTCAGATAGGTCAGTCTCCTCTAAGATTGTTAATTAGATTTAATTACATTTACAACATAATGTTGAAGTGGAATTTATGATTTGAAAGTGTTAGCAAATTTTTATCTGTTTCTCCTCAAGGATACCACTGGTTCATTTCAGAGTTTGCTTAAGCTCAAGAGAGTTTTGGCAGCTTCATTAGAAACAGAACAGGTTACTTAAGCTTTATGTTTACCTATAGTCCTTGATAGTTTGATTGTGGGGTTTTGGAATACATTTGGAAAACAGTACTAATAAAATACTTTACAGCATTTAAGGTACTAATCTAACAGAACAGTTTTATTCTATTGTGAATGCAATGCCATGAATACCAATACATATTAGCCAGGTCATTAAAAATAAAGGTGTAACTAGAATGACTAAAGGAAAATGAGTGTTCTTAGATATAAAAAAAAAATAGTACTTATTTCTCATATGCTGACTGAAGTGTCTCACATGTTATAAAGGATTATGGACTGTTTTTTATAGATGTGTCTACTCTCCTTACTATGGTACTAAAAAAAATTGAGGACAATTAAAGCAACACTTGCAAACATCCAATTTTAAATACTTGTAATTATTTTTTATTTTTATTTTTTTAATTTTTATTTTTACCTTCTCCCTACAGAAGATAATATTTTATTTCATTTTTATCATGGACATTCTCTGGTAACAAAGAAATGTGGTTTAGTATTCACCCTGGAATTTAGAAGACAGTTAATGTGACCTGAAAGCATTGAGTATATTTCCCTGACTTGATATTCTCTGTGTCTATGTAGGAAAATTTGGCTCTGAAGTGCCCATGTTGCTGAAATAATATGCTACAATAGTCTATATTCATCTGAAGCATACAATTTTCCTAAGTTTTAATGATAAGCTTTCTATGCAGCTGGACACTGCTATAGTTCAGCTGATCTCTGTAATGAAAGTGTGCATATGTACATAAGTCATTATCTTTCAGGGCAGGGCAGTTTCTTAACTAATACATAGTGAATGTTTTGAAAAAAAAATAAAATGTTACAACAACACTTGCACTATCGGGTCTCAGTAGCATCACTAAGTATTACAAAGAGATATACAACTAAAGTACTAGTACTTTAAAGTATCAGAAGCTAGTTTATTTCAAGTTTATCTTTTGTGTATGTTTGTAAGACAATAGCTACATTTGCCCTTTATAGTGAATATTAAAATGACTTAAAATATTGACTTGACCTAGAATTTTGAGAGTCGGATGCAGGAAACACATTTTACATGGCTTGGATGCTACCCTGCTGTCATGTTCCATGTTCAACAAAGTTCCAAGTATGCTTCCTCTGTGGTGACTTCTTCTAGTCTTTCCCTTTCTAACAGTTTCAGTCTGACCTAGGCCTTTTTATTCTACAAATAATATTGTTCCTCATCAAAACTCCCCTTTCATTTACAGGGTTATCAATTTATTTATAGTTATATACAATAGCATAAAACCTGAAAATTTGCACTGGAACTAAACAAAAGTAACCCACCACTAGGGAAGTAAAGAAGATGAGGGGAAAATAAATAAATAAATAAATAAACAAACAAACAAAAACTACAGTGACTCTGCTGGTAGATACTGATAATTAGAATATTCAAGTATTCAAGTTATGGAACAAAAGGAGTGCTTAAAGTGTTTTTTTGTTTGTTTGTTTCTTTCTTTCTTTCTTGTGTGTGTGTGTGTAGATAACACCTATGCATCTTCACAGGTATTCAAAGTCTGAATTATGTTGTGAAAATTCTCAGCATGCTACTAGAGATTAATTGTATGTTACAGAATCACAGAATCATAGAATGATCTAGGTTGGAAGAGACCTACAAGATCACCTAGTCCAACCTCTGACCTAACACTAACAAGTCCTCCACTAAACCATATCACTAAGCTCTACATCTAAAAGACCTTTAAAGACCTCCAGGAATGGTGACTCAACCACTTCCCTGGGCAGCCTATTCCAATGCCTAACAACCCTTTCAGTAAAGAAGTTCTTCCTAATATCCAACCTAAACCTCCCCTGGCGCAACTTTAGCCCATTCCCCCTCGTCCTACCACCGGGCACGTGGGAGAACAGACCAACCCCCACCTCACTACAGCCTCCTCTAAGGTACCTGTGGAGAGCGAAAAGGTTGCCCCTGAGCCTCCTCTTCTCCAGGCTAAATAGTCCCAGCTCCCTCAGCCGCTCCTCGTAAGACTTGTTCTCCAGACCCTTCACCTGCTTTGTTGCCCTTCTCTGGACTCTCTCAAGTACCTCCATGTCCTTCTTGTAGTGAGGGGCCCAAAACTGAGCACAGTATTCTATGTGTGGCCTCACCAGAGCCGAGTACAGGGGGACGATCACCTCCCTAGCCCTGCTGGTCACACTGTTTCTTATACAAGTCAGGATGCTGTTGGCCTTCTTGGCCACCTGAGCACACTGCTGGCTCATATTTCATAGGTTATTACCTTTCTATGATTTTTCTTATATGCACTCAACTCAACTTAATCAATACTGATTTATTAGAAAAAATTTCAGGTGATTTCAGAATTCTGACTGAAATAAATGCCAATATAATTCAATCTATACCCAATTTTTCTCTGGGTCATTTAGTTCAGGTATATGAAAACCTAAACAGAGGAATTTGTTTTTCTGGTTAATTGCCACTGAGTATACTGAAACCTGGCATCTTTAAACACTACCTTTTAGAAAACAAAATACACAGTAAAGATTGTGCAGTGCTTCTAAAAATAAAGCCAACAAATGTCAAGGGAAAGGATAATCCTGGCCCCCAGTCCAGGGAGGCAAGGAAACAAAAGTTCCAAGGAAAACTCACACTCATGTCTTAAAGCATATCAAGACTTTTAAACTATTGTTGTGTAGATACTGTCATTTTAACATATACATTGCCTTATAAATTGATAACGAAAACCGAGCAGTAAAAATGTAAACAAAAGCTATCCTGTAATATTACAAGGGCTCGGTAATTTTCTAGCAATTCCCATACAACAGTGTTGAGCGTGAGATTTAGTTTTATTCCATTACTCTGGTGATAAAGGTGTGTGTTACAGTCAAAATGCTTAAAGTCTTCATTAATGTTTTTATTCAAAGATTAATTCCCATGTAATTGTGTTGAGTGAGGCTTGAGTGAAAACTGCAAAAAAGTTTGCAATGTCAGACATGTCATATATGGTTTGAAAAAGTATTGTATATGAAGCTTCTAATGAAATAATGTGCTGTTAATATGGTCCAGGAAAAAAATTAAAAAAAAATAAAATAAAATTAAAAGAAATTAGACATGCACTGGAATTCTGTATGAAATCAGCAACATTTAAAATGTTCAGATTCTTATCTAAGCCTTGATTGACACTTTAAGACTTGATGACATTGAGGCTTGAGCCTGTAAAATTCTAACGCCACACAAGGTTACAGTTAAAACCCTTTATTTTACTTGGTGGCTCTTGAAACCTGTAATGGTGTAACTTTGAAAATATTTCCTGTTTATAAAAGAGAAGTAAATTACTGCTTCTGAAAGTCAATCTTCTTTTGCTTTGTTTGATTCTTATGTCATACTCCACCAGCTAAAAAGGTATGGCATCCATTTTACAGATAAATCTTCTGGGGTTAAATTTGGTTTGGTTTACCAAAAGAGAGTTGTGTAAAAGTTGTGTAGAGACTGTAAAAACAGTCATTCTTCTTGTATATTAGCTTAAAACATATGGAGTTGGATTTTTGTAGGGCACTATTTAAGGATCTCTGATTCCAAAGAGGACACTAATATCAATCTTGGAAGTAATTGTGTTTAAAGATATTCTGATCAATGCATAAACTAAAATATTTATAACTGTAATCAGCGTATATAGTCTAAAAAAAATCTTGGTTTAAGGATAACCAGGAGATACTCAGAAGAAACTAAGAAGGATATATACCCTGCCCATCACTTCCTTCCAACAAATCCTGGAAGCAAATGTGGTTCCTGTTTCAATGTGCAAGACTGCTGTGGAAAGGATGCCCAAACACATGTGCTGGCCAACATGGAAGGTTTCTCACTTGCCCATGGTTTTCTTGGAATCAACCTGAAGACACGTTGCACCAGCTTAAGAGAGACCTTTCTATACATAAAAAGCAGGCCAAATCTTACAGGATACATGCTTCCTAACATATTCAGTCAATATGAAATGCAACAGATAAGATTTTCATCACCAAAATTGCAGCTGTCATATTTTTAGCTGTAATGAGATTCCATGCTATATAACCAATTATTTTTCTATCAACAGATAGCTCTTCTTTGGACATATCTTGGGATTTTCTTTCCAAATAATTCTTTAGTGAATGTATTTTTCTTTTAAATGTCTTCTGTGACATATTTCAACATTCTGGACTTCATGAAATCATTACTGTGGGGTTAATCAAGGAGAAAATGACTCTGTGCTGGAGTATAGACTGTATTTTAGAAAAATGATCTAATTTATTTAAATATGTTAATGAGCACACAGGGCAAAATATTTGAGTATTCTAACAAGAGAACTTTTGTGCTCACTCTCTAAAGTTTATCAGGTACTGTTATATAATTCACCCCAGTAACACACTTGTTTTTTTTACTATTCCTTTGGACATTACAATGACCAGATTTTCAAACGATGTAAAATCATAATATATGTGTTTACCTCAAAATGGCCATTATCTCTCTTGATTATGCAAAATTACACTTAGCAAGTGAGAGCAACACGTTTCCTCCCAAAATAAATGTTTGTTAATATATATGTCATATCCTACTGATTTTCAAATCTCCATAGGATTATCCTTGTATTGAAAATATGTCACTGTGATCTATAATTTAGGCATACTTTTGACATTTTTTAAATAAAAATATAGACAGCCTTAACTACTCAAAGAAGTTAGTTAATTCATTGTTAAATACTATTAAGTATAGTTTTCTCTTAGTTGCTAGTTATATTAGTGTAATAGCATCATTGTAATAGAAAGAAGAATCTGGAAAGCCATGTTGTTTAAAGCATAGGGAAAAAAATAATGTGAGATCATTCTCTAATAATATACATGGTTATGATTACAATGCTCTATTGCAACTGTTTAATTTTGCATATGACAGAAAGAGATAACATTCCTAGAGCACACTTATTTTTTTTTTACTTATTTTTTTTTTACTTATTTTTTTTCTGTATTCCATAGTTGTATGAAAGCTTCTTTCAGCAGAAACAAAAATATAGCTCTTATCTGGTTTATAGACTAATAACTTTGCATGTTGTCAAGACAGCAAAATAGATATGTATATGCACTTGGATGATGATAACTTTCTATTTGCTCTGACCAAAAACAAACAAACAAACAAAAATGAAAGAAATCTATATTGTGGCTATCCCTGAACCATTAAAATAAACTGTGCTGAGAGTAACTGTAATTCAAACTGACATTTCTTCTAGCTCTAATACAGTCCATTGAGGAAATTTCTTTTTATTAAACAGCAACTCATTTTTCTACATCCATAGCTTTCTAGTTACTCTCTAAATCTAGACTTTTTTCTTCATTAGCTATAATGATATATTGATTGATCACAATACATCTCATGTCTCTTTTATCTAGTTGGCCCACCTCAAGTTGTCATTTTTCAGTTCATGACCTTCTCAGTCCATGAACCTCATCACTTTACTACCATTATTGTTACTTGCTTAACACTCAGTAGTGTGACATTTTATTGACATTAGGATTTCATCTTAAATATTAGCAATCCCAACAGACAGAATATAAACCAAATCAGAGAAGAAAGTGAAACTAGAGAAGCTATTTTTTTCTAATTTAATCTCAGATTTTTTTTTTATTTTATTTTTTTATTTTTTTCATATAAATTAATAGCAGTTTGAAGGCGAGGAACAGCCTGAAGAAGAGAAGGCCCCGGGGAGACTTCATTGAAGCCTTTCAATACTTAAAGGGGGCATATAAAAAAGATGAAGAGCAACTTTTTGCTCAGTCAGATAATGATAGGACAAGGAGGAATGATTTTAAACTACAAGAGGGGAGATTTAAATTAGGGGTTAGGAGGAAATTCTTCACTCAGAGGGTAGTGAGATACTGGAGCAGGTTGCCCAAACAAGTTGTAGATGCCCCAACCCTGGAAGTGTTCAAGGACAGGTTGGACAAGGCCCTGGGCAACATGATCTAGTAAGTGGCATCCCTGCCCATGGTAGGGGGGACTGGATGATCTTGAAGATTCTTTCCAACCCAAACTATTCCATGATTCTATGAACAAATTGCTGGTATTACTTTATGCCTGTAACTGCATGGCATGCAAGCATATGGAAGACACTATGATGTGTTTGGGCCATCAGATATATTTGAAAAGACATCAAGCAATGAGCAATCATTGCTTCATTGCTCAGTCATTCCAGCTCTGCACCTCAAGAAATCATGGTGCTGACAGTTTGGAATGTCTACTTCATTTCAACTTCATAGAAGAAAAAGAAAAAAAAAAAAAGTAAAAAGAAAAAAACTTTAAAAATTTACCTAGAGTACCTGTTCCCCAAAAGAAGGATTCTGTCCTTGCACTCTGAAGGAGAACTATTTTACTGTCTTCGTATATATAAAAGTCTTGGATGAATGAGCTCCTATCAAACAGCAAAAGGGACCTAACTGTTTTTTTAGAGCTTGGTTGTGAGAAGGCTCTTTAGAGGGTAGACCTAATTAATTATGTACTTATAAATACAAATGTATGTGTATGCATATTTATAAATATATACCTAGTGTTTCCATTCAGGTAGAGAAACAATTTAGATTGTATTCTGTAATGCATTTCCAAAAGCTGCTATAAATGCAGCTAGTTATTTTAAAAGGCCACTGTACAGAACCAATTGATTTATATGCTCTATAGAATGTTTATCTTTAGGAAACACAAAACAGTTTTTATGTGTATGTGCATGTAAATATATATAATGCAACTTAAAATGTAAATATATACACAACACTGTGATGCTGCTAAACACATCAGCCAGATATATAACAAACACATAATATCTGCACTTATCTGCTGAACTTCTTCCAGGTATAAGTTACACACTGAGTTTTATGCACTTCGTAAAAGTCTTTTTGTAAATAGCTACAGCAACTGGTCAATTTTAAAAGGTTTTTCCTTTATATATTATTGAATCAACTTATCTCTTTTCATTTTATATTAGTAACTGAGAAATGAGAAAATGAGAAGCACCCTCTTAATGTGTTAATACTACACCTCAGGCAGGTAGGTATTGGAATGATAGAAAGAATGTGTCTGGAGCTGGAAAAAAAAAAAAAAAAGAAAGAAAGAAAAAAAAAAAAGAATACAACAACAACAACAACAAAGAGCACACTTGAGCTGGAGGATGACTGATATAAAGTGGGGTGGTGGACATACGAGTCTTAAAGTAGGAAAAAAAGCCGTAAGGCCTGTAGGGGTAGAGAAGACTGTGAGGGGAGTTCACAGTTTGAGGATACTTCTCTTCATTTGTAGCCTTCATGTTCATAAGCTTTTATTCTAGCCAGTCACAAAAATAGACCCATCTTCTTACCAGTCTGGTACAGACTGCCAACCAGTCCTTATTTAAAAGTCGCTCTCATAAAATGCTATAAAATAAGTTCCACCCTTCTGGACCCTGTTATTTGACACTACTCTTGTTAACATTTACCTGGAAATGGACATAAAATGAAAAGCTGCAACTTCCAGCACAGCCATGTGTTGCCTCTAAGACAATTCTCAGTCCTTTTGTACAATGTGGCTGGTATAAAAAAAAAAAAAAAAAAAAAAAAAAAGAAATTGTACCGATACAGAGGGAGTCATATCTCCTCACTGAACTTCTACAGCATCTTTACGTCTAATTGACAATGATTGTCAGTGATCTTAAGGACACCTCCGTAAGTCACCAGTAAAATTTGCTCCCATGAGATAAACAAACATACGATTCCACTGAGACTTAAATTCAGGAAAAAAGCTGCTCTGTGACTGTGATATTTCCTTTTGAGCATACTCCTTCTTGGGACTCTTAACTCCCCTTGCACTCACAGGTCACAGAGACACTTCTGAAAGCACCACCGAAACAGCATTTTATTACCCATGTTTGCTGTACAGTGCAAACATCCTAGAATTATTCCTTTAATTGTTACTTTTCTAGGGGGCATTAGTCTCTCTCTTTGTTTTTTATTCAAGTGTATGTTCAGCCCTGTGATGAAGAGACTTCATCTCATATGAGACTTATGCAAATTACCTGGTGAACTGTTGCCTTTTTCAATTTCATATGAGAGCTTTGGAAATAATTTTACATGAAACGATGCGGTTTGCTACCAAATGTGGAGCTGCTGACTTGGAGAGGGCACAAACATGTTTTGAGTTGAGAACAAAACAGATCATTCAGCATTCATAAGCATTACAACATCAAGAATTAGTAAGTTAAGAGCAATGCTTGGGGATCAGAAAAAATATCATGATTATTCATCATTGTTATCCCCAAGAATAAAACTCTCTGGGAACTTCTAAAAGAGAAGTGGTTTATTTCAGATATATTGATGGGCATAGTAACACAGATAGCTTATCAGGTGACTTTCAGAGAGTACAAGGGCAACAGTTGTACCTTATATTTCTGTGGCCAGCTAAAAGATATGATAAGCCTTATGTTTAGACTCTGAAAACCCCATTTGAAGAGGTGGTGCAATGCAATCCAGGAAATTCTTGGCCATCCACAAGCAGATGAAAAAAAAAAAAAAAAAAAAAAAAAAAAAGATTCTATGAAAAGAATTTGGTAAACATGGAGAAGACTAAGAATGAAATACCCATTATGCTTCCAAATAAAGCACACAGTGACAGTGCTTGAAAAGCGGAAGATATGTGTGAAGAAAGAACAAAATGAATAGCTGCAATTTTCAGGATTTCTCTAGAAAGCGGGTCTGTATTTGTACATGGCAGAAAGTGAAACAATATTTCCTAAAATTGGGCAAAATGCCACTGTAACAGATGGTAGGAGTGCAGGCATGCAAGAGAACAAGTCTATGAATTGATGCGTGGGCATGTTTTCTGTCCAGGAATGTTGAAACAACAGCTTTTAGAGAATAATTTCAACTCCTACATTTAGAGAACTATCATTACCATCCCAGCTTCAAGTTTGCTTAATATAGGCATGGATTTTATTTCTTGAAATGATTTTTAGTCATTATGATAGCCAATGGTTTCAAAAACTAATATTTAGTCAAATGAAATAAAAGATGTACTTTGATACTTTATTATTATATTTGTTTTATATTATTTTAAGACATTTATGTTTAAGCACCATTCATTAGGTTTGTATCTGTCTGTATACAGCTGATTTACATGTGAATCAATGAATTTGCACTGATTTCTATGATATTTCAGATCTTAGCATTATTTAAAAATAAAATGTTGACTATAGATCCTAGAATAAAAAGTGTTGCTCTATATGCCTGAAACACATAAGGGGACAAATCAACAAATGACTTAATTGTCTCCCACCCAGCATACCCCCATTAAGATAGCTACTCTGCCAGTTCACTCTTGTGAACTTGTGAACTTCATCAGTTTGTGAACTTCACCTTGTGAACAACATGAAGTATTTTATTTATTTTTTGTTCACATTGAAGTTATGAATTGCTTTGGCAATCTTCTTTCTACCTCAGCCTGTGACTTTTCTGTTCTGCAGAACATGATGTTGCTACATATGCTTTAGTGCTCTGATGTAAAAGTATATCTGCTCCAAAAGGGGGAAATCAAACAAATTAACTAAGGTTGTCTTAAATAACTGAGAACATGCTTTTTGAAAGTATCAACTGGTTTAATTACTCACTGTCTTTAGTCAGAAAAGGAAAAGTTGCTAAAAGAAACAATATGTACTGCAACACACTTGTGATCTAAGTGCTGAAAAATCACAAGTTGTAGTGGGTTTACGTGGCAAGGTTTTGGTAGCAGGGGGGCCATAGGGGTGGCTTCTGTGAGAAGGATCTAGAAGCTGCCCCATGTTTGGTAAGGGCCCCACTGCTGACCAGAGCTGAGCCAATAAGCGATGTTGTTTTGCGCCTCTGTGAGAGCATATTTAAGACAGGGAAAAAACCGCTGCGCCACTCAGCAGCTGGGAGGGTGAGAGGAGTGAGAAACAGCCTTGCAGGCGCCAAGGTCAGTGAAGAAGGAGGGGGAGAGGTGCTCCAGGCGCCGGAGCAGAAGTCCCCTGCGGCCTGTGGTGAGGACCATGGTGAAGCAGATGTCCCCCTGCAGCCCATGGAGTACCACGGTGGAGCAGGGTTCCACGCTGCAGCCCGTGGAGGAGACCACGGTGGAGC
>CM021765.1:101627898-101641455 GCA_011076525.1 Nettapus auritus
TGGAGCAGTTCTTGAAGAGCTGCTGCCTGTGGACAGCCCACGCTGGATCAGTTTGGCAAGGACTGCATCCCGTGGGTGGGACCCCACAGCACAGGGGACAAGAGTGACCGAGAAGGAGCGGCAGAGAAGAAGTGCTGTAGACTGACCATAACCCCCATTCCCCCGTTCCCCTGCGCCGCTCGGGGGGAGGAGGTGGAAGAGGGTGGATGGGGGGAGAAGGTGCTTTTGGTTTCTTTCCTTTGTTTCTCACTTCTCTAGCTTGTTAGCAATAAGCAATAAATCTTACTTTCTCTCTATGCTGAGTCTGTTTTGCCCGTCACGATAATTATTGCGCGATCTCCTCGTCCTTATCTCAACCCTTGAGCCCCTTTCATCGTATTTTCTCCTCACTCCTCTTTGAGGAGGGGGAGTGAGAGAGCGGATGTGGTGGAACTCGGCTGCCCACCCGAGTAAAACCATCACAGAAGTGTATTCTGAGAAGGAAGAGTTATAAAAGCCCTTGTGCACATTCCTCTGAAGAACCTTTACAACATCTCAGCTGGGGAGCATGTTTGAGTTTAGCTGAACAGGCAGCACTTCTTAGGGTGAACTTACTGAAGATCTATCTCCATTGCACATGAAGGGTGGCATTACTGTTTTAAATTCAATAACATCCTGCTTGCTCAAGCTACACAAATTAAAAAAAGATGAAGATGGACCTTATCTTTAGGATGAATAGTATGAATATGAAGACAATGTGATCCTAAAACAACAAAGGAAGAAATATGGAGGCTGAAACTCAGTACTGAAAAAAGAGTTCACTTGTCTCAAAAACTGGAGGTGACCAATTTTTCCTGACTTACTAGTACTTCATGAAGAACACAAGAAAGAATAGAGCAGAAAGGAACATAGCTTTTTTTCTGAAGAAAAGTGAAAGAAAATAACATTTTCTCGGAGACCTATGTGGTAAAATGTCACTACATGCTAATTTCAAGCCCAACTCTAATTTTATCTGTCCACCTTCTTGAGTAAATACAGACATGGGGAAAAAAGAAAAAAAAAAAAAAAAAGAAAAAAGAGAGAGGTAGTTATGGAAGAAACAAACAAAATGTCATTGAAATCCCTGGTGTGTATAGTTTCAGTGAAATATGAAAATAAGAGAGTCATGCTTAGCTTCTAGCTAACTCACACTAGTCAAAGGTGTGGCACAGAGATCGTTAAGAAACATTCCCACAACTCACCAAAATGACTAACAAAGGCAACATTAACTCCATGTCTAATAAAAGTACTGCTAAGCAAAGTACATCAAAGAGTAACTTACTGGTTGATTTTAAAAGATCTGGAAAATAAAGTTTTATTCCTGCATTTAACAAGGTCTGGCAGCCTCTCTTAGAGTTAAAAAAATAAATTGATTTAAAAACAGCTGAAAAGACCAAAAAAAGCGAAGGTGAGATATTGGTGAGAAAATGACACTTTAGTTAGCTGACAACACAGAAACTGTTTAAGGCATACCACATAAAAATGTGAGGGGTAAAACCATGACCTGTTAGCTTCTCGTCTGAATAACCAAATTCTGCCCCCTTGCACAGCAAGGAGCAATCACGCAACTAGCAAGTACAAGGGCTGATGTCTGGAAAGACGGTACTGACCTACTGCATTCTGCATTTCTTTTGGAAGTACTTTGAGATTGACAGTTATTTTAGGAAGAATTATGGTTCAATATTTCTTCATGCACACTGATGGTGATACAGAAAGGTAAGAACAATTATCAATCTAAGTAGAATGATCATACTTGAAAAGCAAGTTGAATTAGTAATTAGAATAAAGGAAAATCACCTGGAATATGTAGAAGCAGAGCTTTCAATTAGCCATGGCCTGTTAGTTTGAAAGCATCACAGCGAATGACAACTGCATAAGCAGAACTAATACAAGGGTCATTTTCTGTCCCCAAAGGCCCTTTTATATCTTATATTGTAGCTGCCTCCAGCTGGGGGGCTTTTGTGTAAACAAGGGTGGCAGTTGGTCTTCAAAACAGTAACAATGATGGGTAGCAATCTGTGCCAATTTATGATGATGATAATATTTGAGTCTAGGGAATTTAGGTTCCTGACACAGCTTCAATATCTGCACCTAGCAATTTTATTTTTTTTTTTTTTTTCCTCTTTGAGCTTATTGAAGAATCAACCACTGATATCCTTTAACTTCCACTCTCTATTAAAACTGCAGGCACAGTAGGTGCAACTATTGATCTCAAGCTATCTCAAGATTTCCTCTGTAAAAGTAGGCTTCCTGCTCAGTTTGCAACAGGTCTTTCAACACTGTGCTATAACCCCATTAAAAATGAATAAATCTGGTATGATCAATGACTCCACAATGAATATCAGATGACTCCTCCATTATTAACATCATTACAGAACACTAGAGGTAATTGTTCAGTGCAGTTTACAGGGGTTTAGTTGCACGATCCCTTTTATCTTAGTAGGATTTGTGTGACTAACCCCCCCCCAATCACACTGAATATTTAACCTAAGATTTACTGATTTTACAGTTTATCCTATAAGATATATTGGGAATCAATAGGTAAACAATATGTACCACTGTTTCTGAATGTGATCTTTTTGTGTATACAGTGCCTACCATTGCCATCAAAATAATGTGCTCTGAAGATCTATGACATAGATACTGTCTTAAGTCTAACAAACAGAACTAGCATTGTAACAGAACCACTCCTTTGTTGCTTTAAAAAGCCATTCTTTCTAACTTTGTTTTTATTTATTTGTACCTGCTTTCATAATAAATAATGCCACTGATTAACAATGAACATTAATCATTTTGCTTAACTAGATATTTCTTAAAGGTCACCCCATTTGAAACATGGAGCTCTCCCTTGTTCTGTCCGCATGCCCTTGATTAATGTCACATTTCCCTGCCCTCTCTCCATGCACCCTTGGATCCCTGTTCTGTAGTTCTTACTTGCTTCTTGCTTCTACACAAGTTGCATGTCTGTCAAAATGACATGAGAAATGACTGCATAACCTTTGCTGATGTTCAGCAGTTCCTAGTCTTTCAGTTTTCACCCTGCACTGAACTCCAGGAAGTCTGCTTTAGGTTTACAGTTTCCCAGGAAGAATTTGCAGTGACAGGAGAGAAATGATTGCTCTAGATTATATTGCCAACTGAGCTTTGACAAATGTTACACAACTAACAGATCTTGCCTGAGATAAATACATATCAGCTGATAGTGTGGCTACATCTCGCTCATGCAATCTCAATTTTAAATCTGTGTTAAAGAATCAGCTCTAGTGATAATATAGCAATGGAATATAGTATGGGAGTGGAGATTTGATGGTGCAGTATGATAGAAGGATTGATGATAGCAAGGTTGAGAATGATCTGGTGTCTGTATTTGAGGCTTAAATGTTGTGGGTTAAATGCTCTGTTTGTCAACAGATTTGCCTGGGTTTAATGGGGCAAGTTACCAAAGGTGAGACACCTGGGTCTCATTCTATCTATGCATCTGCTGTTTATTTGTAAAATAGGTACATTGAAAAAGAGAAATAGTTTTCTTACATCATGAACAGATTTGAGAGATGGATACACACAAAAATCCAACATCTCAAAGCTATATCTACTTATATCTTACTATATGCTAAAAGTATTTCACATTTCAAAATACTGTCTAGGAGAGCTGCTAGCAGGCTGAGTTAGGGGAGATATTAATTCTCTCCCTTAGACCCTGGCTATCAGGAAACTAAGGATGTATCTCTGTGTCTCCAGGACACTTCACTCACACTTATGGGAAATCTGACTTTTTTCCCCAGACCTGGGTGATCATTCTGTAAAGAGTAAAGCAGAAACACAAAGTTATTGTGATTCTTTCCAACCATGCAGGAAGCATGTGGCAAAAACAGTAATTCATTCCACAATGATCCTGTGCTCAGACACAAGGTGATGGTTAGTAACATGCAACAGAACTCGTTAGATGCAAGTTAATACATTTACTCAAGTAGAGATGACACCATTAGCAATAACTTCTCCATCAACCTGTGATGCTGAACAGGGGTCATGCAGGACAAGATACTGTACTGAGGGCCTAGCTGTCTTTCTGTTCTCAGATCAACACATACTTTTCTCAGATGTGTATCATCTATCTATCTCTATATTTGCATACTGAAAAACATAGGTATAATTCCTGGAATTTAAATTTAAGTAGATTTTTCTCTAGTTGCTCCTAACAGTTGCTTCCCCCCCCCCCCCCCCGCCCCAAATGAAACAAAAAAGAAACCAACCCTCTAGACAATTATAGTGATGTATCTCTGGGAACATCACAGTTCCTGGCTGACATAACATTTCATTGGTGTATACCAGACATCTTAAGGAGGTCAAGAATAGCATTTTAAAGGGAGAGGAAAAAACAGAGAATTAGCCAAATTTTGTTTATGTTGACATGCAGTCACATAGAAAGCACCTTTGCTTCAATTCCTTTATTGCTTTCACCTCAGTTTTATATTGTACAAGACTGTCCAAAGATAATTTGACAGAATATAATTGATTTTTCTTCTGGTGTGAGTATCTTGCTATGGAGAATATGCTCTAGACATATGGGTACTGAGGGATAGCTACACCTCCAATGTCAGCTACATAATTTATCTAGCAGGGTGGAAAAAGAGACTTAATAAGTACAAGGTACAAACAGAGAATAATTTAGAAAAACAAACAAACAAACAAAACAAACAAACAAACAAAAAAACCACTACTACTGTACATGGAGGCCCTAATCTTGAGTCACTTAAAATAATGCTGGATGTATACAGGTTGAATCTTGCAAACATTTTGCATTTTAAACTCCTGTCAAGGTTAAAGAGTATTGCGCATAGAAGGTGATCGTAGCATCTCTTCTTAAAAAATCCACAATAAAGAATTACTCTTTAATAATAATATAATGATGATATAGGCAACCTCACAAGACCTTCCCAACTCTCATTTCTACAGGCCAAATCCTGACAAGTGCTGAATGCCTGTGGAACACTTAGAAGACACAGGTGCTGAGGCATTATTTATGACATTACCTGTGCTCACAAAAAAAAAAATAATAATAATAATAAAAAAAAATCCTTTGAAATTATGCAGTTATTGCTGAGATTAGTACCCAGAACACTATCTAGATGTTTGCCAATATGATTGGTCACATTTAGAACAACTATCAAAAATATTTAATCCTAACTGAAGCTATGGGTTAAAAGCATCCAACCCCTAAACAAGCCTCCTAAACATGATATATTATTTTGGGGCATATTTTTAAGGATTTACAATTTCTGAATATTTGTAATTCAGCTCAACTAAATCACTCTAAGCTATATGAAAACAAGATTATGATCTGGAATCATGATCCAGAAAAGGTGCAAGTATAATATCAATATTTATAACTGGAATACTCCAAAAGTTTCTTAAACTTTTCAAAAGAGAATAGAACTTCCTATTTCATCATTGAGTATATCCTCCAGAAACTATGACATTAACTATGGAACGTGAGGTTTATGTCATGGCATTGCAAAAGTAAAATAAGGGAAAACTGTGAATACACAATGATTAAAGTGTACCTTGTTGTTTTTTACAGACAGTGCACTTATGCCATATGTATATGGTCAATTTAATTTTCAACCTTCATTTTCATCACCAAAAGTAAATTATATTTTTAGAAAAAAAAAAATGTTCTAGCATATTTTTAAATAATTAACATTTTGTTTTCTAAAGAAAGATTTCATGGATCAACTCTTGCATGCTGTTTGTATGCAAGTTTCCTACATTTTGCATTGATGAATAATTGAGAACATTAGCTCCCAAACCATGAAAAATTCATTTTAACATGATGTATTATTAATCAATTTAATTTAAAGTGATCTGAAAAGTTCCACTTTCAGTTATAGTGCTTGAAGATATGTTTAGACAGTGGTTTGGTTTGTATTTTACCACTTTGTGTAACTCTTTCTGATCTGATACACTTAAAGTGGGTCATCCTGCATACACATGGTAATGGAAAAAAATGGATAAAAGAAAACCAGTTGACATAATTTATTTGGATTTCCAGTTTGGATTCCAAATCCTTTTGACAAGGTCTCACATAGAAAACCACTGCAAATTTAAATAGTTGGAGAATAAATTATTTGAAATGATCAAAAACATTTTCATCAGACAGAAAATAATATACTTTTAGAATTATTATTTTTACTACAGAAAAATAAAATTGGTATATTCCACAGTTTAATCTTGTCTTTTAGTTAATGTTAGTTAATTTAGTTAATTTACTTATTTTACTTATTTAATTTTTACTTAATTTTAGTTAATTTACTAATATTTTACTACAAAATAATCACACACACACAAAAAAGTTGGAAAACAGCAGCTACTTTTCTAATTAAAAATAAATGAATTATATTGGAAAGGAAAATATTTGTTTATATTGGATAAATGTTTATTTAGTTTTCATTCACTATGTTTTTCTGGACATTTACCTATACTTTAATGCAAATTGAAAAGTGAAATTTGAGTGATACAGAAACTTCTGTGACTCAGACTTCTTCCTCATTATTTTATGAAAAATGTCAGATGTGGTAATTATGTCATCTGGCCACAAATAGAAATCCTTAAAATACATGCTAATAATCAAGAACTGATGATGAATGATGGAAATATTTATAGATGCTGCAAAGATATGCAGCTTTATCAGGATCAAATATTAATACAGACTTCATGCAAAACTCAATTTTATAAAAAAGGTCAGTATCAATACAGGGACAGTAACGTATATTTGGATGTAAAAGCCTGAAACTCTTCTTTTCATATCTACATATGTTCATATACAGGAATGAGGTCTGCTAAATATGAAGTTGGAAAACCTTGAAAAAACACCATGTATGGAGAATACCATAAAGAATAATGAAAGACCTTGTCAGCCAGTGAATTCTCACTGGAACAAAACATGATCTCTGCCACACCTGGCTCAAATGGATAGTGGCTGAGAGGAGGCAACATGAATAGCCCAGGGCATGCATGAACTCTGCTGCAAAGAATAAATGAAGAGACTGGGATAATTTTGCTTAGAAAGGAGTTAAAGTGCACAGACAAAACAGAAAGTAAATAATACATACTGATGAAAGAATGTGAACTGCTGGTCTCCTGAATTTGTGGCTCTTATAAATTGTTTTCCTTTTTAAGGGAAATTTTAATGTTAGATATTCAAGACCACAAAAAGACTAAACTAATTGCAAATTAGAGTCAAATGGTATAATCACCCCCCTTCAGGAGGTAGCTCAGGCAAGATTAAAAAATGCACAATGTTAAAATATTTATACAAATAAGTTAGGAATTTTTAAATAAAAATGCCGATAGCCTATCAGAATAACTGCATGAATTAAATCATTAAACAATTTAAAATTTAACATTTGCATGTCTGCTCAAAGTTTGGACAGGGTGGGGTGTGCTTGGAAGAAGGGGTACGTTTGCTAGTGAGGAGCCCTGCCAGTGGGACTGTCTCCACAGCGATGTGGTTGATGAGGCTTCAGTGTGAGCTGAAAGCACTGGCAAATGATCAGGGTTGGGAAAATTTGAGGAAGTTTTGTTGCAAAAACAACGGGGCTGTGAGCCAGAAAACTGCCCCTCAAGGCAGTCCCTCCTTCAGTCAAAGGCTGATTCCTCTCAGCTTCGTACCTTCTTAAAATAAACATGCTGGCATCAAACACACCCAACTTGTCACGTCTTTCCTCCTAACAGAAATAACTTAGCAGGCCCCAAGCTTTCACTAGCTGCTTGTATTAAAAAGAAGAAGAACATATGGATATAAAATATGTGCTATAGATGGAAAACTGGAGTAGACTAAATGACTTGTCAAAGGAAAATATCAGAGCACCTCGGGTATTCACAGGAGGTGCTCCTGAGTTTTGTCCCCATTTCTAGGAATGACAGGACCTCAGAATCTGTGAGGGATGGTCATCATTCCCACAACCTCATTCTCCTTTTCTGTCTCTGGATTTTCCAACTTCACCCAACAGAACTGTAAGGCCACAGAAATGGAAGAGCTACAAACCAGATCTTGAGTGCAAACTCTTTTGCCTTTCTTTATACTCTCCTTTTTCTCTTCAAAAGATGTAGAGATACCCAGAATCTAGGGAAATGTTTCAGTTTAGATGTCTAAAAATGAGCTTTTTGAAGCAGTGGATATGTTTCAAAGCTTAGCAGCTGTATAGCTTCAGTAGGTATTTAGCACCTGCTTCATCTAAGATTCGGGGTCACCTTTCATTTTTTTCCTGTTTTTGACACAGAGATAAAATACAACAGACTAGTGCAAAATACATCAGACTAGTGCTTTAATGAAAATAATGGGCATTAGTCTTAAAGTGAAGTGTCAAAGGCATGTGGTTATGAAAAACAATATGAGTCAAATACACCTTCCATGATCCTTGTGTTCAGAGCACTGTGTTCCCCAGAAAAGTAAAACAGTTGAAGGGCAGCTCCACACAAGGCAAATTTAAGTTAATCTCATTGCCTGTTTTGCAACTTTGTGTACATATTTGCAAGTTACTTAAACATCACTTTAAAATAAAGTCCTGCATTGTGTAAAAATACAGTGAGTTCAATGTTTAACTATTTCCACAAGCACCTTAGGTATACAAGCCCATGCCTGCAAAAGGTGTACCCTGGTGTTCTTTGCAAAGGTGTACCATTTTTCTAGATTAGATATAACTGAAATGTGTGCTGCTCCAAGTCAGAGTATTCATATCTATTGGAAGACTCTTCTCTTATTTTTTTCTCTTCTCATCTCTTTATTTTGTCGTAATTTGGTAGCAATACAACCAGACGACACTACATACATATGATGTTTAAGATAAAATTACATTTATAAAATTACCTATTAGTAAAACAGTACAAAATGCCCACTGATACAAATTCTTCACTTAGTACCATGAAAAATATTGGTGTATAATGATGCATGATAAGCATCCTACTGCCCAAGGACATAGTAACTTTTACATTGCCAAAAACAAACAAACAAAAAAATCACAGCACTGCAGCATTTTAATTATATCGCTGTAATCCCTACCATGATATATACTAAAAGTATGAGCACAGATACATGCTTTTTCAGAGAAACAAAGCATCTCTTTCTCAAGAAAAAAAAATCCGAATTTAATTCTGTGAGACAAGAGAGATTATTTCCTGGTTATTGCCAAGAATCTGTTAGATTATGTCCTTATAGCCATTTTATATCCTTACTTCACTACGTTGTGAAATAAACATAATTTCTAATTTATTCTTGTATTTCATTTAAGAAAACAAGTAGATTGGAGTCTGCTTGTTCTTCATTATTATCCATAATGATCTTGCAGGCTTCTGTGTCTGAAAAAGTGTGCTAATGAAGTATGCTGGGATTTATTTTTAGCAATACCATAACAGAGCCCAGATCTACTGGGAATTCTGGGACTATGAGACAGAAAGCACTCCAGAGTTTGCAATCTATTAAGTATTTTGCTTTTGAGACCTTGTTGAGACCCTCCACACTGAAACTACCTCTGTTAAAGTTAAGCTGCTTAGTAAGGACTCTACCTTACCTGTTCGTCTCTCTAAAACGCTGCAGTAGGAGAAGGAAATAAATCAAGTGATGATCTGAGGAAGACTTCTCATGAAGACCTCCACATCTTCTGTTGTTCCACCTCCTTCTCCTTTGGAATAAAAATCTGTCAGATATCTACAGGGCCTTCAGCTCTCCTCATAGCATACCCTGAGAATGGTCATGACCCAGAGACTTTAAGACAGGATGTGTCCTTTCAGAGGTCAGGCAGCTTTAAAGCTAACAGGCTCTTTAGCAAGTGTGAACACCAGAACTGAGCCAGAGCCTGTCATTCCAGCCCCTCACCCAGGCATCACCAGAAGCAGTAAGAGTAGTGATGTGCTAATCGTTTATCTACAATCACAGAAACATTTACATTTCCAAATTTATGCCATCTCCTTGAAGCCCTGCTTACTTCCCTTCCTCCCTAAAGAACTGCTCCTAAACTGTACCATAAACACAAAACAAAACAAAACAAAACAACAACAACAACAAAAAACACAGAATAGTGCAGCCTAGCCAATGCAGCCTAGCGTCCTCTGTGGGGAAGGCAGACAGTAATAAGCGCTCACAAGAAACAAACACACACAAACACACTCTCCTGGTGTCCAGTGATGTGTGGCTGCAACAAAGCAGCACAGGGACTCATGGCAAAACAACAGGAGGGAAGAAAGAGAAGATGAAGAGAAACTTCATAACTTTCACCATGATAGCCACTATACACTGTGTCTTATGGCCCCCAAATCCTTCTTGATACATATTCATATCCTTAGCCAAGAAGAAAAAAATGGTGATTTTCCTACAATATGGCAGATTTCACATCAGGTTTTCCAAATAAGAATTGTTTTGTTTCCCTAAAATAAACTTTGTGCCATTTATAGAATAACTGAATTTTCCTACTAAATTTCACCAGTATTAGTTGTAGCATTGTCTTCTACTTTTTCTTACTTTTTCTACTTTTAATAAGCAAATGTGAAAGCTGGGAACTTATTTTTCAAAAAGATGTCTCTTTCTCTCCACCATCCAGAATGGACATTTTCACAGATCTTATATGAATAGAAGTATGATACCTGTCATACAAATCAGTGTAAGAAAAAGATTTTTTTTTTTTTTTTTTTACTATAAGAGCTTGTACTTATTATATTACTCCTCCCTCAATATCCTAATGCACAATATATATTATATCCTTATGTTATCAAATGGGATTCACCTCCTCATTTAACATATGACTTTCAGTTATTTAAGTTAGATATCTAAGCTAAATTAGCTGAGTTATTTATTTATTTATTTATTTATTCTTCAGCGGGGGACACCTCTAGATGTGGTTCACCCTGAGACAGGTACAGGGGAGAGGTGAGTGCCCACTGGGAGTACCTACAGGGAGCCTAGATGTGTTAGACATCTATTTTTCAGATGGCAAAAGTCAAAGGAGATCAGTCCTCCACAGGGTCAGGTAGAAAAAGCTTGATGGCTAAAATCCTTGTAGAGTCACAGCCATGGATAGGTGCATGTGAGTCAGTGACAGAATGAATCCTAGATGGGATTCTGCCAGGGTTAAAAAAAAAGAAAAAAGAAAAAAAGAAAAAAAAAAGTGTCTGCAAGCTGAGAGAAATCATACATAGAACATTAATATAATGTTCATAATATTAAATATTTGAGCACTTAGCATGAAGACCCTCAGGCATTACTTGTTTCTGGCTTTTGCCCACCACAGCCTCTAGGAGCCTCAAATCAACTGGCATCACTCACAAACACCTTCAGATTTCCATCACCTTCCTCGTGTCATCCCTCACTGAATCCACACTGAACAGTGCTGTTGCACTACAATTTATGTAGTGCTTTCTGTAAAACAAAACTAACCCAAATCATAATTCTAGCTACAATTTATACCATTAAGTTTAGATTAGCACTGGCTGCAGTACTAGCTGAAAATTGCCCAATTAAAGGTGAATGTTGAGAGTACTCCAAGCTACCTCCTTTCCTGGGGAATCTACTTGATGCCAGTCATTCGCCAGATATGTAGTCAGAGTGATTCATAGAAGTTCCTAATATTGTTCCTATGTGTCACACTACCACATATCACTGTCAACTACGTATAACGCACAGAGCTGTATTTTTTATTCTTCAAATTATTAGAAAAAAAAAAAAATGCTGAATCCCAGGTTTCCAGCTGTACAGGATTCTCAAAAGTGATGAGACATATTGAAAAATAATCTCAACAATACTTTTCAAAATAAGAAAAAAGCAGTAATGCAATGTTAATCTTAGGCTGGTTAGAATGGCTTAACCATTCTCTAGCCTTGAAAGACATCTGACATAGACTAGACACCCCAAGACGTTCTCATTGTTACAAGCAAATCATTTTCAAATTCTGATAAACTCACCCTTCTCACTAATAAATTTTTCTAAAGAATGCATAAGAATAAATATATTAATTCTTGACATTTTATGTACCTAAAGAAATATTTAGGACACAGGCTGAGCTATTTTGGATTCAGCAAGTGTTTCTATTGGAATTAATTTACGAGAGTAGATGCTATTACTTCCTATACAAAATTCTAATAAGAAATTTCCTCCTTTCATTCTATTTTTTTCCTTTTGATTTTTTTTTTTTTTTTTCCAGAGGAAAACTTCTATTATCTTACAGCACAGTGGGAATGTGATCCCAAAATGGAAAAAAAAAAATAAAATAAAAAAAATAGAGTATGTTCTGTGCAGCTGTCCCTTGATAGGAGTGAGCTCCTAAAATAACTGTCCATGAAGTATAAACAATTTTTATACCCAACTAAACCTTTTTCTTAACCATATAAAAGCTTTTACATAACAGATTTAAGGACAGAAAGATACCCTGTGCTATGAAATTGCTTAAAAATACTTACAGCAGAGGAGGGGAAAAAAAAAAAAAAAAAAAAAAAAAAAAAAAGTGCATTTCAGAAGATAATTGCTGGTGGTAAGGGAGAGGATCACTTCGTAGTTTTTCCAAATAAAGATTATGCAGCTGAATGCAGAGCAAAATGTTTCCAGTTTGATTTACCAGACAGCGCACTGTGGATTACTTAGTGACTCAGCAGCTCAAGACAATCACCATGTTAAGCCTAGTAACAGCAAGGTTTGATTTAGTTTGGTTTTCCAATGCCATCATTAGCTTTCTGGTCTCCCCTATGTACCAGTGCTCAGAATATTAAAGAATCACAGAATGACTGAGGGTGGGAGGATGCTCTGAAGATCATCTAGTCCAATCTCAAGATGGGTTCCCTAACGCATATCACCTAGGACTGTGTCAAAACAGCCTTTGAATATCTACAGGGAAGGAGACTCCACAACCTCTCTGCGCAACCTGCTGCAGTGCACTGTCACCTTCACAGTAAAGGTTTTCCTCACGTCCAGGTGGAATTTTCTGTGTTGCATTTTGTGCCCATTGTCTCTTGTCCTGTCACTGGGCACCACTGAGGAGAGGCCATCCTCTTGACACCCTCCCTTCAGATACTCACGCACATAGATCAGATCACCCCTGAGCCTTCTCTTCTTGAGGCTGAACAGGCCCAAATCCCTCAGCCTCTCCATATATGAGTGTAGTGGGTTTAGGTGGCAAGGTTTTGGTAGCAGGGGGGCCATAGGGGTGGCTTCTGTGAGAAGGATCTAGAAGCTGCCCCATGTTTGGTTAGGGCCCCACTGCTGACCAGAGCTGAGCCAATAAGCGATGTTGTTTTGCGCCTCTGTGAGAGCATATTTAAGACAGGGAAAAAACGCTGCGCCACACAGCAGCTGGGAGGGTGAGAGGAGTGAGAAACAGCCTTGCAGGCACCAAGGTCAGTGAAGAAGGAGGGGGAGAGGTGCTCCAGGCGCCGGAGCAGAAGTCCCCTGCAGCCTGTGGTGAGGACCATGGTGAAGCAGGATGTCCCCCTGCAGCCCATGGAGTACCACGGTGGAGCAGGGTTCCACGCTGCAGCCCGTGGAGGAGACCACGGTGGAGC
>CM021765.1:101641465-101709156 GCA_011076525.1 Nettapus auritus
TGGAGCAGTTCTTGAAGAGCTGCTGCCTGTGGACAGCCCACGCTGGATCAGTTTGGCAAGGACTGCATCCCGTGGGTGGGACCCCACAGCACAGGGGACAAGAGTGACCGAGAAGGAGCGGCAGAGAAGAAGTGCTGTAGACTGACCATAACCCCCATTCCCCCGTTCCCCTGCGCCGCTCGGGGGGAGGAGGTGGAAGAGGGTGGATGGGGGGGAAGGTGCTTTTGGTTTCTTTCCTTTGTTTCTCACTTCTCTAGCTTGTTAGTAATAAGCAATAAATCTTACTTTCTCTCTATGCTGAGTCTGTTTTGCCCGTCACGATAATTATTGCGTGATCTCCTTGTCCTTATCTCAACCCTTGAGCCCTTTTCATTGTATTTTCTCCTCGCTCCTCTTTGAGGAGGGGGAGTGTGAGAGAGGTTGTGGTGGAACTCAGTCGTCCACCCAAGTAAAACCATCACAATGAGAGATGCTACTGTCCCTTAATCAGTTTTTTTCAGTTCTGGGCCCCTCAGTTCAAGAAGGACAGGGAACTGCTTGAGAGAATCCAGTGCAGAGTCTGAGGGATGATTAAGGGAGTGAAGCCTCTCCCTTACGAGGAAAGGCTGAGGGAGCTGGGTCTCTTTAGCTTGGAGAAGAGGAGACTGAGGGGTGACCTTATTAATGTTTATAAAAATGTAAAGGGTGAGTGTCAGGAGAATGGATACAGGCTCTTCTTGGTGGCATCCAATGATAAGACAAGGGTCAATGGGTGCAAGCTGTAACACAGGAGGTTCTGCTTAAATAGGAGACAAAACCTTTTTATGGTGAGGGTGACAGAGCACTGGAACAGACTGCCTGGGGGGTTGTGGAGTCTCCTTCTCTGAAGACTTTCAAAACCCACCTGGACGCGTTCCTGTGTGAAGTGATCTAGGTGTTCCTGCTCCAACAGTGGAATTGTAGCTGATCTTTCAATGTCCCTTCCAATCCCCAACATTCTGTGATTCTGTGATTTTAGTTGATTTTAGTAACCCTTCATCAGACTTGCTCCAGGAGCTTCATGTCTAGAAATCTCAAAGGTGGAAACCTTCTATTACAATAGCTCTCAGATTTCTATCACTTCCTCATTCCTTCCCTATAGCAAAGATAAAATAAAGTACAATCACTTTTTCAATTTTGAACACAGTTTTTTATTGTAAGATGAAATAAAAATAAATGGCAAGACAGGCTCTGGCCTAATTCAGCTTTGCAAGAAGCAGATACAAATCTAACTGAAATCACTGAACTATTCATATTTTAAGTCCATGGAGAAGAAAATGTAATAAATTAACCACAGGAATCTTAATTTATTAGAGAGAGCTCACCAAATCCATGTGAAGGTTATATAAATAAATTCTAATTGGCCACAGTACATTTTACTTGCAGACAACATTTAAATTGTTTTGAAGTTTACTGTTTAGCCTGATGCAATAAGATCAAGTTTAGAGATTGTTTGGAACTGTAACACATTTTATGGATACAACTATGAATAAAAGACTGTAATACTTTCTGAGTTGGTTTTTAATGCATTTTTATCTACAAACTTGCACACACACAGGCAAACCTTTACATATAAATGATGTGATCCTCCAGCACTACTGGCAGAATGAATACACTGATGCAGTTTTAGCTCTGCAGAGGTTGTGGAAGATGTGATGTACAGATATCGTTTTATATTTTATCTTGTCTCTGATTCCAAATTGTTTCAAACAATAGTTCCCCAAAAGATTTTACTGGTATATCAGACATTATTTTACAAAGGAGAAGTGGCTCTAAAGGAACTATCACACAAAATTTCATGCATCTTTCACCTATTTGGGAACTCAACTTTCCTTTAAAAGGCCATACTAATCCAAATGTAGGAACTGCTACTTTCTTTGCTACCTTACTGACATCTAAATAAAAGAAAAAGCTTGGTTTCTGAGCTATATTGTGAGGATAGCTATTGAACTAAGTAGTTATCGATCTATGTGACATGAAAAAGTTATCGCTAGCATGACAGCTGGGCATGCATAAAAAATAAATAAATAAAATAAAATAAAATAAAATTCTGGGTCTTCCCAGTTCTCCCAAACTGGGAACATACATGCATATGAATACCAGAGGCACAGTTCAAGAAGCAAAGCTCTGTGCATATTGCTATTGAGCAATTAATTCATCTATACCTCCTCAGGCTACTAGAATACCCAGTGAGACATTATATATTTTCACTTATTATGGAAAAGGTAACCATAGTTCCAGGACTTTGGCCTCAAAGTGATATCTGTAGGTAATTCTCTGCCTTAAGGTCTTCTCCAGAGAATGAGATTCATCTATGTAAAAGCTGAATTATAGTGTTTGGATGAAATGCATTTTCTTGAAAGAGAAGAAGAAAAAAAAAAAAAAAAAAAAAAAAAAAAAAAAAAAAAAAAAAAAAAAAGGAAGAAGAAGAAATATGCCATCTTCTTCCAGATGATCTAAAGGCAATGCTTTAAAATTGAAGTCCTCCCTCAAGAGAATCTCAGCTGAAAAAACACCGTGTCAAACCACAAATGGCAGATCTGAGCTGCTGAGGCCCTGACACATCTGTTACAGAGATGTCCCCACAAAGCCAAAAATCTCCGTAGAATATTCTTAAGCACATTTTTGAATCTAGCTTAGTGCTGCAGGTTGCTGAGTTTATTTGGGTACCATGTTTGGGAGAGCCTGGCTATTCACTCTGCAGTTCCTGCAGGGAAGGAAAAGGAGGTTCTGCTGATTTGCAGTGGGGAACAGAAGCAGGGGGTGAGATAAACAGTTTTGTCACACAGCTGGCATCCTCAGCAGAGCCATCTTTGGGGCTCTGCTCAAACAGAAATGAAAGAGTTCTACTGAAGTACTTCACAATTCTGTAAAACCACTTCTCATATCATATTTTCACACTTGATAGTCAACATTTTTCAAAGCCTTCTAACAGAGGGGTGCAAATTTCCATAAATGGACAGCAAATAACAAAATCTTATGGTATACTAATATACCTAAGGTTGAATAAGATTGATATTACCTATAATAATTACCTATAATAATAATATGAATATATAAAATATAATTAATATGTTTCCTTATATGAGCTAAAGGAAAGTTCTGAGAGCTTATGTCACTAAATCTCAGAAAAACTCAGCTGAAGACATTGAAAGAAATCACATTTGTGTAGGTCCAAATTCAGGACCTACACTGACTGCAGAGAAATTGATGGATAATTTTATTTAGAACAGTTTAGTCATCCAGTCACATAATTTCTCTCACTATTAGTTCCTGACTGTAACAGCACTAAGCAGCTTTTTACCACATAATTTTCTTTTATTGCCTTGATAAAAATAAAGACTGTCATAATATACTCTTTTTCTCTGAAAATATATGGCATTAAAAGAAAAAATAAAAGCCTCATAAACACCGCACAGTGAAGCAGAAGCTTAAGGTCATGATTAGTGAGTGACATTAGTAGGTATACCTTAAAAAAAATGGTATTTTTACTGCTGAGCAATACATTGCACAGGAATTAAACTGAATTAGGTTAAATCAATATCCCTTTAATAAGAATTCTTTGTAGTTCTAAATTTCTAAGCTTTACATATTCCAGTAGTTCGTGTTAAATGGAGATTTGACATTTTGCCAGTGAAAGTTTCATTAAATCACTAGTAGGAGAATCATGATTATCTCATATTACCTCAGTGCAATGATATAATATGTCTGGTACTTTTAAAGAAAAGAGACAGACAAACTGGAGAAAAGTTTCTACCACACCATAAACAAAGTGTAGATATTTATAGCTTCTTTAAAATGGAATTTCTCAAATACAAATTATTTGTTTCTACTTGCTTTCCTTTTATTAAAATTATTACTTTTTTTTTTTTTCCCACATTTATATAAGATTTTTGACCCAGCTCAGTATTGTACTGATTGTGTTTCCAATTAAGTCAAATTTGAAGGCCAACATGGAGAGCTTTTTCCCAAGCCTCAATTATTAGCAAAATCTCATTTCATCATCTAAAGTTCATCATCTATGACTTGTTTTTGCTACTAATTTTGTCTTTGAGCTCCAAAATTTTCATGCACAGGAAAAGCCTTCTTTGCTACTAACATTCTTGCTTTCTCCTAGCAAGATTCTGTTTTATTAATTCTGAGAGTAGTCCCTCTGGTGGGGATGGCAGCTGAGGACATGGAAGACTGAAGTGGGTATCCTTGTGCTGGCTCTGACTTCCCATACAACCCTAGACCAATCATTTCATCTCCCCATCTCAGCACATTAAAACGTTATATGTGCCAACAACTTGGAAGAGTTGTTGAGGATAAATACATCAAAAACTTTCAAGGCACGATAAATTTAGATGAAGCTAGCTACAGTTCCTCTGCGCATATAAAAGATAAATAAGATACATAGATTGTTGAACAACATGCTGCATATTCCTTCTAAAAGTTAAGCAAATTACTATGTTCTTCCTCTGGCTTCTATTTGAGATAACACCTTGGTAACATCTGTGTGTTTCTTAGGATGCAGTTGTAAAATACAGACTAAGTAATGATTATCAGAAAATGTACTTGGTGAGAGTATTCACATGGAAATTAACATTATACAAATCTGTAGATATTAAAAGAAAATGAACTTTAAACTTAAAAAAAAAAAAAAAAAATCTGTTTCCATGGAAAAACCTACATTCCTAGATTTATTTACAATCAGGACATAATGAATACCCTAACATTCCATCAGAAATTCGTGATATTCTAAAATGTAAATCTCAAAATCATGAATAATTTGTATGTAGGAATATTACTATAAAGTTTTTATTTATAGCTATTTTTGACATACCATTTTGAATCACAAATGAGATAAATGGTAAGCTGTTTTTGCCTTTTTGCAAACAGAAAAGACTTGAATGAACACAAAGTGATCATGAACAGTGTAATCAACTGCTCAAGAGTACGTCCATGGAGCTAGCAGAAACATGGACTGTCTGTTCCGCAGGAAAATCAGCCAAAGCAGGTTTGTTTTCATTCCAGGCTTTGGGGATACTATAGGGTATTTCCTGACAGAAAGCATTTTCAAAGTTAATCAGGATTTTTTCAACAAGCTAACATGCATTCACAACCCAAGGAGGTCTGTTTCTACTTTGCAGGGAAATATATCTAACTGTACACCCATGCTATCACTAAATGTCACTTTGCCAAGAGAATCTGGTGAAAGCTGACTTTCTCCTAGTGGGTATTGATTGTGTTGATATTCCAAACAGAAATATTCCTGTTGGCTTCACACATCCAATATCACTTTAAAGCATAAAATTCATTTAGCAACAATGAAAGTTAGAGAATATATCAGCCTTTAAAAACAAAAAGACTGAAGTTTGACAGGCCCAGTGACTCGAAAATGCAAACTTAATTTTCAGAAAGCCTTATCTGTGCTTCCACTTACTTCCACTATGAAGTAATTTTCAACAGAAGCTCCAAGATGCAAGTGCTAGACACTTCAAAACTCTTCAATAGACATTGATACTGACAGAGCAAAATTTATTTAATAGAATCATAGAAGGTTGTAAAAAAATCTCCAAGATCATCTGGTCCATCATTCCCCTACCACCAATATCAACCACTAAACTAAACCATGTCCCTAAGTACCACATTCGATCTGTCCTTAAATACCTCCAGGGACAGTGACTCCACCACCTCCCTGGGCAACCTCTTCCAATGCATATTTATGAGAAGAAATTCTATCGTAATTTCCAACCTGGACCTTCACTGGTGCAACTTGAGGCCATTCTCTCTAGTCCTACTGCTAGTTATCTGTGAGAAGAGGTTGACCCCAAGCTCGCCACACCTTTCTTTCAGGTAGTTGTGGAAAGCAATGAGGTCTCTGCTGAGCCTCCTCTTCTCCAGACTAAACAACCCCAGCTCCCTCAGCTGCTCCTCACAGGACTTGTGTTCCAGGCCCTTCACCAGCTTCGTAGCTCTTCTCTGGACACGCTCCAGGACCTCGATGTCCTTCCTGTACTGAGGGACCCACAGCTGAACACAGTACTCAAGGTGCGGCCTCACCAGAACTGAGTACAGGGGGACGATCACCTCCCTGGTCCTGCTAGCTACACTATTCATTATTTCTAATACTTCTCATAGACTTTTACTTTGAATTGAGAAT
Organism: Nettapus auritus; assembly: GCA_011076525.1. Taxonomy (NCBI): domain Eukaryota; kingdom Metazoa; phylum Chordata; class Aves; order Anseriformes; family Anatidae; genus Nettapus; species Nettapus auritus. The sequence goes on from CM021765.1 coordinate 101,647,629, forward strand.
GCCAAAAGAAAGATCAGAGTAAAAATTCTAAAATTACCAGCAAAGGTTTCATGATCGTTATGCTCAGTTAATTTATACACCAGCAAGATTCTTATATTTTTAATGAGAAAAAGGAGAGGGAGACTGAAATGTTTGCCAATGTATAATAGTTAAGAAATGTATTTTCAGGCTTATTAATACACATAAGCCCAATCACTCTTCCAAACAATAAGATTTGTACAGGTGTCTAAACAGGATTACTAATAAGCCAGTCAAGTTTATTATTCACTCTTACTGTGTAAAAAAAAAAAAAAAAAAAAAAAAAGTTTGTAAGCCATGGGGCTGCAAAAAATTGACACAACACGAAACCTGAGATCCTCAGGAGATTGTTATCCAAATAATCTTACTCTGGAGAAAGACTGTGCAATAATGTAGCTTGGAGGGGTAACATCAATTTTCTAACAAGTAATTAAGATTTGCATTATTAATGTCATAGATGTTCTTGCAAATTATATCTAAATATATGCAGATTAAAAAATATATAATAATGACTATGCTGTCATTTTTAGGTCTTTCTAATAAAACTATAGATAAGAGCAATGCTGAGCTGACCATCTCAGACAGTTTATTTTAATCATTAAACTGACCAGATTTCTGAGTGCAGGTTTAGACTGTTATGTAGAACAGGGGAGCTTACTTTTCTACTCAGTGTTTAATACATACGTATTTGAAATAGCTTCCAAATAAAGCAAAATTTAGTCCATTAAAAAAAAATATATAAAAAAAATATATATAAAAAAAAATAAAAGTATGTTTAAATCTCTTCTGGATCATCATCAGCTTCACCATGTTATTTAGTGTAAACAAGTTAGGAATGGTTCATGTCATTCTTAGTTGAGGCTGAATGCAGGCAAATAAATTTTACCCACCTTTAATTCACACAGTCTAACATTTACACACTTTGACCTAATTAAGCTAAACACCAAAATGCTGAGTTGCTGAGAAGAACCTTTTAAATCTACCAGTGCACCACCATTTCAGTGGTACTGAAAGGGGGTGAAATGCAACAAATTCCTACCTTATTTTTGGTAAAAGAAAGCTTTTGCATCCCTGGAAATTATAGATTTTTTTTTTTTTCCTGATAGATTTATCATGTCTACATTTTTCAAAGAAAGTGCAAGCACACACACAAGAAACAGTCATTTTGCTCTTCCCTGGAAAGAACACAGTCTAAGTGAGCAGAATTTTCCTGTGAGCAGAAATTTCCTGTGCGTCATTCCCCAAAAGTGAGTAAGAAAAAAGCAAGCAAAGACAGGTAAGGTTGTGGGTGACTATTTTAGCATACAATGGATTCTAAAATATATACAACTTTTTGCATTCAGTTGATTGAATAAAACTCCTGAAAAGCCTACTTAAAGAGCATAGATGTAAATTTCTGTTTTAAGCCTGTCTAAAGATCAAGCCATGTTTAATTGGTTGCTGAGCTTAAGAGAAGATTTACAAGTAAATTTCAATGCCCATGTGTACATAGATGCATTATATCCATGTATGCATAGATGTATATGGGTAATTTGTTTCTTTGGCAATTGAACTGTATATGGTAACACATTCTAGCCAGTTTTTAGAGTGCAGAGCAAAGTAATTAAACTAGGTGTCCAGAAAGTCACAATACTTAGTCCTTCATTGCCTTCATATGCATCATTAGAGGCTACAGCAGAAGATAAGTGAGACAGGTTCATGTTGTCTCCTTTCTCAGCAGGCTCAAAGCCATATCCACAACGTTGTAAGACACTGCTCTACCTCCCACACTGTGTTCAGCACTGAAAAAAATCACTGCCCACCCTCCCTAAAAAAGTGCCGCAATACAGAATAATATCCAGGATCTTGGGCCATAAGGAGAGACAGAGTATGACTATTTGCAGAGTGGCCAGGCCTACTGGACCCGTCTTTTCCTCAAGAGAAATGAGTTCTTACCTCCAGGGGAAGAATAGAAAGCAAGTAAGTGACATTTCTAGGCAACAGTCATTTGTGCTATGAAATATTTTCTATAAACTGAGAGAAGATCAACAAAACCTCAAGCCTCAGCAGGCATCCTTAAAAGATGAATATTTTGAAACTTAGGGGACACGTTTTCCTATAACCTTTAAACCAATATAAAATGAAAGTATATCTTGCATGCATTTTCTTATTCTCCTGATAATCTAAATACATCTATTTTAATACAAATACATAGTGATAGAGATGAAAGGAAAAAAAGATTAATGACCAGACCTGTCTAAAAGGATGCTCTAACATCTCTATTTTTATGTCTTCAGAGCTGTCAAAATAGAAAGTACCCTTGGCTTAAGAATAATGTATTGCTTTAGTAAACAACTATAATAAGAAGTAAAACAAAGTGATATTGGCTTGTACTTTATCTACAGCAATATAAAATGAACATTCAAAGCAACTACCTTGGGTATACACCCATATGGTACAGATAGCAAGGAACTTCACAGTAAAAAGAAAAAAAAAAATCTTAATAAATGAGTATGTATTGCCAGTGATACAATCTTTCCACAGTTATATTAATATCCACTTCTAGGCATAACATTTCTTCCTATTTTATCACTGTTGGAAGAAAATGTCATCAAAAAGCTATGCCATTTGATATGTGTCCAGTTAATCATTGTGTTAGCTGAATGAAACTTGGAAAAACACACTGGAAGTACCGTGTTTTAAAACAAAACAACCTTCAAAAACAAAAACAAACAAACAAACAAAAACAGCTTTGTTCCCTGTAATAACAAAAATATTTATCTCAAGGTTAGTAAGCATTTGCATACTTTGTCACAGCACCTATATCACTTGTTTCTGCTTTCTACAAAAGACATCAAACCTTTCTTCACAGAATCACAGAATTGTAGGGGTTGGAAGGGACCTCAAGAGATCATTGGGTCCAACCTCCCTGCCAAAGCAGGTTCCCTAGAGCAGGTTGCCCAGGTGGGCGTCCAGACAGGCCTTGAATATCTCCAGAGAAGGAGATTCCACAACCTCCATTGCCAGCCTGTTCCAGTGCTCCATCACCCTCACCGTGAAAAAGTTTTTTCGCATGTTGGTGCAGAACTTCCTGTGCTCCATTTTGTGGCCATTGCCCCTTGTTCTGTCCCCAAAAACCACTGAAAAGAGGTTCCCACACTTAAGATATTTGTAAACATTGATAAGATCCCCTCTCAGTCTTCTCTTCCCCAGGCTGAAAAGACCCAGGTCTCTCAGCCTTTCCTCATAGGGAAGATGCTCCAGGCCTCGTATCATCTTTGTGGCCCTCCTCTGGAATCTTTCCAGGAGATTCCTGTCCTTTTTGTACTGGGGAGCCCAGACCTGGATGCAGTACTCCAGTTGAGGTCTGACCAGGGCAGAATAGGGGGGGAGGATCACCTCCCTTGACCTTCTGGCCACACTCCTTTTAATGCACACCAGGATCCCATTGGCCTTCAGAAGTCCTACAGAACTGTGATTCCTAACTTGGAAATTCCAGCTTCATCTACTGTGTTATTGCCCTGCAACAGTCATAAACAAATTTATTGTGGCCACAACTGCACTTATTCTCCACAGTAATACTCAAGATGAATTAACTGACTTCACATTGTCCAATTTTCTGCATTTGCAGAACTGAAGGACTTTTTTGGTTGATGGTTAAAAATATGAAGTTAAAATTTTTATAGATAGAAAGAACATTTTAAAATATTTATATCCCAAATATAAATAAATACTTATATGTAATGCAATAATGCAGGTTTTGTTTTCATATTTACATAAATCTTCCCTAGGCAAGAAACAAATGTAGCAAATGAAGTTAAAATCTGATTAGGAAAAATTGTTTTGGTAATCAATTTGACAGAGAAACATGTTTAGCACTTCCATTAACTAATGATTTTACCATGTCATGGGCACAGGTATAGGTTTCAAGTTAGCTCTGCAATATACCAGAAATATAATGAGGTAAACTAGAAAAGAAATAGTAAGAAACTCTAGTCCAAACCCATGCAGTGCTGAGACACATACACATTGCATACTTCTTTTCCAATTTCAAAACTTCATCATCCTTCATGAAATTGTGTTTGGAATACCACTATACTTAGATCAGTTCACTCAGTCACAGGTTCATCACAAAAAATGCAAGTTACTGAGAAACAGTATGCTAGTTCCAGCAACTTAAAATTCATTAGAAATTTGTATCACAAAACAATCTCAGATACTATTGTTTTTAGGACATAAAAAGTTAAGCACTTTTTTTTCATCAGAAAGTAAAGTCTGAAAACTTTTACCTAAAGCAGAAACAGGTCTGAAGAAATAGTTTAATCTTAGATGCAATGATCTTCATGTAATAAACTAACATAGAACAAGGAGGTTGTTGCCAGCTATATGACACTGATGGTCACATCCCAGCCTTCCAACAACCTTCCAAACTTCAGCAGATCATACCAGAGAAAGAAATGCAAAAACTGATCTTTCTCTTTTACAGTTCTGTTGGTGTATACCTGCTTCCCTTCCTCCCACCAAGCAGAACCGCAGAAACCCAGGGATCATGAGGAGGTGCACTGCCAAGGTGTAAGACCGTCATCAAGCACTTCTTATGCACAGGTGAAATAAAAGAAAAACAAACAAACAAAAAAACCTCAAAACTCTCTACACTAGCAAGAGCCAAAAATAGAAGGCGGGATTCAGTAGGTGAAACATAGGCATCTAGAGCCATTTGGAGATGTTGCATAATGATTTTCAAAGTGATTTCTGTACTTATTTAAAATTGGAACAAATGTTCCTAATATTTTAGAAGCTTACTTCTGTCATAAACGTGAAGAAAGATACGTCTTAAAAAAAAAAATTTAATCCAAAAAAAAATAAGAGGAAGATTTAACTCAATTTCTTAATTTCAGGCAAGAAATACAAACTTAAGCTTGCTGCCTTAGAGTTATGAATAAATATTGGTCTACTAAATTGAGAGCCTGTGTCTTTAATCCCAAAGTCTGTGTACCCTTGACTACTTTATTATGACTGAAAGAAACTATTGCATTTAGAGTTTTCTTCTTCTTCATCAATTATATATCATACACTTCATATCTGCTTGCCTTTTCAGTCCTTTCAGTCTAGAATCATGTTCTACCATCCTGATGCTCACTGAAGATTTACCCGTGTGCTTTCCCTGGGCTAAGCAGGGTCTAACATGTTCACTGTAAACTAGTGAGCAGATATTTTTCTAAGTAGCAAAAAAAAGCATTAGAAGAAAAGAATAGATCAGGTAGCCTTCCAGAAATCAAAATAGGTATCTAGTAAACTTCTCTGGTGCTGTTTTCTCCTCTCCATTGAAACCTGCCGATGTTTCAGCTGGGGCAGAGCAGTGCTCACACAGAGCCAAGGACGTTCCAGCTTCTGGTGCTGCCCTGCCAGTGAGGAGGCCGGGAGGGCACCAGGATCTGGGAGGAGACGCAGCCAGGACAGCTGGCCCCGGCTGCCCAAAGGGATGTCCCATGCCATAGATGTTGTGCTCAGCAATAAAAGCTGGGGAGAAGAAGGAAGAAGGTTGGGGACATTTGGAGTGATGGTGTTTGTCTTCCCAAGGAACCATTCTGCATCCTGTGCCCTACTTTCCTGGAATTGGCTGAGCACTTGCCTGTCAGCTGGAAATAGCAAATGAATTTCTTTCCACTTTGCTTGCACATGAAGCTTTTGTTTTACCTAGTGAACTATCTTCGTCTCAACCACGAGTTCTCATACTTTTACCTTTCTGATTCTCTCCTCCATCCCACCTGGGGAGAGTGAGCAGGTGCCTATGAGGTACTGAGCTGCCTACTGGTCTTAAACCACAACAGGGGGTGTGAACCACAGAAAACAGAAACTTTATCACTGTTTAAAAACAAACAAATAAAAACAAACACCCCCCCCCCAAAAAAAAAAAAAAAAAAAAAAAAAGATTTTGTGTGTGTGTGTCAAACTTGGAGAAAGGAATAGTGGCATGTTCCTAAACTGGATACCAGTTAAGCACTGATTCACAAAACATCAACAATGCGTCATTCCTCAGTTTGTTTAAAATTAAATGAGAATGACTGAGATGAAAACCCCTAGGAGGAAACTGGTCCCCGAAATTCTGTTTTTAATATTTGTTAGATTAGGTATTGAAGTCTAATTCACTGCAACAGCAAAATGTTTACCTTTTCATTGTTTTTATGATCGCAGAAAATCAATATTTTTTAAACTAGGATTGAGTATAAGGGTGGAATAACACCACCATAGGAAGAAAAACAGAAAGATTTGCTGCAGAATTTAACAATTTGATGCATTTAAGATGGACCATGTTTCTCTCCTGGGAGGAAAGATGGAACAGTACCTGCTCCCATTGCACAGCTCCAACAACAGGTCTGCAAGAGCCTGAGAACTTGCTCACAGCCAGGAGGTTAGGAAAGAAACATTCTTCCAGTGAACACCTCGTGCAGTCTGTTGTTCAATAAAGATAGTGGGAAGAGCACTTCAGTATGTGCACTGGCCACTTCTGCAGTACAAGATGGCACCCCGGACTCCATAAACTATCTCTTCTCAGGGCTACAAAGTAACTTAGTTACCAAAGATGACAGACCTTAAAGCTGTGGGACATCATGAGCTCTTGATGTACTTGTAAGGTATAGGTCCTAGATCCAAAGGATTATTTGTGGTGACAAATCTGAGTTGAATCCATGTTTGCAGGGGCCAGGGGAGCCCAGTTCTGATTTACGTTACGTTACGTTACTGCAGTTTTGGAAGAAAGAAAACGGATCTGCAACAAAGTCCTATGTAGATTTGACCAAAACACTTATTACTAAAAAAATCAAAATTATTTACATTTTTGGGTGCTAGGGGAACAGAGTCCTGTGAAAATTTGACCTTTAGCCCCAGTTTGACCCTGTGCCTCAATTCCTCATCATTAAAGCAGTACTTAGGCTACATCAGTATCAGTATATTGTGGAGCTGCAGATCAGTATCACCTGTGTTAAAGTTCCCATATTCACGTAAAGTATATTTTTATTTTTTATTAAACCCGTAGTAGCTGTAGTATGGTCCTGTGGACACAATGATCATCAGTGGCTAAAGATCACCTGTGCTCCTGCAACACGTATTTTTTGTCTAGTTTCATCCAAAAGAAATCCACTTAGGGTGTATTTACACTATTGACTGCTATGGCATTAAGAGGGAAGGCCTAAGGTTCAATTTTGCTGCATGGTGCTCTGGTCCTGGGATACCATGCCTGGACCAGAGGTGAAGTGTTCACCAGTGGACAAGCTACAGTGCACAGCACGTATGAATGGAGCACTATCTCCTAGAAAGAAGGACTATCAAGAAGGACTTTGCACGTCTGGGTGCAGGAGGTGTGCTTTGCAGCAGCATCCCAAGAAGAAAATCCTCCAAAGTGCTCCAGGAGTCTGCTTTGTGTCTCCAAGAACAAGCACAATGCCATTTAGTACCAAAATAATTCATCTGGTACCTGTTAGAGTAGGCACCCCTGCATCTTCCACATGTTCTGAACCAGGGCATGGAATGTGGTGACTATCAGAAGATTCACTTCAATAACATTTTCCCAGTTCCAAGTAAAATGTTAACATACAGCCTTCCTAAGATTTTTTCCTACTGTGGAAATACACACAGACTTAAGACAAGTATATCTTTATTCAGACCTCAATATGCAAAGTTGTTGAAGCAAGGCAATAAATCCTGATGTTAAGCATATGATGTTATTGCTATTACTTACTGTAAGATTTGTTGCTATATAATTTACCCAAGCAAATAATGGAAACTCTGTCCTGAGAAGTTGGTGGTGTCATGAACAGCTCCTGTAGTCAGGAGGGAAGATTTGTTTATGAATGTTGTTTATGAATATTTGTTGGTTCAGAATGGAACAATATGCACAGTTTTGGTCTCAAGGATGAAGAGTCATTTTTGTCACATGCATAAAGTATGTGAAAATTTCAGAAGTTGAACATTTATACAAATCCTAAAGAAATTTCTGCTCCCAGACAAAAATCTGTATATGAAAACCCAACTATCTAAAATTAGGCAATTATATATATTTTTAGCCATCCAAGTAAAAGTGAGCTGATTTTCAGACTGAAAAACCACTTTTAACCACAGTCAACAGCAGCTGCAATTACTGAGATGTTCAGAACATATAATCCACTCATGTATGCCTGAAAAGGATTTAAGTGTTTAACTTCACTCAAAAAGGTAAAAGGTTCAACTAAAACTTGAAAAGAAGTAAACCCAAAATTACACAGGCAAAGATGAAAACATATGTATATAGACAGCACTCACATCTTACCTAGAAGGCTAATTTTAGGATAAAAGCAGAGCTCCAAACAGAAATATTGGTTGAGTATAGGTATTTTAAGGTCTCATCCTGTGAACTGTTCTATGCTGATGCCATACTTTACTGGGTATGGAACAACTGAATAAATTATAGAAGGCATTCAGCAGGTCAGTAAATTTATAAAATTAAAATCTGTAGTACACTTTTCTACTGGGAACACTGGGTTGAACTGAGGTAAAGATAAAATCTCAGTTTAAAAACTAAAAAGAAAATAAATTGAGTTTTGAAGTTATATGATGCTGTACTACACTGATAAGCCTTCAAAAATTAGTGAGAATCACATACAGGCAGCAATGTTATTCATCTCTCCATGGACTATTAATGTAGGATTACTGAATATATACAAGAATATTATTTATTCGTCTGCAATGGAAAGTGCCCAAATAAACATAAGTAAGCTTCACATATTGACGGAGTTTTTATATATATGTTTTCCATAATTGTGCTCAAAAGAAATGTTTGTTTATTTTAGATAAGAGGCATAGTAGAATAAAGCAGTAGAATTGTTCATAATTTTCTATTGCTGGTTTTCAAGTTAAACTATTAAATATTTGTCTATAAAGCTGGGTGAAATCTATTTTAACTACAAGTTAATAAAACAGGTTTTTAATATCATAGCCTCATTCAATTACAAAGGGAATTATGCACTTAGGGTTCATCTGTGACCAAAACTATAAATACACATTTTGATTGCATCACTGATATTGACTCAGAGAGTCACCAGTGACCAAGCCTCCTCAAAAACCTTTTTCAGCTTGAAACAATTAGTCTTTTAAGTACGTAGTAACCATTATTGGTTACATGCTACTAATGATTTTGTTAAATCATGAATTTTGGGGAACATATCCATATCTACTGCATATATCATGAAAATTTTCAAGTAGCTTCAATGAAATTGGAATATTCTGACTTGTAACAGATTAAACATTTAAACTATACTGGAGAAATAAAAACTTCATTTTTTTTTTTTTTAATAAGCTTCTTTTTTATTTTATTTTTCCTAAACACATATTTTGTGCTCTTTTATTAATTTGAGCAATTTTAAAGCAGGTTTCACAGGATATGAATCTCAGCATTACATATTCTCTTGGCTCCTGGAGGGATATGTTTCTATTTTTATGAGTTATTGGCATAATTAAAACAAACAAAAAACACTTGTGTCTTAAGTTATGCGTTAAACCAAAATTTTACCATTTTTTTCCAGCATGTTGGGACACTAAAAATATCTTTGAAAACTAAAAGATAGTTTCACCTATGTGCTCAGTTTTCCACAGCAGATTTAAATATCAGTTCAATTATTCTTATTTTGTTGGAAGGCTGATATGAATTATATGTGCTTAATGTGTAGTGTTAGATCTAAGATTTCATCCATTTGCATTTATAATTAAATAAATACTTCTTGTTTGGAATTTTCACAAGATTAGAAAGCCATATAATAGTCCATTAATTTTTAATATGTAAGTCATTTCCAAAAGTAACACTGAAAGTTGAAAGTGAAGGGTATACATCATAAATGATACTATGGACCATAATCTCAAAACCACTTTGCAACCCTGTGCTCACGAAGTGTCATGCAGTAGTGCCTGTGTGGCTCCCATATTCAGCCATATTCTATTCCTAAGCATGGGGACTCAGCTACACTTAAATTAAACTAATATGTATGTTTGTGTGAAAATAAAGGAAAATTTCTCAACGTGGCAATATATTTTTTCCTTTTTTTTTCTTTGTTTTTCTTTTTTTTTTTTTTTATAGTTGGGACTCTGAATTCATTTAAATAAGAAATAATGTAGGCATATTAAGCTCTCCATATGGTGAACTTAGTTTAAATATATACATACACATACATGCACTGCATGTATCCTTTATCTTCCATTAACAGTTTTGGCTCCTCTCTCATTTGTTGTGTGCCATTTGTTCCAGGCTTATTATTCCAACTCAGTCTTTTTTTCTAGCTATAACATAAATGAAATCAAAACCAGACTTGAATTAACATCTACTAATTCAGATGTGGTGGTTTACAGAAACCCATTAGTTACTGGATTTTAAGCCTTGTGCAGCCACCAATTATCGATGGAGTATCAGCACATTTTGACATCTTCAGAAATGTGTACATATGCATAACCACTCTTAAAGTTGATATATTACAGATATGCTAAGTTTCCTCCTTTAAGGTTTTATATATACTCGTGGATACTAGTGGATACACTATAATAACAACAAACTGACCCCAAACCAACTAAAATCAATAGAAACACTGGATTTGGCCCAACTGTCCCCCTACTATGTTCTGGAAGAAAAAACTTTAGGATAACAATAAAATAATAAGAACTTCAAAAATGCTAGGGAATAGATATGAAGAGAAGGGAGAGGATTACAAGAAAAATAACTTGTGTTAAAATCCCTTCAGTCCATTATCCCTCTTAGACTGAACTAAATTCTTCCAAGATAGCACTAAATAGTCTTTTGATACATTTGATTTTTTACACTCTTTATGCGTATAGCACTACAGCACTCCAGCTCTGAAAGCGATGCTCATCTGGAGAAATAATAATAATAATAAAAAGTATTGTCAGTCACAGTACCAGTACTAACAGTAAAAGGCAAAAATGCCGCAAGCAAGGAAACATGCACTTGAAATCACTCATGTCTTCTTGATTAATAACATGAAGTTACCGCGAAACTCTGTGAACAGATTCTCTTGCATACGTTACCTATCCATTTTAAGTAGAGTTTGCTCAAATAAACAAATGCATAGCAACATGCCTGGAAGATTTTCTCTTCTACAGGGAAGCTTTTGAATAGTGGTAAGCATTTGCCTTCTGTCTTGAAAGAAATGGAAAGATGGCAACTTAGTATTCACAGTAGCATGGATTACCCAATGTCCAAAAGTTACTAGAAATTGCTGTGGCTCTGCCTTGAGTTGTCCATTTTATGATCAGTCCATTCCCTGTTTGCTATAGCAAACATGAATGTATGGAAACTATTCCTGAGAGCTCAGAAAGACTTTCCATATTAATCCCTAATTTGAAAACATGTACACACATGTAAACACTCCAAATACCCTTATAATACATTTTATTCAAGAGTCGATTCCTTTATCGACTATTGATCTCTAGCCACAAATATTCATAAGAGATAATGCATTTTAGGAAATGCAACTGTTCTGAGGGCAGAGAAGGTAACAGCTGAATTTAAATTAAATTTAAATAACTGCAGAAACTGTTACATATTCCTTTTTATTATTATCTATTTTTTATTATTTTTGTCAGGCATTATGTTATCTATAATCAACAAAATATGAACATATTCTTCTTGAGATAATTTAAATTTTATTACCTCCATTTCCTCCTCCTTTTTCAGCTTTGCCTACATTTGGGATTTATAAATTCACAGAGATAACCAATCACCTTTTCTTATTGTTGGACATATTGTAGATGGTAGACTGAAATATTGCAAGAAAAATAAAATGAACAAACATACCCACTGCTTTTAAATCTGATAGGATTTTGAGTAGCTTATGTTCCAAAATTTTTCGCAACAATCATAAGACTGTGTATTTTCAAGCTATAACAAACATTTGCACAGTTAGAACACATCCTCGTCTAAAGTATGAGAAAACATTCTTTCCATGCTGCTGAGTATTTGTGAGGCCTATAATATAAAATAATAAACAAAACTCAAGCTGGAAGTGAGATCTCCTTAGACTATGCTCCCCAAGTTAGGATTAGTACCTGACTAAGTAAAGGTTAACTCATGGTAGCACAGCTAAAAGCAACCCCATGAAGATGCCTGTCCATGGTGGCAACAAACCACTGTGAGAAAACATTATCCAGGACACTGGTAGCATTTTTTAAAGTGGCTTAGATACTTCATTATTATTATTACTACTCTTTTTTTTTTTTTTTTTTTTTTTTTTTAGATTTAAAATAAACTAAGCCCACACAAAAGTAAGCTCCCTTAGCATTATTTTTTTAGCAATGGATAAATGAATAATGCTTGGTATGGCTTCATCTACTATTGTCTTGAAATAATATCTCCACTATATGTCAGCAACTTCATCTAAGGATAGAAAGAAAAACAAATGGAGCTCACAAACTGTGAAATGAACAATGATGAACAAACCTGTCAGACTATAGCTACAACACACCCATCATACCCAGCATGTTAAAGCACAATAACGAGTACAGTTTCTCTGATAAAAGAGAAAGAGAAGCAAGAATATATTGATTTTTTTTTCCAATATTCAAGCCCATAAGATTTCTCCACCTAAAAACAAAATAAAACAAAACAAAACAAAAAATAAATAAAACCTTAATCAAGATTTATTTTCTAAGTCCTATTTAAATAAATAAATAAACAACAACAACAACAAAAACACACCTGCTTTATCATGACTTCTTTGGTAAGTTCATACTGCACCTTTTCATATTACTCTGTGCTTTTCTTTAGACATCCCTAAAAACTTATTTCCAAACTTTGAAATCAGTATGAGAAATCAGTAGTGATTTTTCCCTTTCCTGAAACAAATGAGCAGCATTTGAAAGTTTCCAAATATACAATCACATTTTTAAAAATAGAAATTTAATGAGATTTCTGTCTCTCTCTCTGGCCATATTCTGTAGATGTGTCTATGGACCTGTATGGCTGCAGTTGGCATGTTTATCTGTATTTTTGCAGTTTGCATAAATGTACCTCAGCATACTGACACATGGTGTTCTTCTGTTGCATCCTTAGCTCAAAAGTATCACAGATAAATGGAAAAGTTTTAACAGTCAAGATCCTCAAATCCATGGTGTTTCTAAGTGGTAGAAAGGCCTGTGATTTACCAGCTATTACTTCCTGCATAAATGCAGTTTTGAAATACGTAGCACTGTGTGGTAGCATTTGACAGAAACATAATACTCTAGGAAGATTAGAAATATATGAATTCCAAAAGGTCAAGGACTAATCAAATCATGCATATAATAAGAAACTTGCGTTCTTTTCTATTTGACAACTTTTACAGCAGATGAAAGAAATAAGCTCATCTATAAGTGGTTAAGAGAGATATGTTAGGCATTTTGCATTTTCACACAGAAAACTGAAATGCAGGTATAAAAAAACACATGATTTCCTTTTGTTGCTTCCGTGTTTTCCATATTACCCATTGTCATAAGAAAAAAAAAATCCATTTATTTATACTACCAGGAAAGGGAAGGGAGGGAATTTTCAGTTTTGGAGTGAAATATTTTGCTTTTTAAAAAATATTGATACTTTTCTTTTTGAGAAGAATTCCCTTCTGTTACTGCTGAATAGTATGTGAACAACTTCAGTGTCATTGAGTTGCTACAGGGCATGAAACTCACAGTAAGAAACTATCTGTGGAAAAGAACTGCTATCATAAAAAGGATGTTTGAAAAAAGGCTGTATGAAAAATACCACTGAATAAATTTCAGACTTTCTTTCAGACTTTAACCATTTGTTAGTGACAATTTTGAAAATTTGGAAGCCACAATTCAAATAGATTTTCCTACCATATATGTACTATAACTGTTTAATTCATATCATCAGTGTTGTCATATTGAACGTGGAGATCACGTATAAATATTTAAATTGGGTATTACACTTAGAACTGCTGGCTCCATTCAGAACAGAAATAAAGACATGAAGTCATTACCAACACATTTAACTTCAGCCACTTAAAGATTGGATTATATTATTCAGCATGACAAAATAAAGACTAAAAATGTACTCTACATGAATAGCTAGTTACCACTGTGGACTGCTTATTAGAAGGCCTAAGCATGTAGTACGGGGCTTGGGAGGCTCCTGCCTCCCCTGTCTCTTCCCTAGCCCCCAGAGAAAGGCACATGGAGTACATTTCACAAATAGACATTTTTCCCTGGAGGGCTTAAAAAACCCTCCTTTTCCCAGTAAGCCATATTTTCCCTATATTTTTCTTCAATTGTCTTGTGGTGTGCAATAGTGAAGAGAGACGAAAGGGACAGCTGCTTCCCTCAGTATCTCATAGAGATATGAGAGGGTCTTGTAAATTCCAATTGATATGTGTGATACACTTCACAACAGAAGGTTACACTTACCGCGGGGTCCAAAGAATCCAAGGAGAAGATAAAATGAGTGTGGCTTGTAGAGATTTGAGGTGCTCACATTAGGATTACTTTGCCCAGCACACGCCTGCAGCAGAAATTTACACCTTCTTGGCTATCCCCATATATAAGATACTACTCCTTACCCTTCCCACAATCTACCATTTTTTATTTGAACAGTTCACTGAATATGGTGGCCTCTGATTAAGATTATAGCAATAGTTCAGATGGAGGTTGTATCACAGCACATTCACAAAAGGGAATGCCAGATTCTCCAGCAAAATAGTTTAGGTGTTCTGTGAGCATGAATACTTGAAACCCTGACATTCCTAAAACAAAAGTGTTTGCTTTTATATATGAAGTGTCAGATTTGAGTTCAGTGATCATAGGAAGATTAACTTAACGATATTTTCTAACCATATTTTAATATTGTTTCTCAGGGAAGGCAAAAAGAGAAGGAGGGGAGAGAGGGGAGAGGAGAGGAGTTGAGGTGAAGGCAGGGGAGGGGAGATATTAGTCTTGTTGGTTTTATTCTTGGTTTTATTTTTTGAGAAAAAAAAAAAAAAGAAAAAAAAAAGAAAGAACGAAACAAGTTCTAAGAGATTTGATCTTGTTGTCAATGAGTCTATAATTAACACGTGCCTGAATGTGAGATCATGAATCTTCATCTTTTTGCAGAGCATGTAAACCACTTTATATGAAATGGCTTAGGTGATTCCATTATTTTCAGATCATGTCCTTAAAGCAACACCTTTTCCTTTCATTGCATTTCCTCTCTCTTCATCTTATAGCAGCTGTGTACAGCCAAATAATGCCTGACAGAGTTGAAAAGCTGGGGGTGGATTGTTGAGTTTTTTTGAACATCTAAATTCTTGTTTTTCTGACAAGCCTGCTAATCCCAAGTGCTGTTTTTAGATACCAAAATTATATGTTAAAGAACAGATTCAGGATTTCCTTTTCAAATCCCTGTAAAGAGAAGATTGCATACCAAAAGAGAAAGATGGGGGGGAAGAGATAATTTTCATACTGCTTAGTGATAATTTGTATAATACATGAATTTCAAAAATGAGAGTAATAGTAAGGCCCTCTGGTAATAATGCTGCCTGCTGCACAGGCCAAGTGGTGTACAGGCCCTGTACTCATAGTTTTTCAGGCATGTGTATAACTTTGTTAATGCATATGTAATTTATTAATGAAGCATATTCCATACTGGTGGCTTCTGTCACACTCTGGGCATCCATTGAAAGTTAAAACTGTCATTTTGTATCAGGGTAAAGTAGTACTTTTCTGACAAATGTGGAAGCTGAAGTAGTCTCTCACATAAAGGAACAAACAACTCCCCCAAGAAGGGGGAGAAGAGGCAGGGATGGTGTAGGTCCACAACTCCCAAACCACAATCCCTTTAAATACAGCTCAGAGAGAGGGAAACTGATGCTCAAATTTTGGCTGGATGGCAATAGGACATTGGCAAAGCGGATCAGAGATACACCCTGCCTTTGAACCATCCCCTCTCTTCTTCTCTTTCCACACTTGGAAAGGAGCCAGATGGGTAAGAAGGCAATGTGTCTTTTTTTTTTTTTTCCTCTATGGGGTGTCCCTGCCCACCTTCTCTGATCAGCAGCAACCAGCTCTGAGTAGCATGAGGACCTAAAACACATCCCCTCCTGTTGCTTTGTGATGCTTTTCTTTCTGTCATCTGTACCTCGAGGGAAGTCACAGACAGTGTTACCCAGAGGCAGAGCAGAAAGCCATCCATCTGGTAAGTGGAAATCCCACTTACCAGCCCCAGTGAAGTTCAGTGACATCTGGGATCAGATGAAATGACACTTAGGTGAAGGGAGGCCCATGGTACAGATGTCTGCTGACACAGCTGACAGGAAATCCTGACAGGATTTCGTCAACTTAAAGACAAAGAGTTCATTATCAATTCTGCAATCCTCTTCACACAAAAGTTTGAGATGACAGTGGATTGTGAAGTATAAGCAGATGTAATAAAGAACTACAAGATGTTATTCCCATTTATCTTTTTACTTGTTTTCTGAAAGCCAAGCATTTATGCAAGCAGCACAATAAGGAAAATAAAGGGAAACATTTTCACCTAAAATAAAAGGTCTTGAGAGTACCAAAAACATGTTATCAGCCTTATTACATAGATTTTGACCACTGTAGAGTGGCTCCTGCCACTGATGTTTGTCCCCCATGAGGGGACAAACTGATGGCCACAAAATTCTGTGAAGACAAAACTCAGAAAGAGTGTCTTCCACCTTGTGAGAAAACCATTATATTGCTCCTAAAGTCCAACATCCAAACCTGCAAATTTTCATCTTCTGTCCCACGCTCAACCTGATTATTTTCAGTTTCAAATAACTGAAGTACCTCCAAACACATTAAAGATTTTAATAACTGCAGCAGAGGTTTATCCAGCTTTAGACTGGAGTCATCATAGGAAAACAGGTATTTCTGGGGTGCAACTTATCCACCTGTTTTGTCTGATGTGTTAAAAAGTCTTAGTGCTTTTTCCACTGACTCAGCAGACTTGTAGAAAACTCTGCTGTAGATACTAAAGACAGCAAACATAAATCATAACCCACATACCTAAAGTTAGGTGTTTAAGTTTGTATTTACATATCTAATTAGATGGCTCAATTTTCTAAACTGCAAAAACCTGTCGTTTCTTTCTTCACCAAATGCAAAGATGACTTTAGTCTAATTGGCCAACAGTTTTTGCTGTTGTACATTGCTTATCTCAAACAATCCTACTTTTAAATTATAAATTTTTGGATGCTGATATCAATTCTACTAGATGTGAAAGGAATTCTTAACAGAATCTCAAAAGCCAACTCTGGTGTTGCATATACTTAATGCTAATATTCAGGCATACCTGAAAAATATAACATTGCTCTTAGAACAAAGAGAATGAATTGCAGTAAGAAGTCGGGTAAGTTTAGCTTTTTATGAACAGCTATAACATTTTACTCAATTAGTAAAGATGAATATTATAAAAGAAAGAACAAAGGGAAGGTGCCTTTTTTTAACATTTCTAGATTACACTCAGTAGTTATAATCTGCTGGATAAATATAAACTCAAAAATATTCTGTTGCTTGCACTTAAGATATTTGACACTATAATTTGCAGAAAACAATGCAGCTAAAAAATCCCTTACATATGGAAATAACCAATATATATGGTCACAGAATGAGGAGTTTCTCAATGAATTAATATGGTGCACTATAATATTATTAAAGCTAGAAGAAAAAAAAAACCTCAAATATCCTAGAAATGTCTCAGACTCCACAGTATTTTAAAGTCTAGACCAGTCCAGTATTAGATAAATTTATTTAATATTATTGTGAAAATCATTTGAACTAATAGGAAAATTTAAAGGAATTTTATAGAAACATTGTATTCACATGCTTTAGAAAAAGTTCAGACATTTGAAAATAATAGCAGAAATGTAGGGGATACTCATAGACCATACTACAAAGTGTAATATTTGCCTAATTTTGAAGCTACCAAAACCCCCTTATATAAAGACTCACCTCACCATGCCTTTTTCTAATGGTTTTGTTTGGACGTCAGTGCATTCCTTGCAGAAACACACTGTAGAAATGTAACTCATGGTATTATCTTAAATTCATCTTTAATAAACAACCTGTCCCCTCATTGGAGTTAGGGGATTAATTAAACCCATAAACTTGAAAGTTCTTATCTCTGGAGTTGCTCTCACAGACAACACGCATAAAAGCCAGCTACTTGCAACGAGTTATAAATCTGCCTGAAAAACAGATTATTTTATACCTGAAAAAATGAGGCCTGCTGCTCAGAATAAATTAATCAGTCAAGCACAACCCAAACATAAGTTCTTGTACTGCAAACTATAGAAATATAGAAATTAATTAGTTCAAGCAAACTTGTCTAGCTGCTTTTTGAAATCCCCCATAAAAGCACTCCCTACTAACGTGAAAATTGTTCAAAATTTGTGAGGATACAATTTATAGATAAATACTGACAAGAATTTGTCCGAGACATTTTTTTTTTTTTTTTAATAAATACTCTGTTTCAGGGAAAAGAGGGTGTTGCAGGGTGGTTAAGAATCATCATAATTCCATGATTCCATGAACCAATTTCATGAAATTTAAAAGTACAAAAAATGTAAATTCAAAAAAGCCAAGCAAATGGAAAGATTCTCTAAGTTTTGGTGTGTCGTTTCTTTCTCAAATAACACTGATTATTTTCAACTTCCTTCAAGAGAAAGACAAGTTGGTAAGAGGAGAGATCAAGTTACCAAAAAAAATAAATAAATCAATTTTGTGTTTTATTATTCACATAAGATTATCTGGTATTGGCAGTCAAAGAAAAGACTTCAACAAATTATAAATTGCATAAATGCGTGTTTCTTTTAAAAATTATTTACAATGAAACATACGTCTCAAGTTGGTTCATACTTTTTCCAATACATAAACATTCTTTTTGGACAGCATTTTTCAACATTAAATAGTACCGGTTACCAAAATTGTACAACTGGACTTTGTAAATTTGTAAACCACAAATACTGCACAGCAGAACTCAATGCAATGCTAAAGGAAAATTTTGCTGTTGCAATACCAAGTTGGACCATCTTAACTCATGAAGGACAAGATTCTATCACTTTATTTTATGATGAGTAGCATCTTAATGAAGGAAATACTCCTACTGACTCTGCTGGGATTAAACATAAACTGATATGTCTAATGTGAAGAAGTGAATCAGAATCTGATTCAGTTACTGGTAAGAGAGACCTGGATCCTGAACATCTGACTGCACAGGAACATCTGACTATTGTGAACACTTCTCCCTCTGAGATATAACAAAAGTATTTTCTTTATAAAAGAAGACAAATGAACCAAATGCATTTTTCACCAGAATTTTATAACTATGATTTTATGTTATATTTTACCTTTACATTTACTACAGAGATTATTATTGTTAACTAGAATACTATTTTTTTCATGTGTGTGTGTGTTGAAGTAATTTCCGTTACCAGCCTATCTAAAATGCAAGCCATTCTATAGAAAATTTAATGTGCATGTGTACATAAATCTACTCAGTCTTCTACAACAATATTCTAGAAAAAGGATTCAAAAAAATCGATTTACAAAGTAAATAATTGCTCTCTATGTCTCTACAAGACTTTCCTTTTACTTGCTTTTTAGCTACAATTTATGAAAAGTAGTAAAGTGTTGGTCCTCTAAAAAATCTATTTTCAAAAGATTTAAATGGTGTGCAGTTGAATTTTTCAACATACTATGGACAGAAAAAAATCTGCCTTGTTCTTTAACTTATTATTTTTCAAAGGAGATAATCCTATTTTACATAAGCCACAAATGTAATAATGGAGCCAGAAATTTAAAACAAGTCATAATCATCATTAATCGTGCAAAATTAGATCATTTCTGTATACATGAAGGAGACTAAATAGGCAATGGTTTGTTCTATTATTTCACATTATTCAAAATAATTTTTTTTCCATGCTGTATGAACCTCTTCATATAACTTAAAGAATGATAAATATTGCATGGTGAGCATACCAAAATTTCATTTTTTTTTTGCTCTGTCAAAGGGATAGTGTGTCATTCTCCTTGGAAATTTAACCCACAGGACAGACAGCCTTGCTGTCAACACAAATCTAATGTTTAACTGTGAAAATAACCAAGCCATCCTTTTGGGGAAACGGAAGGACTCTGATGAGTAGGAATTGGGAGAAAGGAAGGTGCTCAAGGAGAAGTCCTGGCCAATGCTAAGGCAAAATCCAGAGTGAAAGACCCAGAACTGAGCAGTTCTCAGTAACGTCCTTAGAAAGTCTTTTTGCTTTTGCTGTCACTGCATTTTAGAGGTAGAAATGCTACAGACATTATTATTTGGCTACTGGTAGCTGACAGATCACAAAAGTAAATATGTTCATATTTTGAGCTGTCACTGGAGGAAATTCTATCTCAAACCAAGTATATTTCTGATATATATTACTTAGAACTCATTAACATGTGCAGAAAGGGGAAAAGAAACAAACAAAACCCTACTATTTTCAGTCTGCATACTTTCTACACTCTTCCAAGAGGAAGAGAAGTATTGCCTCTGTCCTCTACTCCCCCACACACACTGAAAGGTGGACAGAATTGTAAGCACCAGCATCTACATTATTTGCCTGCTCTTGTAAGGAAATGAAGGTTGTATCCCATTCACGTACAGAATTGTCCACACTAATTCTAGCCTCTTCTTAGAGCTTCAAGGAAGGCAATGTTTATATACAATACCATTGAGATTTTACAATTTCATCATCTAATCCCTCTCACCTAAGAAATGTATACTTGGAAAGGGCTGGTAACAGAGAGAACTGTAACCTTTTCTCACTCTATTTTTTTTTTTTCTCAGATTAATATTTTCCTTTTATTCCCAGCAAATTTTGTATTATTATTTAGTACCACAGGCATTCATGAACATCTTATACTTACCATTAGCACTGTACTTTTTAAAACTGAAGCTAAAACTAATAAATAAAGCTTTAAATTCATCCTCTGATGCTAGTCTTCTAATCATGCAGCAGCAAGACAGAACACAGTAAGCAACATCCATTTGCAGAGCTGGAGAATAACTGCATCGATTTACTAGTAAAATACCCTGCTACTATGGACTAAGTCAATCCTCCACAGGAAAAGCTTACACAGAGAGAACCAGGGATATCATAAATTTACAGCCTAGTTTAAGGTGATGGAATTTATAATAGATTTTCCATTTATTTAGTGAGAGGAGTTTTAAGAAAAATGTACAAATAGATTGCTTTTCCATTACTCATTCACAAACATCAACTGTGAAAACAAATTCACCCTTTTTAAACTAAAATACTATATAGGTTGAAAACATTCAAACAATGCAATTTGTACACTAAGCTACTAAAACGAAAAATTATCTTGGATTTCTGTACTTACTCAGACCAATACATGCTGTTTTATATCTCAGAATCATGTAGAAATCTGCAAAGTTTTCTGTCGACTACTCCTTAATTTAACAAAGCAAGGTTATATATGGAGCAGACTGACAAAATCTTGTTATTTAAGGGATGAAAATCCTCTGGGGCTTGTTCTAGATCTCGATAATGTCCTTGACTGTATTGTGTGTGGTGGAACCAAGTAAGGTATATAATATATGCATAAGGTATTTCACAAAAAAAAAAATGTTAAAGCAAGCTGTGTTACTTGGGGAAAATAAATTGTACTCCAAACAGTTTTATCAGATTGATTAAACTAAGGTTGGATTCTTGCTCTGAAATCTCATGTTAAGTTGACGTAACTCCTCTAGTTCAGTGATGTATAGGAAACACAGTAGAGAAAAAAAAAAAAAAAGTCAGACTGCCATCTCTTTTTACAGGACTAAAATGAGGGCAAAGGAAGTTGGTTCAGACCCTTCTCCTCTTCAGCCAATCTCTCCACTCATTCTGCTACACAACCTTCTCTAATAGGGTGCTGTACACATGTTTGCAAAGGGAATGACTGAAAATAGTACGGGTGAATGTAATACCCATCCCTATCTGCTAAACTCTATAGTTCTGATTCTTTCCTGAGGCCAAGAGGTTTCCACTGTGTCCTCTGGAAAACCAACTCCCTGCTGGCATCCCGATAGCCCTGCTGCAGTGATGGTGCTCAGCGTCACTGGAAACTGCAGCAGGATTCAGGCAAACTCAGTGTCACTGTTGTGTCCCAAAAGCTAACAAAAAATTACTATTCCACTCATAACTAAGGAATGGAAATGTTTAATTTAAACATAAGCTGATTTCTGAATATTGACATTTTTTTCAGCATATAATTTACAGTCAGTTAAGTGATTTTACTTCCAATAGACCTCCCTAAAGCTATCTTTTACACATATTGAGAATGTTGTTCAAAGATATCCCTTCAAAGCTAACATATCAAATTCCAGATGGTTTTGTACATTTTGCTTCAATTTTAATTCAAACGAAGGAAAAGGACGATGATGGATTGGACTTTCTTTTAATTTTTATTATTGTTTAAAGTGTAACACATGCTCGTGTTCTTTTTATTTATATTTAGCATTCTTATCCTATTCAGACTTCAGTTTAAAGTAAGCATCATTATCAGAATTACTACATGCAGTGTGTAACTAGCCTGAGAGAAGTTTCCATATGAGGCTGTTAGGATCAAGTTCGTTAATATAGACAACATACATGTAAAACATAACATGTGCTTTGGAGAAAGTGCAGCATGGCTAGCTAATTCGATCAATAAGCCTTAGCACGAGAAGTTAGGTAAATTGGGCAAATTCCAAATACAATCAATTTTTTATTCTCCTATTACTTTGGGGAGAGTAGGTGCACTTTTGAAAGCAAAGTGACACTACCCTTCACTAAACTATAGGAAATATTCACATATGTATGGATCCAGTAGCACAAGTATGTAAAGATATTTAACAATTTGATTACCAAAATCTGCAAACACAGTCCGAAGTGCTTGGTATTTCACAAAATAATTACATGTAATTTGAAAGCAATGGTAAACATTTACAAAAATTATGCTGAAATGACCTACAGTGCTATTATAACATTTAGTTTTTGCCAAGGATAACAAATAAATACAACTAGCTTTCAGGCAGGAAATCTTCTGCTTAAATGAACACAGAAATGTTGTACTTTAGTATAAGGTCACCTAGTCTATAATAAAAGTACAGTTCTATTCCTTCTTTCATTAGAAATATATTCACTTTGTCCTACAGCTTCAATTTCCAATAATTATGTTTCCTGACTTGCTGTATGAGGTAACTGCTGTGTAGAAACATTCCCTTACAGTGTAGAAGTATATTAAGACCTATTATCTCTTCAGGAACCATGCCAAAATATGTGTTTCTGGACTCTTGCAGTTTTGATGTTATGCCAAAAATAGTTTTAAATGTTGTACAACAAAAACTAATAAAAAAGCAAAAGGCTGTGTGTTAGGACATGTAGGCCAATGAAGGACATGGAGAGGGATTTTAAATGGAAAGCCACAGTTGTCTGGTTTGCCCAGTAAGCAGACATCCAACTGGATCCACTTACAAGTTAGCGATCTCCCTGTCCACAGTATTTTGAATTAAACCTTATCTGGCCTTGTTGCAAGACTCATTTCTGAGTATGACTGATTCTCTCAGCTATGGGAAAGGACACAGCACATCTTTGCCTGCAAGAAACTTGAATCTTCCTCCTTCTTCTTCCTTATTGGAGGGGAATCTGATCTCCATAGTGAATTTCTACTTTTTTTTTTTTTTTTTTCTCTCACACATAGGAAATACTTCAAGAAGGATAGAAAACCCTCCAGACCAGGGGCTACTTTAGAAGCAGATTGGACCAGCTCAATAGAAATAACAGTTGTAAATCACAGCTACTTTCTAATTTGTCTGACAAAACCCGCCTAAGAGCAGCTCTGCTCTCTTTCCCATCCCTCTTTCTCCTGCAGTCCCCTGTTCCTTCCTTCCTCCAAAATCCAGCAGGCTGAAAACCAGCCTGTATCACCTTCCTGTCCTCAGAAACAGTTCAACATTAGCTTGGTAAAATATTCCTGACTTGGATTATCCAAGATGTCCTTCAACTAATCCACTGGCCAAGCTGGCAGCACCTTTGAGATCCAGCCTGACACTTCTCAGATGGGGAAGGAGCAGAAATGAAGCAAAATGGTGCCTGGAAGCCACTCCTGCTTTCTCAGACCTCCAGTCTGTAACACAATTTGTATTTTGTGGACAAAACACACTAGGACATTTACAACTCCAAACCAAATGTGGTAGTGCATAAAACAGCTTTTTTTTTTTTCTCTCCATTAAGAAATTACGTCTTAAATAAGCATTTAATCTAGTTAATACTTCTGCCCTCTTATGTGCTTATTATTGAATATATCACAAGCTTCACTTTTTTTTTTTATTTTTTTTTATTTGACTAAGATTGAAGATCCTAGTTATAAATGATAGTCTGGGGAAAATCCTCAGTCCATTCATTTTTCTTCAATTCTTTTGAATGAATTAAATATTTCTTATTCTTTATAATTACATGAATTAAGGCTTCAATAATGTACATTTGAAGATCTGGCATCTTTTATCTATATTATTAATTGAATATTTTTTTTTTAAAAAAAAAAAAAAAGAGAGAGAGCTATGCACAGCTAGTAAAAAAACAGCCACAGTCTATGGCCCCTTTTATTTACTTGGGAAACAAATACTTTCTGACTATCCAAAGGAATTTTTTTATATATATATATATATATTTATTATTATTTTTTTTTTTTCCCATGCTGTTTGGTATCAGTCTTTAGCACAGCTGATACTCCAGCCAGAGATTTTCAAAATGCTGCCTAAGGGATTTAAATGAGGATTATTTTTCTAAGACTTCATTTCCCTCTTTGGATGGGCACCCTCTACACCATCTATTTCCTATTCCATGTTAACAGACTAGATTTCAAATTCCCTTTGAGTACAAGACAAAAAGATACTACATCTCAATTTACAACATCAGAGTTTTGAAAGTGTAGGTGTTAGGAGGAAGCAATGCAATTGCCAGCTTGGCAGTGATGCATATCCCTGCTAAGTACTTTGGGATTGGGAAGACTTTCACATGCTTGAGTTATGTTTATTGAGAAAACTACATAAGTATATGCTTAATTTTAAGCACTTTCTCACAGTTAAGCAGAAGTTTAAATAAACAAAAATAGTATCTTGCTTTGGTGCCCCAAGGAAATACTTGTTATGTGCTGACACCTAAAGATAAGTGCACACTGGGATTTCTTAGGTGAACCTGGTCATTTCTATGCAATTCAGATCAATGAGAATTATTCATGTATATACGTTTGAAAATTGCACCCATTTGCCATTTTGGGCACTTAAGTAACTTAAGGGAAATGGAGACTTCCAGTAATTTCAGTCATTGAGAGTACTCAGCGTTAAAAGGTGTTCTTTGGATGTTATAATTCTTCCAAACACTCTGATAATGGTTTTGGTAGTGCAAGTGGTCCTTGTCCAGTGAAGGACTGGAAAGACTGCAGCTCAGTTACCTCAGGAAAGCAATTTTCTGACCCATTTTTACCTGCATAGTTTACACAGACATTAGATTTAATTTAATTTATTTAAATAGCTTTAATGTAGAGGCTTATTTTCCACTGATCCCAAATTACTCAGACACTGATCAGCATATCAGATACACAACACAAACTTCTTTTTTAGAAAGAGATTGCCTTTATGAGGAGTGAATGTGAAACACTGCATAAGCTCAGGGAAATGACTCCATATGCTGCTGAGAATGAGGCATTCCTTAACATACCAAAAATGCCAACATTTCCCAAAGATTAGGAAAAAAATCTGTTGTGGAAATGATAAGATCCCTAACAAGCTCTAAGTGCTAAAAACTGCCATTTTTGGTGGCAATTCTCAGAAATGATAATACAGTCTTTCTTTCAAATACCATTTTAAGAGGAACACTCTGTGTATCATCTTAGATTTATATTCATACTATTCAGTGATGTGAGCCACTTTTTGTCATTTTTGCCATTGCTTACTATGAGATAATATGATTTACAGCCTACTATACTGTTAACTGTGTAACATATATACTTTCATTTTATTTTAAGTCTGTAGGGAAAGCATGGTATATCTTGTTCTGCTATGAGTAAAACATTTTCTATAGGGAATTAGAAATGTTACTATAGTTAATCATAAATAACATGATTTCCAGGTTTTTATTTTTCATGTCCCTAATTCACAGTTTTCACATAGTTTTCATATTACATAAGGTTGCACATTAATTATAGAAGCTCAAATAAGATCAAAGAAGTGTGGGGGGGAACACTATTGAGAAAAGCAGCCAGAGATGTGAGAAAGATGTTTCCTCCATGGTCATGGTAACTTGAAAGAAAAGAGGAAGAAGATATGACCCATGGGAGAGAAAAATCACAGCAGGTTGTAATGTATACTGTTATTAATATGACATTTACTGGCATTTCACTCATATTTGAATTTTTCACCATTTGCCCTTGCCCCCTCTTATAAGAATGACTACCAGTCCTACTACTACAATTTTCTAGCTCTGGACGTGCAATTATATTTTGATACACATCCCCGATCCTTTTAATTATTATTATTTTTTTTCTAATTGGATGAATTCCTAATATAACCTAAAACTAATGGCTTATAACTGTGCATAGTTTGCTGTTGATTGGATAGCCTAGGTGATCAATAATTTTAATAATCTCTGCTAAATTTGTATGGCACTATTTTATACAATTAAATATAAAATGAAAGAAACGAAACCCACAAATCTCAGTCAATTACTGAAGCTGATTATCTGTTTTCAAAGAGAATGGGCCAGATGCTCAACTAATTTAAATCAGCCTAGCTCACAGATATTTACATCAAGTTCAGAGTCTGCCTCAGTATTTTGGATCTCTGTATCTACAGTATATAAAATACATTTTAAAAGGGCTTTGTGGGACAAAAACTGCTCTTACATGACCACTAATTGCACCAAAGGTCGCAGTAAGTACCAAGGTATATAGCACTACAGCAGGAAAGAAAATCTGCCTCCCTATTTTCATCATTTTCACATTGAAATAAATATTATTTAACATACATTATCAGCACTCATTTAAGGACCATTTATCATCAGGGTGCAAAGTACAAGCTTACCATAAATTACTGGTTATTCAAATGTGATTTCTGAAATGTGCATTTCTGTAATTCAAAGCATTAAAGAAAATATTAAACCCTTCATGAGAATGTTTAAGAGTTCTCCTTAAAAGCCTAATTGCTCCCTTTGGAGACATTATAATCTATTGAGTAAATACTTATTTATAGACTTTTTAATTGGTGGATTACATTAACAGATATTAGGATATATTTTGATAGCAAAATATATTGACCTTGTGCAGTCCAATGCTTTCTTATATTTAGCATATTTACTGGCAGTAAATTCTATGATTCTAATTACTAGTGAACTGATTTCTGCAACTACTTCAAGATTGAGTTCACATATTTTTAAAGAAAATATTGGTAAATTGTGTATTTTCCCTAATAAACCATTAGGAACAGTAGCATTTCAGCCATATTTTCAGAAGTCCCTAAAAATTTATTAGCTTAACTCTTTATTTTATCCTTATTTCTGGAAATAAAGTACAACAATAATAAAAATCTATATTATCAAAAAAGTTAATCGCTTTAGGAAGGCTTGTAATTTTAAAAAAGGACTCTGGGACATGAACAGCAGACCCAGATAGTGCAGATAGTTCCCTCACCATTTTTAACATGCTCATTAATGAAGAACAAACATAATGACAGTAGTCAAAGAATCGAGGAAGAGAGAGACAAGAAGTGACAGAGAAAAATCAGCAAACAATAGCAATGACAACCAAAAAAAACCACCTCAGAATAAAATATGAGAAACAAAAAGCATACCCTGTAGTGGGAGATACATTTTTCCTTCTTATTGAGTTTACAGGAGTTTATGCTCAACTTTTTCTCTTTTTTCAGATGTTCCATCATTTTTATTTTTTTTTTATTTTATTTTTATTTTTTTTTTTGTACAGGAAGCTTTGTTAGTAATTAATTGTACTTTAGTGAGGAACAACAAGGGAAATAGCAAGAAAGAGCCATTATAGGAGCAATTTATTTATTTATTTATTCATTTATTTATTTATTATTGTGCCATAGGAGATGAAGGCTGTAGATTTTGGCAGATCATCTAATATATTTTTCTCTCAGATCTCTATATGCTTTCTAAGTAAAACTCTTCCCTAGTTGTGAGGTTAAATTTACTTCTGCAGAAGAGGGGAAAAAATATTATATGGATGGCTGCTGAGAAGGGTAGACCCCCTGTAAGTATGACAAGTGAAAAGTGTCACACAGCAGTCTGGACAGCAGGCTCCATGAAAACTAGTAGAAAAGTCTGCAGATAGTTGTTTTGTTTTGTTTTTCTGCCTTTCAACAAAGGTAAAAGTTATGGTCAGATTCCACTAGCAAGTGGGAGTTCAAAATTAAAATCCTGATCCCCTGGTTAGACTTTCCTCTGTGGTAGTAAGCACAAACAGTAGAAGTTATTGCACTCGATCAAAAGGCAAATGTGTTGCTTCCTCCCAGAGACGGTGAATATTCGGCATCATAGTCAAAAAGCCTAAATAAAAGACCTTGTCTTAGTAGTAAAAATAAGCCTGTGTTGGTACCACTCATGAAATTCCTGAGTGCAAAACTTGTAAGTAAATTAATATATAGAAGAAAGATGGCTTGTTACACAGCAACATCAGCTATTGCCAGCAATCTTGAAAATCATCTAGGCTTGGCAATGGAGGTAGCAGCTGTACATTGTAACATTGCGTAACTGAGAAATAGTAGGTAAGGAAGAACCAAGATGGCCACATACAGTAACTAAGGTACTGCTCATTCATGCAAGCACCTGTGCAACACAGGCCTTGAGCACCCCATGCTCGTTTCTGACTCGTTACTGAGTGCTCCCAGCCAAAGCATGGCCATTCCCAGTGCCTGCTTCTTTCTTTTTCTTTCCTCATCGCATTCTATGAACAAGTTAAGGAGCAAAACCACAAATTGTCAAGACAACTTGGGGGCTGAAATTACACCTTTCTCTTAGATCTTTACTACTTTCTGAAAGCAATTTGGAGAATGTTTTATTACCCCACATCACAGAAGTAGAAGCCTTGCAGCTTCAGATATCACAGCTGTAGTAATCTGGAGCCAGGAATTGCAGCTAATATGAAAGTCTGTGAATTTTAGCAATAATTTGATAAGATGATACAAATGTCTCCCCTTCCCAACCTGCCCAAACTATTTTTTTTAATATATTCTAAGGGTAGTGTTTTTTCTTTTTGAATAGAGCTACAAGACATACATATCAAAGCATTTAGAAGATCAAGTCTTGTATGTGTCATACATGTGTCTTGTGGATATGCCATCATAAGCATACATTATTTTTTCACATAACAAAACAAGAAACAGGCAATGTGTAAAAGCCATGCTTTATCTATGAATGTGTAGAGTTTTTATGAACTAATGGAATAATCAGATCCCAAAAGAAATGTATCGAAGAGGACCATGTCTTCCTCCAAACCTATACAAGAGACTTTATAGAATTCAACCGGCAGTTGCTTATGAGGTGGTAAAGAAAAAAAAAGATTCACAGAGGAGAAATAAACATGAATATACAGAGGCAAATATTTGCAATTAAAAAGGCAGGAGAGTGGATAGAGGTAGGTAAGACAAAGTGAAGATTTAATTTCCATCTATTGGCACATAATATTTGTTCATTAACTTCAGGAAGCAAAGAATGTTGAACTGCAATGGATTTGAACTACACTGTCTTATGAGCTGTGGATGCCACAGAATTTCAGCTTGTTTTTTTTTTTTATAAAGGGTTTAGTTATAAAACTTTTCAAGTTTTGATAAACACTCCTGAATTTGTTGCTACTAGACAGTAAGAACATGCTAAGAACTTCTGAAAAAAAGAAGATTAACAGAAGCAAAAAACTGTATCAATCCATAGCTAAAAAGGGCTAGTTGTAAAAAAATAAAATAAAAAAATCCATGATGAACTTAACACATGCATGGATACACACCACTGGGGGAATGAGGAATGCTGCCTTGTACCATGCAGTTGACTTTCATTGTTTGGTGCTGCTGCAGCTGTTCATCCTCAACCCATCATTACAGCAACTTTAACGCTGTAATACTTTGTGGTTTTCCTTCTTTCTGAAAATAGTGAAAAAATCATCCACATGCTTCTTTCCAGTTGCCAGCACAGAATTTGCTTACCACAGTAAGGCATACAAAATTAAACAAAAACAAACAAAAAAGACAATCAGGAATTGGGTAACTCATTTAAATCTGTTGGCCCTTTTTGTTCTTTGTCAAACTCATTTCTCTGTTATTATTTTTAATATGATAAAGGACCAAGGAAACTGGAGAAATTATCATATTATCAGATTCACATATTTGTTATGATTCAAATATAATTGCTAATAATGAAAGTAATTTTAAAAGTTCTGTCTTATTTTCTGGATCTACATTTTACCGTACATTCATATTTTACATGATAAATGCCATTAAAGAATATTCAAAATCCCACAGCAAGTGAATTTACATTAATAAGTACTCAATGTACTCAAATTTTTGTTCTGTTAAGAATTCAAGGTTATTTTAAACACCTGTGTTATCTTGGCTTCATCTTCCTGTACTTACCCTTTTCCAATGGCTGTTGAAATAGAAAAAATATGCCCTCTTCCTTTTAGGTCCTCCACAGAAACAAAAATCAGATTTTACAGAATAAAATGTAAAGTAGTATTCCTATCTAGATCATCCTGAAATGCCAATCCTTAGGTTTTTTTGTTTGGTTTGTTTTTTTTTTTACTTCTTTCACCTGAATTTTGAAGGAAGGAAGCAAACAGGGCCCATGGGAAAGAAAAAAAAAAAAAAAAAAAAAAAAAAAGATTCCTTTTCCTATCAATCAAAAGGAAACAAAGCACACAGTTTGCTTCAGATTGGTGCATTCTGCACTTTCAAGAATGAACATCTCCTGTGGATGGTGCATACATTTTTTATTGTTTTCTGATGAACTAGTGATACACTGGTATAAAACATCAGCAAAAATCCCACCCACTGATGTACTTCTGACACATCGCAGTTTTTGCATGGATGTTGCTTCCTTGTCTCACAGTGCTTGTTTTTGATACAAAAACTAAAAAAAAAAAAAAAAAAACACCTAAATCATATTGTTTGCAAAAGCAAAACTGTAAAAGTGAAAATAGGAGTGCCAGATAACATGTTTAAAAGTAGTGTTTATAGTGTTTAATGTAACATTGCACACTGCTCAACTTTCTCTCCTATGTTCAATACATATTTCTGAAAGGTTCTGAGCACTCACTCTTTCAGTTACCCCATTTAAAGTGATAGGACTGCTCCAAAATGATGAATTCTTTTGAAGGCAAGTATAAACAACCTGTGATTCATATACACTGAAACTTGTTATAAGTAACAAATGATTCAGATAGAACACATTTAGCACTGTCTCACAACAAACATTTATTACAAACATACCACAACAGATGAAGCAGTGGCAGATAGCATACCATCAATCAGAGCAGACCACCAAAACAAATTGTGCCTCATAAACTACTTTAATATGTCATGGAGCTTCCAAATATACATCACCTATCCATTTGTTATGAAGCCTAGGCTACTTTTTCACTGACAAGTCAATGACATTTGGTATTTTCATTTATGTGCAATATCGCAATGAATCTAGGACTCTGGTTCCTGCAAGCGATGGACTTTAGTGCTCCTCAGGCTTACAGAACTCAGCTCCCATGGATCTTGATAATGATGCTTGTCTACGAAGACCCATTTGCCAAGGTACTTTGTCTGCATACTTTAGCAGCATCTTGCAAAATATTTCAAGTACTCACACTACAGCTCCCTCTATACCCATGCAAAATTTATGGCCCATACTGATAAGAGAAGGCAGAAGCATAGAAGCTGTTTTAAAGAGTATATAATACATGCTGGAAAACAAATTTTCCAAGTGATTTTGAAGAAAAGATTGAGGGAGATGCCTCTCTTCCAATATCAGTAGAAATTTAGACAGCAAAAATTTATTTCTTTACATATTTGATGTGACAGCTTAAAACTTCTGCATTTCTCTTTAAGGTTTGTCCTAAGGCAAGGCTGATATACAAAAAGTTTCTTTTGCAGTCTGAGGGTTAATCAAACTATGCAAATCACCAAAAAGAATGCTTCATCTTCCAGCAGTCCTTCTATGTCCTTCTATCAGTACATAGCATGCAGAAATCACAAACATGCCTTAAGAAAAATATCTGAAAGCTGCCTATGAGGTTATATAGTGAGGTTGAGAACATACATAACTCTCAAACAGTTGTTAAGAAACCTATGTAAGAATAAAATTGGACTGAGTGGAGGACTGAGAATTTGGGAGCCAATTTTTTAAAAAGATTTGAGAGAAAAAAAAAAAAAAAAAAAAACACGCTTATATTCTCTAGTTATACATGTACCCTTGTCCCTCAAACTGGCTTGGAAATTATATGTTTCATTTAAATTTTATGTAAACAATCATATTAGTGCTATTGTGCAAAAAATATTACAATCTTCACCGCAGTTATTTTCTTGTGAATTGTTATTTCATGCTCTAAACACAATTCTTCACACATTAGTTACCAGATATTTCTTCTGAACTGAGGTTTTTAACCATCTAAAATTTTAAAGAAATTTGAATTTTTATCAGATATCTTCAGTCCTGCTTGGAACTCGGTGATACCTCTTGCCCATTTATCTTTGAATACCAAATACTACCATTTAAACTCCATAACGTGTCATTGATCTGTATGCTAAGCATCCAGTGAAATCAATGGCATGTTCAGTGTAAAAATCAATGTTAGCGTATAATCCTAAATAATTGTTCCATACATAAAACTCTGCAATGCCACCTTGATTTCAGTCTTTCATATGTGGCACCTCAAGACAGAATATTTATCAATATACAACTAGTACAAAGATGATAAACAAACCAGTAAAATTAATGGAAAATAAGGTGATACTGGAGTCTGAATAGTGTAATTAACTACTCAAAACATTTCTAACACTTTTAGAGAATATTATAGGAATAAGAATAAAAGACAAGCCATTATGATTTTCCTAAATTTGCAGTAATAGCCCTGTATATCCTAGTTTTATGCCAAAGCCACTACAGAAGTAGTATGTAGCTGATATCTTGACTGAAGAACTGTACCATACAGAGATCCAAGAAAATAATAAGCTACAAAACGACAAGCCACTGTGAAATTTTGTGTTGTAAAACCTAAACGAATTATAGATGGACAAACAGACAAGCTGTTCAGACTAAGTTTCAAAATCATTACCAACTTTGTGGACATTTACTGAAAGCATCCCCAGTGGATAGCCATAGAAATTCTGCTTTGACAAGAGGTTTCATTATCAACTGGGAACTGCATGGCAAACCACACAGCAGACCGAGGGAGTTCATGTAGCCCTAGTTCAAAAGGAACATAATATGTCATGACTTAATAGTGTTTGATTTTTCCCTAGTGTTTTTAAGTCTACAGAGTTGACCTTCTTCCTCCCTTGGTGCTTGACTGTTGACATCTCAATGTTCTTTCTTGATTAACCAAACCTAATCATCTACTTTATTCCTTAAACTAGGTTTTTCAAAGAGCACTATTGGTGCTTAGAGAAAAAAAAAAAAGACAGCTGGACAAGACAGTTACATAGAACATTTAGTGAGATAGTGGGCTAAAATCCCACATCAGGCTTGGCAGCTGTGATAATAATGTATAATTTAATTGAAGCTATGCTGTGATCCTCAACAGGACTTCAGACCTTTTCCCTTGTTTATGTATTATTCAAGCTAATGGCAACCCTGAAATAGAAAAAGCTTCTTATCTCTTAAAACTTTTATTGCAGTGAGTTCAAAATGCGCAAAGCTGAGTGCTGTTCTGTGTGCTTTAATGCAAAGTGAAAGGATGCTTTTTTCAACCCATTTTAGCGTCACTGTCTTGGCAAAAAGACAGACGTGATTGGATGCCTTAGAAACAAGGGATGCAATGGCATGCATAAGGAATTTAAAGTTTTCAGTTATTTTGGAACTTGGAATGTCTTGGCTCTGTCTAGCCATTATTAGTTTTTACTCTTTTCAATACAAGTTCATAGAAAAAATATAAATCCCATTAGACAAGACAAAAATCTATAGCAATCAATATAAATAGCATACTCTTTACATTTTGAACAAGTTAAGTGACAGTTCCTGATACACCTTTAAAGCTGTTATAAAAAGCCTATATCTACGTTTCTGAAAACTAACAGGGTAATTACTAAAGGATGACAAGCTGCCTATTACTATTTTTGTGGATTGGTATAAGTTTATCCTGTAATATAAGCGGCAAAACAAAAACAATAACAACAAAAACAAAACAAAAAAAAAAGAGTAATCTTCAAGTTGGTCTTCAGTCAATGCACAACTTCAATGTTAGAGGAATGTATCAGGAATGTCCACAAGAAGCATTTTAATTCTAGCCATTGTTTATATAATAACACAAAATAAGAACCCAACATAGTATTATACATATGTGTACGGCCACATAAAGAGTAAAGATAGTAAAACAACATAACCCCAAATCACATTTCTGGAAGATGGTTGTCACAAAATGTCGGTATTCAAATTATTTTTCTTTCTAAATGCATAGAAAATTTTCATTCTGTGGTGACTGTCTACAGCTTTTTGATGATCATATAGATCATCTTGTGATCTTTGCCAATATACAAAGACAATGTATGTTCAATGGAATATATCAGTCATTGCTGTATTTCTACTGAAGTGATTATGAACAGATACATTTAGAGCTAGCAATTGCCTTTGCCATGAATCAAAAGTGTTTACTGCCAAACTGATTTAGGGCCTTAGACTACATTACCTGTAAAATGAAATTACCATGTTGATTGTTTGGAAAGGGGATTGAAAAGACCAATACAGATCCAGCAAATTTGCCCACGATACATTAAATTGTCCTGTGTCCTCAACACATCTCACTTTCTCTATGAGATGTACTTTTTAGAACACATGCAAGCTTTTTTAATACAGCTTTTGCTTAAGCTAGGCTTTCAGCAACTTTTTGAAGTAGCTATAAACATCAGAGAATACATAAATGACAATACACATTTCATAATTCAAGGGTACAACAACTCTTATCAACTGCCGTCTTCCTTTCAGATTAAAGAGCAATAATACACCATCAAAATGCAACAGAAAAAAACAGTCAAGATACTAAACATTCTTTTCATAGAACTTAAATTAAGCAAAAACAAAATAGTATTTGTACTTTTCTTGTGGTTTGTAATACTGTATCAATACAGAAATAATTGAAGGTAACTTTTATTAACAGTAACATTTTTCTATTTAAATAGAAGCCTATTTAAGATGATTGAAATAAATTAAGAACTCTGATCTCTGATATCTCTCTGATATCTTCTGTAGATAACCATTTGCACTTTAAAAACGAGAAGAAAAATTGCAGATTGAATAAACTTTATGCTGAACATGAAAATGAAAGAAGGAGAAGATAAGTAATAACATAAACAAAAGAAAATGTAATAGTACCTGTTAGGTGCCAAGGAACCGTAATACAGAATAGGTGCCTAAGGACTGAAATTCTTTTAGTTTGAGTTTTGAAAATTTTCTATTTTTTTGGTAGAAAAAGTAAACCGAGACCACATAAAGCAGTGAATCTCCCCTCCTCATAATAATTAATTAATAAAATATCTTCTAGTACATGGAAATAGAGACTGTAGATTTCCTTCTTGAAAAGCAAAGAGGTTTAAATTAAGGTCAATGTAAATATTATCCAAAAAGCTTTTTCCTTTTTACAAAAACAAATCTTTGCCCTGATACACTATGGATTGCCCCCGTATATATACACAATACACAATGCCAGTAGTCTCCATGAACAATTTTAGAAGTTAATTTTGAAACTCTATTACAACTAGAATGTTCAACTACCACAGGCCTCTTTTTTAAAAGAATAAAATGGACATTTTTCCTTCAAATCACACAACTCAACAGCACCAAGGAATTAAGTGAGGTTGATTTTTTTAGTTATTTTCCCTACCTCCCTTTTCCTGCTCTTCACCATTCAAAAGTTGAAATTTCCAACAAATTTTCCAATTAAGAAAAAAAAAAAAAAAAAAAAAAATTCTGCAAAGTACAGTTATTCTTCATATTTTCTCCAAAGTTACTAACATGAACCTTACTCACAATTCAAGACTGTCACTTTTTTAAGAACAGAAACCTGATAGTCTTGCAGTGGAGAAAATAAAAATTGAAAATTTAAAAACTGATCATTGCCAAAATTTTCAATGAAATATCCTTCCCAACACAATGCAACCTTAAATTATTTTATGTACACATTCATTCTTTTTATTATTATTATTAAATGTATTACTAATCTAAATTTTATGATATCTTTGAAATGACTTTACACATAAATTGAAAACTATTGAATTAAGTGATTCTGGACACTGAAGCAGACAGTAGTTCATTAAAACAAGCTCTAGCATACCATATAAAATCACATCAATTCAGGGATAATCAAATGGACAGATAACAACAGCTCATTTACCCCATATCAGACCCATAGCAGAATGATGAGTTTAAAGTAAATAAAGAATGAAGACAAATTCTTAAGCTGTACCAAAATCATTGATGGTATGAAATTACCTTAACCAGTATGAGCTATTATAAAGCAGTGGAAACTTCATCAGTGTTACAGTTTTTCCTTTCTTCATCAGTCCTTTGTCTTTTCCATACTCTCATCTTTCTAGCTGCCTAGATCTGTTATCAGGCAAGCATTACCTGGCGAGAACTGCCATGACTGATTACCAAATAGACGATATTACAGCTAAGGCTCAGAACTAGACTCTCCTTTCTCTAATATAATTTATTATATTTATAATTCCATAAATTTCAGTGGAATTATTCCTGACTATAACAAGTATAAGAAAGATGATACTTATGTTACAGTTGCTACTACCAAGTTCACCCTAACATATATCAGAATGCAGCAGTTTTTCTCAAGCAAGTACAAGAAATAAGACACAATCATATATTTGCAGAAGACACAAGCAGGCATATTCCCAAAGGGCTGTATTCTGGACAGTATGCTAATTTTTAAATCAGAAGTGGCAGATTTGGTATATCAACCATTTTCCAGCAGAAATGTAGAAAGGAATGACTGAAAAATGGATTCTCCCTGCATATTTTCAGGGTATAAGAAGTGTCTGTGTTTTCTCATAGTAAGTGCTAACTACACGAAGTATGACAATGGAATACAATTTTCCAACATGTCATTAAGATTTAAAAATGTAATTGAAACAAGCTTTTTAGAATACTCAGTCTAAAATTTGTTTATTGTTTATTTTGATGTGTCTGACATGAGCTTTTACTTGCTACTTCTTGTAGTACCTTTCTCTAGTGCCTCTAAGGATCCCTTATCTTCATGGGAGAAGATATTTAGTGACATATTTAAATTGCATGAAAGCTTACTCTCAGATTTTCCATCATTGAGCAGACCAAACTCCCTCAATCTCACTCAAAAACATCTTACACATTGTACAGAATAATTTTGTGGGTTTATTATTATTATTATTTCCTCCCTTTTTGTATCAAATATTATGCAGTCTTCCATTTCTTCTCTTAATAATGTGAAATGTAAGGAGCAAACCACTTACTGCTTTATTCTGCTTCACAAAGCTAAGGACCACTTCTGTCTGCTTTTCCACTGTCAGTACAATGGATCTACAGTAAGATTAAATTACTGAGCCAGAGGCAGCAAACTTGGGCAGTGCAATAAGCCTGTGCTATTCTCAGTCTAAACTTTCAAAACTGATCACACAAACTTCTAAAACACCCAGAATCTAGCTGGTGACAAGTTAGCTAATGCAACATACGATGTTAATGTGAGCACTATTATTCATCCAGCATCCTGTATGTGGAAGTTAATGAAGACCAAGAGCTTCTTATCCCTTTGCACTACTGTAACCATAAACTTACTTGGTTATGTTGACACAAGGATTGTATCAATGGAGTCTCAGCATAATTTGCACTAACACAGAAGCTTCATTCATGCCTACACCTGGGATGAAATCAGGAGGCTGCAAAGACAGTTGGTATTCAGAGGACACAGAAGCCTGGAGGAAACAGGACCCTTAGTCATACCAAAAGCTGATTTTTATGAAGGCTGAGAAAAACTCTCTAGGGTAGCTTTTGCTGAGTGATCATCATCTCTGGCACTAAGACTGAATTTTATATCTCCATTTTTTTCTTTTCATTTTGTCATTTATGTTTCCTTATACAAGGAAACACAGTAATGGAAAACATAGGTTTTGAGGGAAAACCTTGGAAAACGGGAACATTTTTGATGTTCCCGAGTTACTGTGGTTCACTTATTTGTCCAACACCCATATGCAGCCATTAATTTATTTTAATATGCAGCTAGCTTAAGAAAATGAAGTTTCAAAACTAGTAAGAAGAAATCTGTCCTAGGATGAAAGCTAACACAATTTAACTGAGAACAAGATTTTATGATTAATATATATGAGAGAAAAATGGATTTCTTTGGAGGTGCTGTCATTTTTGAGCTCTAAAATACAAAAAGCTTTCCATAGTTGGCAATTTGAATATCTTTTACCAAAACTAAGTCATCTGTAAAAACACCCCACAAACTCTGATTTTGAATGTACTCAACAAAATAATTTTTCATGGAGGTACCTAGTAATGACCCTTGAAAATAGTAATGCACTCTAAGTACTCTTTAGATCATGCTTTGAAGTAAAGAAATCAATAATGTTTAACTCATGAACATCATTGGCTTTCAAAATTGCCACAAAGGGAACGGCAAAACAACTTTTTCTCAGATGGATTGACATATATTGAAGCCTGTTCATCATTTTGAATCTTTGATCTGTGTTCTTTCAACAAGTAATAGGCAATTTACATGAGTACATTTTATTTGTGGACCTAATTAAGAGTTTTCTTGTGCTTACTAGCTTTTTAATGTCAATGATAATTTATGGTGGTTCGAAAACCTACTTTAGGGAAAAAAAAAAAAAAGTAAATAACTAAAGGAGGGGGATGTGTGTGCACCTCTGTGGGGGTGACCAGTATTTAAATATTCCTTCTGTTTTATAACTATTTGATCAACATACTTTTTAATATAATAGCAAACATTTCAAGCAAGGCTTTGAGTACAGCATGTGGACATAGGATTCCAAGGAATGTGCCACCTTATTAAATCTTATTCTTTTATGGTTTTTGGTCTCTTCTGGGTAGTCCTGACCAGGAGGCTGAATTTATATATCAGCTTGAACTAGCCTAAATGTAGCCATGATTGCAACCTCTTTTCTTCTATTGTTGCCATAGCCCTAGGTGTCCCTGTGACCCGAGACTGTGAGTCAAGGAATCCCAACAGCTAGACAAACACTATCCACTTGTACATGGTTAACTGTTGGCAGGATCAGCAGGTGGGGGTGCCAATAGATGTCTTCAAGCATTTGCTCTCGTGGAGGAGGTGGTGGGAGTTCCTGCAGCCAGAACTGGCAGAGGTTGAAGATGGCTGTGGATACCCAGCTCAGACCAACTTCATCTGCCAAAGGATGGCATCCCCTTCTCAATGATGGTTGGAATCACTCTTCTAACTTCCAGCCTACATTTATTCATGATCATTCGGTTTTGTGCCCACAGAACTGTCTGTTCTTAGACTGATGTTACATCTTATTTGTTCTCTCATGACCCGAATAACCCAATCATTTTCCCTCCCAGCCTTCCAGCTGGGAAGGAAAAGCTCACAAACTTTGTTTACCAGTCCCTTAGTCTATGTTGTCTCCAGCAGTATGAGTTTGCATACAGGTTACCAGCCTTCTATATGGTATTTAAAATGTCTTCAAAGAGATAAAAAACAGATAAGCAGATAAGCAGGGGTTGGATGCTCCAAGACAAAACAGCAGAATCCTTTCAAATTCAGATTGCACTCTGAAGAATGTGTAAAAGAAGGAGCAAAAATTTGTTTGTTACTGTGGAATAGGGGATATAAATCTAGATTTTAAAGCAAATAGAACACTGTTTGTTATTTTTTTTAAGTTCATTTCATGGTCACTCAATATCCAAACATTTAATGTCTTATAATATAAGAAATACTGTTCATCATACGTGCAGTTTATCCTTGAAATTTCATTAAATAGATTATTTAAATTAGACAAATTGTAAACTATGGTAAGTGGTTACACCCCAAATTACATACACAAAACAGTGAATCATACCAGCATGCCTGACGGTGTTGAAAGTCAGGACCATCATATAAAAAGCTTCATCTCTCTATGTCTGACCAGACCTTTGTGCCTCACAATAACTCACACAGAAGCCCAGGCTATCTGGGTCCACCTCTCCTCTCTACGTCCTACTCCTCAAAGACCCTAGCCTTCAAGAGACCCTAGCCTCCATCACTCTGTCCTCATCACCCTGCAGCCAAACTCTGTAGTCATCACCCTGAACGTGAAAACAGCTTCCCTGTGCCAAAAAAAAAAAAAAAAAAAAAAAAAAAAAGCCCTGTGAGTTTCCCTGCAGGGGAATATAATAATTCACTGTTTTCTTAATATGTTGGACTTTGTGACCATCCAGAAACACTTCATTATAAATGCAGAAAATCTCAAGGCCCTATTTTCACCAAATTCATTGTGTGTGCACTGTGAAGTTGTTCTGCATGCATAATATCTACATTCCTAAGATGTCTGGTTATCCAAATCTACCACAGGCACCTAGCAACAGACCTTTAACACCTCCAACTCTCATACTCTAGCCAGTACTCTAATAATCCAGTGCTTTACCTCCACATTGGGTAGGTCTGAAAGGTGGCTGATTTCTGTATGAAAGGGGAGGTCAATTTACAGAAATTTTCTTTTGTTACCTCATCTCTGAATTTGCTTTAAAAAATAAAAATAAACCCATGTTCATGGGTTACATTCATCTTAAACAACATGTGCAGATCGATATGCAAAGAAGATGACATGAATATCACATGGACATGTTTGTATCACCCCTACCAGTAGGACCTAGCGAGTAACAATTCTAGGGTTCTTGCACTGGTATCTTTTGCTGATTAAACTGCTGTAGAGCTGAAATTGGAACTGAAATATAATGTTGGATCACTTACATAATAAACTTTGATTTAGTAATGAAAGACTATTCACTTCACTTCACTTCCACACAGACAAAAATGACAGGTACTGTGACCTCTTCTGGATATGTGTGGTGGTGTACTCTGGTTGCTTTTTTTTTTTTTTTTTTTTTCCCTCTAATTTGATTGTAAGCAAATACAAACATACTTTTAGTTCTAAAAATGAAAATTCTTCTGATGGACTACAAGAAAGACATGAGCAAACAACTCTCTGAGGAAAAGGTAAAATTAATTCACCCAACCCAAGCTCGGGACCCTTCATGCTGAAGCCTTTCCATCTCTGACCACTCTTCCCACCCCTAAAGGCCTTTTTTTTCCCTCAGGAGGTGCTGCTGGATGCAGTGTATTGCTCTTACACTGGAGCATCCTGGGCCACACACACTGTTCCCCTGCACTCACCCCCTGAGGCTCACCTCCCCCTGGAGGACCATCCCTCAGTGGCTCAGTCTTCAGCCTTTTGGATGGGCTGGGAGCTGGCCCCCCAGAAATACCTGGTCCTGCTACAGGGTCAGGTCAGGGCCCCGGGACAGCACAGCTATCTCCAGGCTGAAGAAGTAAGGTCTTTCCAAGATGAGTAAGGGGTTAATGTCTTCCAGGAGACAGACATTTGCATAATCTTATTTCTCTTCTCTGAACTCTTTCTGTCACCAGGCTTTCAAGTGGAGTTGTAAAATACACTGATATTTACCAGAAGACAAGCATCATCCATGATTTTCTTTTCCCCACTCATTTTGCTGTTTTACAGCTTAAGTAATATTCAACAACTATACACAGCGGTTTCTGTGTACGGTGCTAGTTTGCCCTTGTGAACTCTTGAACAAGGCTGAAGTCCTAGCAGTAACGGGCCCTTTGGCAAGAGCTGGGAAAATCATGTTCTTCAGTCCCATTCACATTGGTGTGTGGTGCTTATCAGATGTGACACACCACTTACAGATGGAGGGGATGTTTGATATTGCCAGAAGATCAGTAAATGTGAGTCACTGCCACAATTTTCCTCAGTCAGGATTTAATACTACCATGTTATTAGTATGAAGGAAGCATTGGGAAGGTTCCCAAACATGACACAAATGGGCAGTTTTCTTCCCAGTCTCCAAATTCTCTGAGATTCCACTAAACAGACACAAAACACATCCATGTGTATATGGAAGGATACATTTAAAACTTTTTTTTCTCCCCATAATA
Source organism: Nettapus auritus (assembly GCA_011076525.1). NCBI lineage: Eukaryota > Metazoa > Chordata > Aves > Anseriformes > Anatidae > Nettapus > Nettapus auritus. Next base: position 101,690,055 of record CM021765.1, read on the forward strand.
TATGATAGAGTGAAAATACTGGAAACAAATTCAGGAGGGGATAGGTATTAGCGATGCTTGAAACCTGCTTTATGATTTAAGGTAAAATCAAAAGAGTACTTAATCTTCTTTTCCCAGTTTTTTTTCTTCTCCATATTACAAATCCCTCTTAAAAACTTGAACCATGGCATGTTATTTTGACTCAAAGGGAAAAAGCAAATCCACTTGATGTGTATTCTCAGGTTCTGCTTTCAGACTGCAGTTTATCTTGAACATTAGTTTATAAATCTCAGTTTAAGGTACATTTAAGCACTACATTCCAATGACTTATTCTGAAAGTTTTTCTGAAGTACAGACTTAAAAACAGCTAGAAAAATAAAATGCTATCTTTCCATTCCTCCAGGCCTACATACATATACAACTAATCTCAGTCTCTGACACTTGACATTGCAACTAAATCAGGAAGTGATTTCTACCCATAATGGTGTTTTTTTAATAGCATGCAGGTGGAAATGGTTTAGGATAAATTCCAAAGAGAAATATAGTGGTGAATTCAGTTGTTCTCCTGATTAATAATAAAGAGAACTACACAATAAGACCATCAAAATGACTTATCAAGACTTGTAATTTCAGTGATGAAGTTTTTTAAAAAGGAAGAATTTTGAGATTTGTTTGCCTGCACTTATACTGATCATGATGAGGGCCTATGCAGACACAGAAGATCAACGCTTGCCACAGGTGTCCATACTTTGCAGCACTCTTGAAAAAAGATGTGATACATGTGATACCTATGATGATGGCTTGGATTAGCTACTGTTGTCCATCAGGGAGAACTCCAGTATAGCTATACTATGATTTGTATTGTGCATTTCCAGATGCATGCATCCAGCAAGACCTTTCCCCTCTGAACAATGTAGTTGCAAGCTGGTGTGCAGGTGCCCAGACCTCCTGAACCTCTTAAAAAATCTATACCCATTCCAGGACAGGCTTTCCAGTGTGCTCCAGAGAAGTATGTACACAGAAATTTCAAAAAGCAACATCACAAATTCCACATGCATGCCACAGAAAAAAAAAAAAAAAAAAAAAAAAAAGCTCATGTTGACATAAAGCAGAAACTGATTCTCAGTGCTGAATAGAAAGGGAGGTGTGTATCATTTTGGAGGCCAAAAACGCTCAGTCTACATGACACCACAACACACATTCTGGCACATCCCAAACATGAAACTTTCACTGAAAACCATACATCATATTCAAGCAACACAACTCTAGCAATGCCATCTATGTACAAAAACACTACTGTACAACAGGTAAGCCTAGTTTTTGGCTGATTCAAGAGCTGCGAGTAAACAAGACAAATTGCTTCTCAGTCACCTTGGAAAAGGTACCTTCTCTATTTTTTGCTTTAGGTGCAAAGAACACATTTAAGAAAAGCAAAGCCCCACCCATATTAAGGTATTATTTTCCACAGCAAGGTTCAGGGATTATTTTCTACCCATGACAAAAATTCTTCAGTAGGGTGCTTGGCCTCTGCTGGAGAGCAGGTAAGGGACTGAAACAATACACCCCTCATTTACCAAAGTTAATTGAAAATGGGAGAAAGGGAGAAAAAGTTAACAGCATTTCTGAAATCCCAGGAACTTGACAGTGACATACATTCCTATCTCACATGCCTCTGAGAAAAGGTCGTGCTGCCTAGAGTAAATAACAGCTTGTAATTTGCAAGGAGGATACCCAGCAGCAGCACTGTGAGATACATGTGATAATGTGATTTACAGGACCAGAAAATAATTTGCAGACGTACTGTGCTGCATTAATAGTCCAGGTTAAGTGTGTGCTGCAACTTTTCCCTTGAAGGTACAGAAGGTGAAAGATTTGTGATACCTTTAAATGCAACAAAGGGAAATATAGAGGGAGGAGGGAGGAGACTCCTGCTGAGATGTTGTGATAAATTATTAAAACTTCTTTTTAATGTTGATGCTACTCTTTAACCTCAGATCACAATACTGACAGCAGAGACAAACTGAAAGTGCTATTAAAGCTGTGATAAACACACCACGCTGTGGCAATACTTGTAAGAAAAAAAATAATCCTGGGGTGCATCCAACCAGGAAACAACCAGAGAGAAAACATCAAGCTATCTACAAGCCATGGTCCCTCAGTCCAAATATTTATGAGATAACATTTATGCTCTCTGAGTTATTTGATTATGAGACCTCGATAACCCATGTTTTCCATAAACAAATGTCACGCAAGGAAGCAAAACAAAGTGAACTTTATGAAAAGGCACATTTAGTGAACTGTTCACAGCACATATAGGGTAAATCTTCCCAGCAGTTCTTAGAAGAGGAAAATGGATTGCTGCCTTCAAAAATCATAAGTGTTTTCTCAGCACAGCATTTTTTTTCAATGAAGTTAATGCAATTTATCTTTATTAACACATCAACACTGATATAGCCAGTCAGCCAATTAGTGTTGCCGGCAGTGCACTTCACAATATTCATGTAGTCTAAAAAAAAAAATGTCTGTCTAGTCAATTTTACCACGCACACTAACAATTCTGCACTCAAAATCAGTTGGTTGTTTGTTTTCTCTCATCTTCTTTTAAAGCACTATAACCCCGTATGCTGGGGGGGAACATTTCTTGCAACAGAACTATAAGCATCTGTCCCACAGTCTCCATAATGGAAGTAATAATCTAAATTCCCATGGTACAAAAGAAAAAAAAAAAAAAAATCAGTTACTAAAGGGCAGGCATTTGTTTGTATGAAGGCCTTAAATGTTATTCTGTTAATAATAAAATGCAAAGTAAAATTCCTGCAAGGAATATATGCCTTACTGAGTCAGCCAAACAAACTAACAAGAAAACAAATTAAACTCCATGCTCCCTTTTCAGTACCCTATTTCAAGTCCACACAGTAACCTGAAATCTTAGTCATTCACAACAGCATTGGTATTTACCTTAGAGCATCCTTAAGTTAGCTTCTTAAAATCTTACCCAAACATCCATTATAAAACTTTTTCTTTCCACTTACCCCCCTTCCAGTGTTTGCCTTTGGTCCTGCTAAGCTTGCTCAGGGTTGGTCCAGAGAAGAGCAACATCAAAATGAAAATAAGTTCAAGCATTGTGATTTTCCCCCGTTTCTCTGATGATAACATTTCCACAAGTTATTTTAAAAAAAAATAAATAAATATAATAATAATCTTACATCTTCTCCCCCACTTTCTGCATACTCTGCTTGCTTAAGGAGGAGTGATTAATCACAGGAAAATCAGAGCAAGGAGTAGCTTTGCTATCCTTAGATGTTGAAGTAATATGTCAGTGATGTAGCCCTGAGGAAAGCCACATTTCTCACTGATTCGGTTTCTCCCACACAACATGCAGCCAGCACCGTTACTACTATAGTAGCTATAAAATAATTTCTGCTCTCACTTTGGTTTCTGTGGGAATATATTCCTCAGCTTGCAGCGTGAGCTTGATTGAAAATGATAAAAACAGTAATGCTCGTGTCCAGCAGAAAAGAGAAAAGATGTCAGGATTGTGAAAAAAGATGAGAAGCAGTTGTACTGACAGCTTTAAGCCCGACTGTCTGATCCTAATAGCCGTGCAACCAACCAAATTGCTCTTTTAAGAGTAATAAGGCTTCAGTGAAAGCTGGTGTCGCTGCCACTTGGGTAGGTAGTGCAGGGCTCAAAAATCACCAAGGAACCTGCTTGAGATAACGACTGCCACAGTCCCAGCTCAGAGCAGCGAGGGCTGAGCAGAATACAGTATGCACAGAGAGCATTTAATCTCTATTGTGTGCAGCAGATTTCCTGCCTTACACTGTGCAACTGCTTAGGACTTTTGACTGCATTTTATCAATGTTTTTGCTCATAGTTCAAACAAAACTGCAAGCTTTGATACACTAATCATTTATAGCATTTCTGAAGTAATTGCAGCACAGAAAACTGGGTGCTTTCACACACCCCCTCCTTTTTTTCCCCCTTAAAGTAGCAAACAGGAAGAACAGATCCTTAGCTCTAGAGCAGTAATCTTTCAAGTGCACAGAGCAGCTATGAATTTTATATTTTCACACTGTCTGTCCTTAGGTTCCCATAAATCCTGGGGCTAAGGGTATGGAGAGAAAGGGAAAGAGAAAGGGGACTTTCAGAAGTACAGATTTTTGAAATAATAGATTCCAGCACAATTTTGCGTTTAATATTTGTTGATACTGCCACAGCAAGAGCACAGCTGCCTGCATCTCTGGATGTCTGTTCATATTTAAGGATGTCAAAGCTGGATCAACAAACACAAGACTTTCTGCACAACATTTAGTATTTTCACAGAAGGCACTCAGATTTACAACATTCAGACTTCATGGAGTAAACAGTCTTGAGATGTCTAGTATGTCCAGTAGCTTAAATTTATCTAACAGCTTGGCATTTAGTTGTGTCCATATAAGCATTTAGTACTCAAATCAATGAGCCACAAACCTTGCAGTGTAGATTTATATAAATAAAAAATCAATGTCTTTAGAATGACAAAGCAACTATGGCCACAAATTCCCTGAAGTTACCACGTTTTTAACCAGGGACATGATGCCCTTTTCAGTGCAACATTAAAAAGATGATATTAATAAATCTGAAGCTTTGCTTGTTTGTCTGAATAAAGAATGATTTTTTGACTGGCGGAGACAACCATGAACTTCTAATACAAACACAAACAGCATGCAAGATCACAAACAAGGAAATACTACGACTCTGCCACTAACACATCAACTGTGAAAAATAATCTATTTTCTTTTTAAGTTCTAAATATATATTTATGGGCTAGTTAGAGGACTTAACATTTGCATGTAGACAGAGAACAAATGCATGCTAATGTACAACAATTTTATGTCCCTCTGTGCATTAATTTTTAAAAGTTGTAAGACATCTTACCAGATGCTGGGTCTGATATATCAAGGCTGATGTTTATGGCTCTTAGTTGCCAAAAATTAGGTCAGTATCTACCATGTAGAGGCACTGAGCTGAAGCTTCTTAAGTTAATTCTCGATCAAGTCATTCTTAATCACCAGTCTCATAGCTAATAATTAAAACACCATTTATTCTATTTCTCTCCCAACTGTTAGTGAAACAAGGCACACGCCTGTGTTCATTTTGATTGCCTCTATAACACTCCTCTAAACCTTGAAAAATATTGCCATGTTGAAGCATTAAAAAAATAAAAATAAAAATCAAGAGTTCATATTACTAGGCTTGAAACTTTTTGTCTAGATAACCAAACAGCCTTAAACTAAAAATAAACAAACCCCTCATGTATCCATACGCAAATTCATCAACCTGGATTTTGAATCAGAAAGGAAAAACCTACAATGCCCAAAACATATGACAGTATCAATCAAGTCCTAACAAGACCGTTCTCTTGCCCATCTCTACAGCCTTCTGTCACTTCTGCCTCCTTCTATACTTTATTCACACCATCTTGCTTTGAAATTTTGTAGCCTCCTGTAAAAGTTACTGCCCTATTTCTAAACTTACCCATAAGGAAGCCAGTTTCTGTGGGGAAACCTGTTTCCGGTGGTGGTGGGCATCCTTAAAATTATCCCCTTAGTTCCTATACTGCAGAAGAATTCAACTTCTCCAGCCTTGGTATCTTGCATTTTCATTGCTAATGAAAGTATTGGCTATTGGAAGGATTGTGAGTTTCAGTCAGCTTCCCACCAGCTCTGACACATGCCTTGAGCAGCCTTAGCAGGATCAGGTATAGCTTGAGCAACAGGTCAAGTGATGTGGCAGGAGAAGGCAAGGGCTACCCAATACATGAGCAAAAGGGATACCATCACAGCTGCTGGTCATGGACTTGTTTGGTTCAGTTTATTCCCTAGATAGCCCAGACTTCCACTCTGCTGATGGTTTTCTGACTTATTTTACAAAAGGTAAGTTATTAAATCCAGTTTGTTTATATTAAGAGTGAGCGGGCAGACCTTCAGGGAGACACAGAAAAAGCGTTGTCACTTCTTATGAAATTTAGTGTGGCCTTTAATGTCCTCATTTCTAGGTTCATAAGAATTTCAATTTTCCAGAGTTGAAATGCCTCCAGAGAAAAGATATAGTTTCACGAAAGATTATACAAACGTTATAGGTTGAAACATCAGAAAGACAAATAAAATGAACCCAACATTTATTTTTCCTTCAAGTATCAGGATTTTTAAGTCAACATCATGTTTTAGAGATGTAAAAGAACTGATTTGTAATTCTATTTCATGCTTCGAATTTGCAATACTGGAAAGAAAGAGAAAAGTAAGCTACTACATTCACGTCTGTTACCATTACAGGAAAAATTCCTATGAGAACTACAAGGGGCAAACCATCTCATTAGAGCTGTACATCCATGATTTCCAACGGTCCTTGCCAGGATCCCTTACACCCTCCAAGGTACTTCACAACAGCTTACACTGGACACAAGTATGTACAACTTTTTAAGCACAAAAGAACTCATACATTGAGACCAAACGCCTATCTAGTATAGTATCTATTCTTCAGTAGTGTTCAACTGCAGATTCTGATGGGAAAAATACAATAATTTAAGAAAGTATTAATGAAGGTTACCATTTGTGCAGCTTTCTACTTTTATGAAAAGCTTTAAGGCTTCTGAACTAGAGACTCGGTTACAGCTACGAAGTTTCATTAGCCAATGACAGACCTATACTTCTTGACTTTGTTTAGCTCCTTTTCAGAGTCATTTAAGTTTTTCTCCATCCCACCAACACTGACCCTGAGTCCCTTGCAATGAGATCTACATATTTAATAACTTGGGGCCTATAAAGCACATTTCCTCTTGCTTCTTTGGAAATCATACTTGATAATTTTATTGAGATATTTTTGGTTTTCCATCATGAAAACTATGAATCATTACTTCTGTTCATCTTTCCCCATATTATGCTTTTCCATCATATCCTCCCTTCAGACAACTTATTCCAGCTGGAAGAGTCCTACCCTACTCTTTCCATACCTACAATCATCCTTGCTGCCTTTATCTCTATCTCAAGGATATCCAGTTCTAGTTTGGTCACTATGTGATGAAGTCAAAAGAAAAGCCTGCAGTATTTAAGATGTGTTATCAGTCACATATTCTTTCCCTCATTCTGCTCATGGAGCCAAAGGGCAGCAACTACCATCAAGCCAGATTTATATTTATAAATTTCTATGTTATGTTTATAAATTAATATTAAAAATTAATAGGTACAGTGATTCTTTTAAGGAACAGAATTTTAAGATGTATTCTCAGTGGAAGCATACATCAGCATAAATAACCTAAATAACAAATGATCATTGGGATGTTCAGAAAGAAAAAAAATGCCAAGTTGGTTTAATCTGCAGTTGTTCTGTCTGGTTATTTGGTCACCCTTACTTGCCATATTATCTTTTTACTAATTACAGCTTGACAGAAAGTACTACTGGTATAAGCTCTTGGTTAAAACCTGCAAGCCTGAATAAACAGCAACAATAACTTCACTGAAGTTTAAATATCAGAGCCTCCAAGCAAGGTGCTCTTTTAAGGATGATATCTTGGAGAAGTCTGCAGCTCACAGCGTATATGAAGGATAGACAGAAGCCTTGACTGCTTACTTGTTAACATACTCTCTAGTCCTTTATATTTGCCAGCCAGATTCCATTTAGCTATAGGGATATGATCGTTAATTGCAAGGACGAAACACTGGGACGAAAACCAGCATTTAACAGCACAGGCATTTTTCATGTTTGGATTTCCTGGCACTTTTTAGTTGTATTATTGTCTAACATTGAAACATACTAAGGAAGAACCTTCATACTTCCCATTTCATAGTACTGGAAAATCTAAATAAAAATGTAAAGAGATTGCAGAAAAGTTATGAGTGTTTAGAGAATTACGATTAAGATGAGAAGGACTGGAAACAGAAGGTGAAATGGGCCTCCCCTCCACGAAGTTACAAATACTGTATTTTGTTCTACATATTTCTCTTCCCATTCTCCCACAGATTCCAAACAGACAGGTTTTGGCAGTATATAAACGCCCATGACTTAATCAACTTTGTAAAAGGAATACAAGCAACACTAAATGCTACAAGATAGATATATCGCATCCTACATTTGTAGGCATGAAGAATATTTTTCCACTGTCTGCCTCACCATGCACAGAGGCACAAGTTGCCATAAGCCATAATTAATTCAGTTCTTTTTAGGCATGAAAATTGTTTTGATTTTAAATACTTTTAGCTTAGGGCATTCTAAATATCTGTGGAAACCTCCTGGGGATTTCTATTAGCCACAGACACCAATGGAAACAACATTTTTGGATACTTGCAATATACTATATTGCCAAAGAAATAAACAGCCTTCTTAAAAGAAAAATGTATTTGAAATTCTGTCCAGTTCATGTGCTTTCCAAGGATTAAGAAACCAGTACTTGCCCCCCCCAAATCCCAAACAATTATAACCTTATTTACCTCTTTTATAGTATTGAAAAAATCCTAGTATATTTGCTATTTTACTGCAACCTATTTTGTCTCAGTGTACAGAACTAGGAAGCTTATGCATAATACTACTATGAAATCACTTGTAACAACACACAGTAGCACATGCTACTTATCCAACAAGAAAGGGAAAATTCAAATAGAATAATTAAGGGCAAAGCAACTTACAGCTGAAGAAGATAACAGGATAAGTTTTCACAAAACTTGAGTAATAGTTCTGCTTTGAAAGTACTTGAACTATCACACCAAAACACCTTGCTTCTGTAGGCCTATTTCTGTGTAATGGTTATGAAGAGGAGATAGAAAAGTTGAAAAGTACTAGTTCATTCATATGGGAATTATAGCCTGCCTACTCTGACTTAAAGGCTTTGATTTGTCAATAAACAAATTCTTGTTTTTTGCTCACAAGGAAAAATAAGTCAGGCTCACATTTCATTTTAAAATAAAGCCTTAAATCCAGGAGCCTTGAAGCTTTTCATGTGTTTCCCAGTCTACAGTCTTCTTTAGGATTATTTAAGACCCATTCATTTTAAATCATACTACGTACAATTTTGAAACCACAAACTACTGAGCTTCTTTCCTTGCTTCCAATTAATTTTTGAAGCACTTTGCATTGCAATGACCAACAGCCCCATTAGGTAGACTCAACTAACATCAGTCAATCAAATATCTCTGGATGTAATCTGCAGAAATTAAACATGGAAAACACAAGGTAAATAGCAGTCTATTTTGCATAATAAAGATGAAGGAAGAAAAGTATTTTGTTTGTTTGTTTTTTCAAATAGGTAGAAATTGTAAAATAAGATCAGAAAGAAAGGAGGGCCAAGATGTAGCAGAGATCATTCAGGAAATACTGCTGCTAACAAGAGATAGGTCTGCTTTCTCTGAACAAATATTGACCCAGTACATTTTATGTTTCAGATGCCTCCAGTGTAGCTGAAGGTGTCAGGTTTCAGGTGACTTGAAACAATGAAACCCTGACTAATTGCAGTTATTAAAGATATTAGCTTGTTTTTCCTTTTATGCGGTAATGAAGTTTCCCTGAGGACATATTCAAGACAAAAGATGTAGCAGTGATTCTACACTTCTGGCTAGCTTCTGAAGTGCTCAAGTGAAGAATCTCATTTTTAAGCTGAGAGCCTAGATAAAATCAAAAGTACAGACAATTACCAGACAAGGGTGTAACATGTCAGTATAAAAAATGTACAGAAATGCCACACTGCTCATACACCTGCAGCTTGAAATACTGAAGTAATTGTCTGCAGACCTCCAAATCTGATATTTACTGGAAAAAGAATGAAGATGGTTGAGCTGGCTGGGTTGAGTTGTTTACTTGCCGTAGTCACGCCTACAAGCACAGAAAGGAAAATGGCAACAGGGATACACTTGTTTCCCTCCTTCATTAAATTTTTGGAACACAAAACCAAAACAGAGGGTTGTTCTAGCTTTAAGAATCTGTAAGTGCCCTCCCAAGGCAGCAAGCACTGGATTATCTGCCTTTATTTGAAATATTGAGACCACCTCTACACAAGCTACTACTAAGCAAATATCTGCTGTTGCATTTAAAATGCATTCAGATTTATTTGCAATTTATATTTTCAAACTATTTTTGCATACAATAGTGCAAAACCAGATATTAAGGATACGTTCAAGTTCCACATTCATCCTTTCTTTTTTGATTTTGTTACCGATAAAAATATTGAGAAATATACACCTCTATTCTGCAAAATAAGGCCCCAAAGGCATTTTGCTGGTGTTGTAAAATACTTACTCTACATTATCAATGGGCTACATATGCCCACTGTACTGGAGACAAACCCAAACTATGTGACTGTCCACAGTACCTACACACATTGGAGGTGCGTGGGTTTGTTTCTGGAAGATTCTGTGCAGGGAAGCAGAACTGGATCAGCGTTCACAGATGAGATGTGGACACAGCAACCTTGAGACACCTACCAGAGTAGGTATCTGCCAATCGCAGGCAGGCTGAATTCATTCAGCTAGGTCTGCTGCCCTTAGTAATAAATACATTTTCTTTATTTCTATTAGCGCTGCAGAGCCAACACCAACAAAACAACATAGACTGCATTCAAATGCAGCTCGCACATCATGCACTGTTTGATAATTACATTCCAGTGCCAAGGCCAAAGTCATTTTTTATCCCAAGCAACCCCACTGGACTATAACCAAGGCCAGAGGGTACATACAATGAGATTGTGAAGGTATAAATGAGGGCATCATTTGACCTGCAAAAATCTTTATTAATGGTGCTGATTCACAATGGAAAAATTTTAATAAGGCTATAATCCTAGACTCTGTCTACTCTCTATGATATTAGAAAGTATAACTTACTATTCATGAACTGAGAAAAAATGATATGTAAGTCATTCTGAGGTGAGCTTATCCCCAATCCCACCCTTCCATGGCAATTGTCAGAGCATCCCACTTTGGACTGAAGGCACACTTTAACAGCATGTTATTGTAACAAAAGCATAATCTCTTCTTGTGATGGCTTTTGTCATGACAGTTAGCTGCCTTCCCCTCTCATTCAGTATGTAAGAATGATTCTCCCTTTAACCAATTAGAATTACTAAACAACCACATGAATGTTTGACTCAAGGTGGCTCGTAGATGAGTTGTACAAAACCAGTGCAGGTTAAAAGATCAGACATGGAGGCAGAACACTGTTACTGCTGTTACAAGGTCAAACACCTGCAGCAAAACTAAAGTCAGGTTATTCCTCTCTACCTGGCTGTTCTGTGCTGCAGGCTCAGTAGAGGTGGCTTTATAAGCATGGCTGAATAAAACAATTTATAATAAGGTTTTTGCCTGCAGCGTTTAAGGTTGTGTTATAGGAACACAGTAGGAAGAAATGTGATCTTTCATTGGTTTCACTTCACTGACTAGGGCCAGGTGACAGTGGATAATCAGCATGGGCTGTAATTTTTCATAGCACTATAACACGTAGCAGCTTCCTAAGACAAGTAGGCACAAGAGCAGAGCACTGCCCAAAGAAGCAGAACAAGTCAGTCTCTAAGGTCCAGGTGTTCACACACGTGCGCATGCATTTGCACACGTACGGCAGTGTGCCAAACGTACGCTGAACACGCCTTACGCAGATGTTGAACAAAACTATAAAAAGGCATCTAAATTATGTGAGTAAATGCAACACACTTCAGTACCTTTTCTTGGCACGTTGCTTTTATTAAGGTCATTGCCTATATGTTTAACAGCTAATAATTTTGTTCTTTCCCTCAGCACGGCAAATTCTGCCCTTTGCAGAGACAGTCACTGTGGCTTCAAACAACACATTATAGATATACCCAAAGGGAGGAAACTGTTTTAAAAGGGAGAAATGCAATGCAAATGACTGGAAGCATCATCCCACATCTGAGAAGAGTTTTCACTGCAGAATAGTTCCTGAATGCTAGAGGCCTCTAAACTTTACAATACCAAGATTATAACCCAGATTATATACCTTCTGCATTATGCTGTAATTCCTAGTGGGGTCCTGCCACCATGGTCTTTCATCCACTCTGCAGTCACCAACAAAAACATGGATGCTGCCTGCAACATGAAGCAAAGGATGCTCTACTGTACACTATCATGTTGTAACAACACGTCTTCCCTTTTATGTTACTTTTTGAACAGCAGTATTGTTCTTCTAATGCTGAAACTCTTCTAAATTCCTGGTCAATCAGAAACTGGTTATACCTGCATAAATATTTAATTAGTGGAGCTGTACAGTTGATCTGATATCAAGATTTAGGCAGAGACAGGCCCTGCTCTTCATCTGAGACACTTAAATTGCACCAGTGTATTCTGTTTCTTCACCTTGTCCCTCCCACTCTGCCAGGAGCCCCAAATCATTGTCCTGGCTGACAGCCTTGAAAGCCACCTGAAGTCTATGAAGGCAAATGGAATGCTCTTGCTGACTTCCAAGAAATTTAGATCACTCACACAATCTTCAGCTTAAAAGTCAGTGTAATTTACACTACTAATTGAACAATTAGAAATCCATCCATCTGAGCTCACACTGAAAAAAGCAGTTTTTCTCCTTCAAGCTGAGTTAGCCTTATCAGATGTGGCTCCATAAAGCTTCCCTATAACTCTGAAATCAATTGTCATATGCTCTCTCCCAGCTTTTCCCACATCTGCCTTTAGCAATTTAAGTCTCATTCTCTCTGTGAAACAGGCAATAAATCACATCCACAGTATTGAGTGAAAAATAAATCATAAACTTTGAAAAACAACCAGAAGTTTGTAAAATAATTTCAAGAGGGATTGTCTTTCATTTGTAAAGTAAGGGAAAACTAAGTGTTGGGAAGGGGTTGGCATTGTGTATGTGACCAAAGGGCTCCTTAAATAGGTCCAAGTAAGGCTCTGCATGTTTTTTTTTGTTGTTGTTGTTTGTTTGTTTTCTTATACCTTGAAAACTATAAGAAATCTCTGGCATGCCTAATTAGTCCTCAAAGAGGAACAAACCTGTTGAGCAGTAATGTGTTTTAAATTCAAGTATAACTGGCCAGAGCTCCTCCTGCATCAAAAATCTGAAGCTATGACTCCACATTCTTGTTCCTTCAGAACGAGACCATCAGAAACCCATATCCAAATACTCACAGAGAATGATTTTCCCTCATCCTGACATTTCTTTAACAACTTCCATAACAAAAAGCACAGTGCATCATGCCATCACTAGATTGGTACAGTAATGTTTCAAGTCTGAGAGGAAACCTCTAATCCTTAAGCTTAATGAAATGTACTGACTGCTGCTATAGATTTCTTCTAATCATTATATCTTTTCTTGTATCTTTCTATGTCTTTTGAGATATTTGAACATATGTTTTATAATTCTGAAAGTAACCATTTTTTTCCAAAACATAAAAAGTCAGAAGACTTATTAAAATATCACATTTTTACCAAAAATGGTATTTCAAGAAGGATACTATGGAGCCAGGAAGTTATCAGAATAACATATTATCCAAAGGACAGTTTTCCTTTTTAAGATCACCTTTGTGTTTACAAAGAGGGGGAAAAAATCCCAACATTAGAAACAAAAGAAGTTACCTTTTTCTAAGATCACTTACGAAAAATGAATGTGGTTTCATTTAATAAAACTAACTGGAGTCTAAACAAGACTGATATTCAGAAATATGTTACATCTAGAGCATAGATTGTTTTATTTATATAATTTGTATTTGTTGTGGATATAGTTTTCAACTTATACCATCAGAATTACTGAGTGAAAAATACAATCTCTAGCTTTACAATAAATACTTTTGAGTCTGAGCATCATCTTTCAAAAGGTATTTGCAACTGTTATTTTCACTTAGCCATCCTTTTAGAATGTAAGGCTAAAGATAGAAGCAACAATTTTTCTAAGATTATTTAAAAATTTAGAAGTCAGTAGAGTGCGGTGCTTAAAAATTCTACTTGCATTTTATCTGTCACTGAGTTTGCCCTAATTGTCCACTATTGTGATAATGTCTGAGTTGAATACTGTATGTCTGTATGTATGTTAGCACCCAGCAATTAACTCAGCAATAATTATATACTATTTCTGACCTCTTTGTCTAGCTGGCAGAGTATTTTTTTTGGTTTTGTGTGTTGCCTTTTTTTTTTTTTTAATACATCTTTAACTTTAAGTAATTCACAAAAGTAGAAAAACAGAGTTTAAGAAGTATAGGAAACAATTATTAACTTTTTTACTAATGCCTTACACATTTATAAACCGGAAGGATTCACATCTACATTGTGATTTACATGCATTAAGTTTGAATTATAGCACCATTACTTGACAACTTCTGTTATTTCTGCTACTCATTGAATGATTTCATAACTGATCCTGTAATTTCTATGACACTGACTTTTATTTTTATTTTAAGGAACTATTTATTAAATGCATTTCTATAAGTAGGCAGAGTGTTTAAAGGTTTTTAATCTTGCACTAGCTTTCTTCACTAAAATACCTTTCCTTGCTGTAACGTTACCAAATAACAGAGACATAATGCTATGTACCTCAAGCAATTGGTGCAATTGACGAAGAAAACACAGGAAACATTTCTCAGTACTGCATTGGTTTGGTTGCTTACTTATTCATCTCATTCTAGCAGTTTCTCAAATGAGAGATGTTTCATGATTAGAAATATTTATAAACGAAGAGATCTAATTTCTCCCACCGGTATATGCATGGGAGATTCATTGAAGTTAAATGTCAAAAAGAATTAAATTTAAAATACTGATTCTGGCAAAATCGTAAAAACATATATATTTGCATCTCTCTATATGCAAGCCATGTGTAGTTCATTAACATTATATGTCAGCAAGGTTGAAGGTCAATTTAGAAATCCAATTGCAAATCAAGGGAAAACTACTTTCAAATGACATCTGGCTTGACCTTCAAACCCTCATAATCTAGAGCAAATCAGATCGTTACATTATAAGCCAAAATTAAGTTTATGATTAATAGAGTTCTGAAAATGAATTGTAATGGATAACTGGGCTTTATCTGGTCCATGGAATACTCATGAGCAGATCACAGCTCCATGGGTTTTCTTGATACAATGCTTTTAAAAAGATCTCAAAACTTCTCATCCATGGGTCCACATCAAAGCTGAAGTTCAGATGTGGTAAGAGAGCTCCTACTGCTATGTTCTCTGCTGAACAGAGAAGCAAAGAAGGACTTCTAACTCAGATTGGAAGTCAATTCAGGTTTCAGTCTTAATGGAGGCAAAGACAAAAAAGTGGTCTGCTGGACCAGTAGTCAGACCCATGGCTTGGCACTGTTTCACATATGTACATGGGTGGGGTCTGTGTATTATCTACTTTATTTGTGTGACCTACATACTGTAAATGAGGTTTTCATCTGTTTCAGTGCTCCTCACAACACACAAGAAACTTAGTTCTTTTTTCTGTGAGGAACAGGATTTTGCTGACCAGATATGAGGCAACAAGTAGGCAAGTCTTAGGTGAGCTCCCAGGCTTCTCACTTTTAAAGCAAGCACAAGTGAAACAAGAAGAAACCTTGATTAATATGTGTGCCAACTAGAATTTATAGTTACAACACAGTGCTCTGCTAACTTATCAGAATTAGCCATAGTCCTTTACAATAATTACCCTACATCAGAGTATG
This sequence comes from Nettapus auritus, assembly GCA_011076525.1. Classification (NCBI taxonomy): domain Eukaryota; kingdom Metazoa; phylum Chordata; class Aves; order Anseriformes; family Anatidae; genus Nettapus; species Nettapus auritus. The sequence continues at coordinate 101,705,661 of CM021765.1, forward strand.
GGCAGTACTGTAAAATAACATGACTGAATTTTTTAAATGACGATTCCACTTTTCACAGGAGAAAACAGCAACAACAAAAAGCCAGCATGATATTGTAGAGCAGATTACGTACCAATCTGAGATGACAACTCAAAAACTTTTATGCTGCACCTATAAGACTTCCAGATACAGAATCTGGGCAACCTATATGCAAATAAAAACTAATTACTATGTGGCTGCTTCAGAAAATGGAGTTATGATGTAGACCGTACTCTAATGCAAATTGTAAGCAGATGTAGGCTGTAGGCTTGCATTCAAGATAATTGTAGAAATACTTTAATAAGTATAAAAACCTTGTCAGACTTTGGCTCTTGTATTGTTGTCATAGCAGGTGTCCTTTTGTTCTTTATGTTACTCTATCTGCATAGCTTTACTTACATAGCTTTTATCACCATAGTACATGCACAATTTCTAATCCCTTACGGATTTTTTTTCTCACAATATATGAAAGAATGGACAGTTTACAAACAATTGAGACAAAAACTAAACTTGGAGACTTGGATGCTTTTGTGGCTGAATTCATGATTTACCATAAAGAAACCAATCTCCCTTATCAGTTGCAATGGATTTTACTCAAAGCCATATATGGCCTTCATTTAAAGATGCAGGTTATCAAGTACATGATAAGCACAAGTCAAATCTGTCTGGTCAACCATCAGTAATTTAAGAATGAGTTTATACCCACTGTTGAAGTGACCTGTTTTAGGACACATGCTTGAGATCAGCTCAGAGCCTGAAATATAATGATATTGCCACCTAATCCTTCATAGAAGAGTGCTCTGATTTCAGAACTACTTAGGGAAGCTTGCAGTACTTACACAACACAATACCTTTTCAAATAGTTAACTTAAGTCTTTGGTATATTTACCCTACAGTACATATTATCAACATTTTCTACATAAGAAATTGCTGCAGCAATCTTACAGAATTTCAGGGCTAAAAATAAAAATAAAATAATAATAATAATAATAATAAAAGAAATCACTACACAGTGCATGGACTCCTTCCCATCCCTGGAGATCTTTAAACAGTAGTAGTGCATGGCTAAAATATCATAAGGTGTAGTTTGGAATAGATAGAATGATAGGTCAGACAAACTGCTCTCGTGTCAACTCTATCCAGAGTTTTTTATTCATTTTTCAAGTAGAGGAATTTCAGAAGACACTTCTGTTTTTGATCAAATAATATTTCATACATTTATTATGCATAAAAACATTTTCTTGTTACATACACTATTTTTTTCTTACCTATCAGAGATTAAATTTACTTTAACACATAATAGCCTAACCCCCTACACAGAGTTAAGCTAAGTACCCACACCAATATTTTTTTTCTCTATTCTTTCCTTATTTTTTATTTTCTGAGGAAGGAAATGAATTAAGTAGTTCAAATAATAAGCATTCTAATAACTTATAACATTCATGTGTAGTGCTGTGCACTAATATTTGGCTTCCCTATACATCTGAAAATGAATGCATATTTAAGTGAGCATTCCTTAAAAGCCCACAAGAACACCGGGCCTTAGCTGCCTAATTTAACACTAAGCTTCTGTGTTAAAAGGCAAGAAAAGAAAGTGGGTTTTATGAGCTGTGATGGTTCAGGGGAATACTGCAGTGCAATGAAGCTAACAGCTGTCCCACTCCATTCCTTCCTGCCGAGCAGTATCAAGGGCAATGAGCTGTAACAGGTTTGGATATGCTCCCAGTTGACCCTACCAGGGCTACACTCATGGGCAGCAACAAAAGAGAACAACCAAATGTGACAGCACTGGGGCCACGGGAGAAGGTGCTGAGGGCAAGATCTGGCTGCTGATCCACGCACTTGCTCACGACAAGAATACCAGACAAAAATACGATAAGGGAATTTGAGCAAGCCAAAAGGAAGCAAAGGATTTCACCAGGTTAGACTTGCAGTTCCTGCATTCCTCTAGAGTCTATGCTGGCTGACACCATGCAGTCTGCCTCAGAAGATATTCAAGCACAATCAAGCCTTAGAAGAACAGTAAGTACAATTAATAATGAGCATAAGCAAGACCTAATAGCAGTGTATTTATTCAGCACTAATATCCATTATTAAACTGTAAATTTGTATATAGGAAAATTAAAATATCCCACAAATGACCAGATATGTTTCTTCCATCATTAGCAAAAACTCACCAGCATATTTTTTGTTTGTTTAAACCTAGAGTTAATTTAAATACATTCACTTTTCTATTCCTGTGCAAAGATTTTTTTTTTTTTTTTTTTTTTCTTACAGCACACTCTTTCCTGCGAAGAAACTGGAGGCCTTGGTTTGTTTGCAATATATTTTAAATAACAGCAGGAATTATGATGATTATTATTTACACTTACAACAGTAATCACAGTTTAGCAAATCAGACTAGTGCTATATTGTGCAAAACAGCAAAAGATCAGAAAAAGCAAGACTCCACCCCAAAACCAAGGCAGTTTTAGACATTTGCATGCGAGGTCTAAATTAGGACCCTGGCAGCCCAAATTTTCTTTTGTAATCAATGGTGAGAGGAGGACCCTGCTGGGTCATATTCAGCTTTCCAGCAGGCTGAGCTGCTCTGTGCCAGCCTCTCTCAGTGATCACGAGGCAGCAGCTCCTAAGCCATTTTTTAGCAGAGCAGGATGCTTTTTGTCTTTTGTCTACTCGTACCATTCCCCGCTGTCCCAAACTCCCTCTACCCTTTTAGCCCTGTTTTCAGACTAAAGTTCCATGCTAGGCACGGAATTTACAACTTCAGACCAGGCCAGCCTCTCCTGCCCACCCATAAACACTTCGGGTTGCTATTTTCCTTGCTCCTCCATCCTCTGCTCTTCTACCCCTTCTTCTGTACCCACAAAGGGCAGCAATCACACTTCCCATTGCAACTCTTTATCCCAAACTAATTCGCCTGGCAGAGCTGGCTGTGTAGGGAGGAGGAGCACATTGTGGAGGAAAGTATCAGAGCCGTGTCCCCCCGATGAGCCACAGCCTTTTGGAGAGGGCACAATGCTCCTCAGGGAACTGGTACTGCCTGTCTGGACAGGGGGTGTTACACGAGAAAGCACAGGCGCTGATCAGAGGGCTGAACAAACAATGTGAGCATATGGCTCCTAATGCTAATTAATTATCCTATGGGTTAAAGGGGACATTGAAATACTAATACTAAATGAGATTGGAAAGATACTTCCTGTGAGTTTAATTAGGGCAGTACCTCTCTGATTTCAAACAGCACAACATAATTCCAGAGGACCCTTCCTATCCTCACAAAGGTCAAATGCCATAATTTAATCTGCCACAGTAAAATAATTAATACAAACATTAATGACGTCTTTCTCAACAATGGGCTAATCATAAATTCAACTTTATAAATAGCAACATCAAATCAGTTCACACAGCTGAATCCTTCTCTTTTCTCTTACCAAAAAAAAAAAAAAAAAAAAAAAAAAAAAAAAAAAAAATCATAAAA
>CM021765.1:101709256-101720007 GCA_011076525.1 Nettapus auritus
CCCAAAATAAAAAAAAAAAACACTTGTCTACACTGATTTTATGCAGACGCTCATTAGTTTTGCTTCCAGGTAGGGTGGATTGTCAAGTGCTCTTTCTTTTCTTTGAACTGGTGAATACTTTTATTCAGCAGAATAAAAAGGTTCAGCTATGCATGAATTATCCCAATTTTCAGTCACATCACTTACTGAAATTAAACTATAACTGTTGTTTTTTTCTTTACATTAAAATTAACAGATTCCAAAGGAGGTGTTTTAACTATGTCCCATGACTTGTTATCTCAGAACTTTTCCATTTTCTTGTACACTTTTACGAACAGATTGTCTTTAATTCTCCGTAAGTGCAATTATTTGATGATAACCACATTAAAGGTATTATGAGGTAAGACTTTCTTACAGAAAAACAATGCCTGGATTTTGTGAAAAAGAAAAGCAGTTCACATTTAAATACTTGTATCTCTTGTAGCAAAGTTGTTCCCATTTATTAAACTGCCCCTTTTAGAATGGTCACTGTCAGCCAGAAAATCACATTAAGTTCAAGAACAATTGTAATTAGTATTGTCAATCAGAATGGTAGAATAATAGGCACATTAACACAATAACATGTTGATGTATGAAGAAGTGAAGTTCTTGCTGCCTAAGGTAATGTTGTAGTCTGAAAAGAATAATTGCCAACTACTTCAAAGTGAGATAGTGAATTAAGTTTGTTTATAGCATAATTAGAGAGCAAAAATGAAGATATGCATGTGCCCGATTTCAAATTGGCTATTTTCTACCTGCAGTGCTTAGAATGTTCAAATGTCTTCTGTAATGCATTGCACCTTATTATTTTCAGGCACTATATCAAGCTGCATCATGTCACATCCCATTATATTAAATGATACAACAACTCTGTTGAGTTCACCATGAGGTATCACAATGCTAAAAATGTAAATTAAAGAAAATAAAACTCAGCACAAGAGTTAATGAAATAAAACTGGGGAAAAAAATAATTTCGAAGTGTATGATAATTAATTTTGTTTCTTGGTGTTTATTCTTTGATCATATTCTTTCCTAGGTATAAGAATGATTCAGAGAGGCCCTCAAGAATTAGACACATACCAAAAAATAAGCCAACAAGAGTTGCAGGACTAAATTCAAGACATTTTTTTGAAAATCTAAGTTTTCCATACTAATTACTGCTTTCAAGAACCCTTTTTTAAAATAAGATTTATTTTTAAAATGAGATTCCCAGGTTAGTGTACAGAGAATTCTTGCTGAAACTTGTTCTCTAGTCTTATAATATCTTTCAAAAGGTTTTTTTCCTTTCCTTTCATAGCACCTTTGAAGCAACTTGTTAGGCAGAAAAGACTGTTATCTGTCACCTTCACAATTTCCAAAGAGAGTTAATTATTTAAAATCAGCATTTTGCATTATGCACAAATACAAGACTTCTATTAACATTAGCTGCGAGAAAAATGTTGAAGAACCAACATCTCCCCAATAGTGAGAATATCTTAAAAATCACTAAAAAACAACTGACAGATTGAAAAATCACTTTAAAAGCTGATTTGAAAGTAAATGTTAGGTCTATATAAGTAAGAAATTTAGTAGCAAATGCGACCATAGATTTTTTGTTTGTTTGTTGTTTTTGTTTGTTTGTTTGTTTTTAAATCGAACATCACCATTATTGGAAGAATGTGCTGTATATTTCTTATATGGATAAGGAGCCTGAATCACTGCTTTTAATGCAATAGACAACACAATCATGGACAACACACCATGACAATATAAATAATATATTTTAATATGTAGTAATATAGAAGTCAAGTCTGGTTTAGTTTTCAAGAGCAGTTTTACAATCCTGTTATTCTGAGGCCTTGAACCAAGACAAAGATCCACATGGATCCCCAGCACAACCCTTAGAATCTGTTGTTACAAAAAAAAAAAAAAAAAAAAAAAAAGAAGATTCAAGAGAGAAAGTAAAGTCAGCCAGCATGAAAATAACTACCTGATTACCGAAACACTGAGGAGAAGATAGCAGCAGGCAGAAAGGAGGCTGTAGTGAAGGTTCAGCTGTTCTCCAGAACGCACCCACAGCCACGTTAATTTTGAAATCTTTTGAAATACTGTTCCATATTCCCATGCAATCTAGCAGCAGTTGTGAAAACATCTTTCAATCATTTATAATAGCTTTAAAATTATATAGCACCTTTCATCTAAATGGAGCTGAAAATGTGCTTCTAGCTTTATTCACTAATTTTAGAATTTATAGGGCTTAAAACAAAGAACTCCGTTAGCTAACTTATAAATAGGCTAATTATCATAATGTGACCTAAGTACTCTAAGTTGCCTAGACAGCAAAATATACAACTTGAAAACTGCAAAATCACCTGATTCTTTCCTTTATGAGAATCTGCTCAGTTACTTGCAGGAATATAAGAGAGAGGAGCAGCATACAGTAGATTTCCAAAAGAGGCCTCGTTATAGTCAATTCAAAGCTCCAAATTAAAAAGAAATTGTTCTGATTCATCAGAAGTGCAGTTTGCGAGAAGATAAGCCCTATCTGGTAGCAGCAGCAAAAACCAAGAGGAGAGTGGGAACCAGCCTGCTACTTTCACAGCCTGCTGTCACCTTCAGAAAGTGGAAGCATTTTAATAAGCACCCATGTTTGCCCCACAGTTCAGACATTTATGACTGTATGAGCCATACCTCCAGTCTGTCCTTAAGTGACATCCACAGGGAGGATGAAAGCATAGTTTTTCAGGGTGAAAGACAAGAGGCTTGGCCCAGGTGTAAGGACATCAGTCCTGGAGCCTCTCAACAAATCTGTAGGCCAGTGGGGGTTTTGAGTAGGCAAGACCTACAACTCCCATGCTTCCCTCAGCCCCCATACTGATGCTCCAGCTTGGTTCCCAGCCGATGAAAGGTCTCTGGCTGGCCACTGGGACCCACTTTCTGGCTGGTGGGAACCACCCTGGCTCCACCACTCACAACTGACTTGGCTTCTGTTGTAAGGAGCACCAACACCTGGAGGCAACGATGACACTCTAGCAACTACGTCTTACTCTATCTTAAATTGCTATTAAGGGTTTACATATCAAAAGTGCCAAGGTATCAAAAGGATTGTAAATTTTAAGAATTTAGTCTTTGTGGCCCTCAGATGATTTTGAAAATCCTTACTCTTCACTTTTAATATATCTTTACTGACGTCAGTTTCATATTCTCCTCCTGTTGCGTTTATCATCTCAACAGGAAACACAACTAAAACAGGAACTGTTGTTTTTATGACCTGTGTTCAAAAAGTCCAGCACAAGTGAGATTTCCATTGCTAATAAACTACATATCTAAATAAAATCTCTTCAACAACTCTTTTTCATTCTTTGAATTCATCCTTAGAATCAGATAAATAAGTCAATAAAATACATATTAACTAGATGCTTCTGGGTAGGTCTTAGCACCAGCGTGGCTCTTGTTCTTTATTTTCTTTTCATAGTATGTATATTGTTTTAAAATACAAAATGTAAAATTAAGTCAGTGACAGCAGTGCTTTACACAATACTAATTCAGTTAGAGGTATTAGGATCCAGGATCGGTATGCAGCTGAGCACAGAAACTATTACATTAAATGCTAGCAGAGACCATACAAGCTTAAATGAGTCTATGACTATAAATGCAGAATGTGCAAATTAATGTCTGTCTGAGCTAAATTAAAATAAAGCCTTGATTTTCTGCAAGATACATTTGGCTTAATACAAAAATGTTTTAAATTGTCAAGTTAGAATTGGCGATGGAAGCAAGAAAAGAGCACTGACCAAAGCAAGACCTATTAAAAATAAAAAATAATTTAAAAAAAAAAATTCAAGGTATGTGAAGGGTTGAAAAGTAATAAGGTCTGAATGACTTAGTGATGGCTGTCATAAAAATCTGGCAGGGTATTCTATTTACAATATGTAATAAAACTGTCAAACATAGAATTTATAAAAGCATTTGCCCTCGAAAACTAAATCTTTTTGCCAAGGGCAAGTTAATAACCTCTAGAGTTCATTTGAATATATAGCCAAAGAGATGTTTTGACTAATAGAGCATCACAAGGTGAGCACTAGGCAGACTAATAGATATTGTGATAATGGGATGATCAACAAAAGACAACATCCTGCTAGAATACAACTGAAAAATCTTGTGAACTTTATATTAATCATGACTGGTCACTAATGTGTGCATGCTGTATTAGTTGACATTAAAATAATTCCTCAAATATTCAAAGAGGATGCTGACTTATGATGTAGAAAAATGAATGCTCAGCTATTGCTCAAGATTATGTGGGGCTTACTGGTTTGAAAGATTTAAGTCACCAACAGATCAGTCAACTTCCAGGATTTTTCCCTCATAAAAATCCTTGCTTGCAAATTAATGTTTTCTTTTTAAATTGAAACCTCAAAAATACAGCTAAATTTAACTTGGGGCAGTTACTACACTATAAATTATGAATCATCCAGGAAAATGGTTGATACTTAGCCAGAGCACAAAACTGTCTGCAAGTTCAAAGGGAATTAGCAACAAGTAATTCCCATCTTTGTTAGAGGTAAAAAAAAAACACATTCAGTATGATGATAGCCCCCATTTTAGAAAAATATATTTATTTCAGCCCAAGAAGTAGGGATATTTTTCTGCCCTGAGCTCTGTGTTGCCATACACTATTTATATCTGAGCTACCTAATTTAAAACTAGCTTTGGATATCTCTAAAATACTCTGCAATCACTGCCATGACTGAAACCTAGACACACTGTGTAACAAGCTACGTTAGTTCCCCTAATACATTGGCAGTCAAGCTTTGCTGGGAAAATAAATAAATAAATAAAGCAGAATAGATTCCATTAGACCTACACGAATTAAAAGCCTACTGCCAGATATTTCTGTGGAAGGCATTTGGTGCTTCTGCACAAGGTAAAGAGTCCATCTAAATTAGATGAGATTTAGATTAGGCTTTAGAGGTGTTATCCCCATAGTCTTGTTGAGGCAGCAACTAGGAAGGGCTATCCACACAACAGACAGGGAATTTTCCTGTCCACCTAATGAAGTGCTCTTTCTGTGTCCTCATGGTGGTGCAGATTCTGCTGATTACAATTTGTACAGGAACAATGTTATTTTACCTTAAACCATAAAACCTTTGCATCAGAAACCACTTCAAAAGTTTACCTATCTTTCAAAAATGCCTTTAACATATTATAAAGCAGTCAAAAAAACAGAATGAGACTGTTCCAGAATGAATGTTTCAGTCCCAGAAACTGAAATTATTTGAATTACACATTACTTGTACTCTTATGCCATTCACTGATAACCAGGTGCCTGATGAGTATTTGCAGTTGAAATGATACTAATTATCTCCCCATCACTTTTACTCTGAGAGAAATAAGGACAGATTTTATTTTATTCTTTTACTTTCTTACTGGCATGCCATTGCATGAGGGGCTCTTCGAGAGGAGTATGTCAAATTTACTTTTTTTTTTTTTTTTTTTTTTTTTTTTTTTTTTTTTCTGGAAAAGTGGCAAAACATGTGGCCATTCAAATCTCATGCATATCCATCTTCAGCCTCTCACCTAGCTGTTTTCCTGGAAACGTAATCATCCAGGAGAGTTAATGGTAACAGAGGAAGAGGCAATGTCTCAGCGCGATAAGGTAGTCCTAAAGAATTCATGATTTGACACAGAGAGATTAAGCTGTACACTCATTTGTGAAGTGATGCTGAGTGATGATTCTGTTATTATCAGGTTGTAACACATGCTCAGGTCAGCAGCATATGTATTGCATCCTCGGTTTCAAAATTATTTTTTTGGAAGAAGATCAGTGCTCAATTTCTGAAAGCCAAAACTTCAGCTGAGTTAGAGAAGCTGGGCCAGGTTAGAGGAGATTAGAAGTAACGTCTGTCGTGGCGTGTCCGCTGCCACCTCTCAGCTGTCTGGTAACACACCCTGCCACACAGGTGTAGGAGGAAGCACAGCTGATGCTAGAGGCAACTCCATGGTCTCTGCCCTTGCTGTGTCTTTGTAACTCCACACAAGCCCACCCACATGGACTTCTTTAAAGAAAGCCATGTAATTTTGCTACCAGCCAGTATTAACTGAGGGTTAGTGCTCATTAACTCGACAGTCCTAGCTCTGCACCTGACAGCTAGTGGCACTGACCACATGACACTGCTTTATACATGCTTTATATTACAGATGCTGTTGTGGCAGCATCAGTGATGAGGTGTGTGTGATCACCTTTTGGCCGCTTGTTGCTCATCAATCATCCTGCTGTAGCCTGCTTTCAACCTGCTGCTTTTGGCCTACTGCCTTGTTATCTTCTGGATTCCTTCCTCCACCAAGCACGCTAGCTGTGGTTGCAGAAAATTACCCTTATTTTTCTCTACTCAGGGGCTGTGGACCTCTCTACTGGCTGTCTATGCTGGCCACGTGCTTCTCACACAGATCACAGATCCAACTACAGAAAAGTAGAGGGCTGTGGGAATACAAAAATAGCCTGGTATCTAATATAATAAGAGTAGCAACAATAATGCACTGAATGAATTCCTGTAGGAAGTGACACAAGGTCTTCTAGAATGGAAAAAGAATATGAACTTCAGACTTATTTTGGATTTATAACAACTTAGCAAAACTGTACTTATTATATGGACATGCCCTTGATGATCCAAACAAATGGACTGAGCTAAATGTAATTTATTCATGCATATGAATGAATGAGGTTAATAATTTATTGTCATATCACATAAGTACCCTAAACTGTTCCAGAAACATGCCTACAATGTAATGGATATTGGGGGATCATTACAATAGGCAGACTAGTTGCTACAGTAACCAACCATTACACAAAGCAGTACAAATGTCTGTTTTTTGTTGTGGAAATACAATGTCCCACAGACATACTGCCAAGGAGCCAGTGTTGCATGTCACTCACCCCATTCTGCTATTAAAGGTTCTAATTGCAGCAAACTAAGAAAGTAGCTCAATATTAAAATAAAATAAACCAAAACAAAATAAAACTCTATTAACATTCGGCATTGATCCAAAGGTCTAAGGTTGTAGTACGGCAGCATCATAGAATGACTTCGGTTAGAGCAACCTTAAAGATCATCTACCTCCAATCCCCCTGCCATGGGCAGGGACACCTCCCACCCGACCAGGTTGCTCAAAGCCCCATCCAAACTGGCTACAAATACTTCCAGGGAGGGGTCATCCACAATCTTCCTGAGCAACCTTTTTCATCCAGAAAACTCTCTCATCCACAATCTGGGATTAGATTGGGCAATCATCACCCAAAAGTCATTAGAACCAGATAAAAAGGTATGTTCAATCAACTTTTCAATTCAATAGACAGTCTATAGGCAAGGTTGAAACCAATCTCAAATATTATGACTCCTTGCTTGTATTTTAATATCATTTAAAAACCATTGTATTTATCTGTTCTCCAACATCATCTAACTTTATACTAATGACTTTGCACTTTTATTTATTTATTGGTAGGAAGCTCTGTATTAAGTATCACTTCCAAAGCATATATTATTTAAATGAAATTGTACACTACTACAAATATAGCAATATCTACTGTCGTTTCCTTTTCAGAGATTACTTCAGTGTCATTTCTAGACAATATGGGAAATCATAACAAGCTTTTATTTGATCTCTAGTATTCGGGCAAGAATGAATTTTCAGAAAAATCCGTCAAATCCCAAACCTGGAAATTTAATTTCTATGTTTCATACTCTCTCACATTTTGGTACTTGGTACGACAGTTTCTGAATCCAAATTGCCTTTTGCTGATTTCCTAGCATAAATGACAAAAAAAGAAAAAAAAAAAAAAAAAAAGGAAAGAAATGTACAAGAAATGGTTATTCTAACAGGATGCTTCTGGTTCTTGAGGAGACAATAAAAGGTATTTCTGTCACCCCCTCTCATTCTTTGTTTCTGCTCTGCATTTCAAGCAGTGAAATGCAGGCAAATACTTTGTTTCATGCAAAATGCAAAACCTTCCCTCAAGCAGGACTGGATACATGGATGAATGACTCTCCTGCTTACTTACACTTCTCTGATTCAGATACTTTTCAAGGTCCTGTTTCCATTCCCTTATAGTTGCATACCAAAATCCCCTTTGGTTTCAGTGGGAGCTGAATGGTGCAATAAAATTACTCTTTATTTGAATTGTTGACCAAGGAAATGAAATTCCAAAGCATGACCTTGAACTCACATTTTTCCATATCGCAGAAGCGCCTGGGCCCAAACAGACTGGCAAGTTATTCGGGATTTTTTTTTAATAACTTCATAACTCAATATGGTCTTCTGAAATGAAGTTTAAACCATCCAGCAAAGGCAAAATGTAATAAAAGTCTCATAAATCATTTAATGATGGGCATATGTATAGGTTCTAGCTACGTTAAAAAAATAGTAGGCTGTGAGACACAGAAGTCTTATTGCACAATATGTGCTTGTTCATTGGTTTTGGAAAACTACGTTGACCTTTTTTATTCTCATTATATTGTGATTTGTCTTATTTCCTAAGATCACAAGGAATGACACAATTGGATTTTACCATGCCTTGTCTAGCATTTCAAAAGTATTCAAGATCATTACAAATTAAATGACACAATAACATGGTCAATATTTCATTTGCTGCTTCACAGCTGTTAGAATGTGTGCCTCTAACATCAAACAGAAGAGATCTAGCCAGTCTCACTAGCACCCATTGGAAAGAGTCTGTCTGCCATTATGATGACTGCACATTATTTCAACATATGTGGATTATTACTAAAATCTATTTTGGTGCTCTGACCTCCTATCACCTAGAAAGTCTTCTCTTTCACAAAAAAAAAAAAATAAAAAAAAAATAAAAATAAAAATAAAAATAATGAAACGAAATGATAATAGTTACAAACTATTAGCTGATTCTCTTGGGTGCTGATTTGGATTGTTTCCTTTAACACATACATTCTCAGAAGTACTGCATATTATCTAAGTCAGAATCCTGGTTTTCCAAAAGAGTCCTATTAAATTATATTTGAAGAGTCAATAAACAATATTTTATTTACTTTTTTTTTTTTTTTTCTTCAATAAAATATAAAACAATTTTCAATGTGTTAACACCAATGTTACATCTTTAAATATCAGCTCATCTCTGGAAGGAAAGTACAAATTATATGTGCTATGAAAACAGCCACCATAGCAAAGGCCTCACTTTGCCCCTGGGACTGGAACCATTGGACATGATGGGGTTATTTATCTAAATAAAATTATGCTTGAGTTTACCTATAATTCAGGACTGAGCTAGAGGACTGCAGAATTAAGTAGCTTCCTGATAGCCCTAGGCTGGAACTTGAAGGAACCTGAACCTCTGGAGTTGCACAGACTTCTGTTCTTTATCCCTGAGTTGCCAAATATTGCCACAAACCAACACATCAGAACTCACTGAAATGTTAAACTCTCAGAAGCCAGTATTTCATGAGTGCCCATGACACAAAAGTATTAATAAGCCTAGAAAAAAAGAGAAGTAATGCAAATATTCCTTATTATTCTATTGGAAAAACAAAACAAAACAACAACAAAAAAAAGAACATATTGATATATCATGTCTTTTGAACAAAACTTCTGGAACCATTTTCATTATTCATCTTAGGATAAAAAATGTATTCTGTGATACAAGTACATATAGGCACAGACACCTACCCATCCATGGAATCTTCCTTGTAGCTACTGCTACAATAATTTGACATGTTGTACTAAATCAGTACTTTCGTTGTTCTATACCCCACAGATTATATCAATGTGGCCTGTGACAGTTCTAGCACATCTTAAATAGCCTTCTAATCTTTTTGTGCTTTGAAATACACATGAAAAGTTAATTATGTGCAATTCTTCTATCAAAGTTGTCCTGATCTACTACAGCCAATAATACAATATTGTAAAAAGACAAAAAATAATCTACAAGATGAGTATTCAGGCAATCATTTTTCCTCTGCAATGTTTAATCATTACTTTTAACTCTCATAACTGACGTTGAATAGCAAGGAGTCACATCATCTAGAATGCAGTTAATAAAAATGCAAAGGTTAGAATTGTAGTTGACCAAGTAATAATCTAACCTTATGAAAACCTACTGTCACAGAAAACACGCTTGCAAGAATTTAGTCTCATCTGAGAGATGCATTTTATGATAGGATCCATTTTACCGTCCTCTTTGATGAGCAATCCACAGTATTTATCTTAAGTGCAAAACCTACAGAAATGGATGGCTTCAGAAATTTCTATTTTTATTTCAAATCTAAACTCTTCTTAAAAATGATATTTGCACCAAAGCAGCCACTTTAAGCAAAATACACCAATAAATGGGATTAGAAGGTTTTGATAATAACTTCTATATCCTGATAAAAGCCAATGCAAAGGGTACATGAAAGCGACCAATGGGAAACAGGAAAAAAGTTATATTAAAGACAACTGTGCATGCGTACCTTCATACGCATTCTTTCACATTAGTATCTGCTGATGTTACACTTATAGCAGAGACAGAGTTTGTATTGTCCTGCAACTAAGGAGAAGCAGCACCTTCTCTCTTTATGTTAGGCAAGTATAAGAAAAGATGGAGACTTTGTATATTCGAGAAAACAAGGGATTTAAATTCTTTGCGGTAAGTAGAAGCTGATTTGCATCAGTTTTCTACAGACAAATTCCCCATCAGAAAATAATAATAATAATAATAATAATAATAATAATAATAATAATAATAA